>LKUV01000039.1:0-436383 GCA_001414455.1 Hymenoscyphus fructigenus | reverse complement strand
GGGGTGGGGATCTCCAGCCGCTCCCATTCAATTCGAAATAATGTCGCATCAAGCAATATACATTTTTAGCCATAGGAGTTTCGACGATGTCCATGCTTGGTGGTTCCTTAAAGTAGGAATGAACTCGGCCATCTTCAGCTTTGCTTTCTGTGATTAAATTGTCGTACTTTTTATTTTTGCGGCGGTCGATAATAGCTGACTTTGTTTAAAATGAGGTCCCTACGAGGACTAGACAACACTCACCAAGTCCTAGGATGCATCGATCTCCACTCTTGTTCCTGAAGAAAACCCCTTGGATTTCCGCGTCAGAAACGTACTGTCTGAGAGCTTTATCCTCAGTAAGGTCTGGATAATAGCTTCTGGCTCCTTCTCTGAGAACGTCAAGTTCTTCCCCCTCGAGTATCTTGAGTGGCGGGATTTCTACTCGAGAGCTCTAGTTTCATGGCTTAAGTGTTAGTAGAAAGCTTGCTTCAACTAGAGCAGATGATAGAAAACTGAAAGTACACCGTAAACACGTTACGGATTCAACTACGGAGGGAGTCTCACCTGTGATTCTGTTCTCCAAAAATGGTAGGAATGAGAATCTTTAGTGACACAGCGTCACCTTAATCATACGTTGGTGTAGTTTAGTGCAGTACTGCAAAGGAGGTAGCTCTCAGAGTCTTGGACCCTAGCAGTTCTAGTATAGTTGAGTTGGATGTATTTGTGAGATCCTTAAGGTGGGAAATGTTATAGGAAAGTGGGTCTTAGAATCAGCTTACTTAGAGCTCCACAGCATGATAAGTGGCAAAAACAAGTTTCTATCTATACTTCACGTAATGTTCTATGTGTTTCTTCTTTTTGTGGACCCTCTACAAAGCTGGAGTGAAGTCTCTTCTGCAGCCCAAGGAAAATGCCACTAGAAGAAACACACAACTTATGTATTCTTGTGATTAATCCCCTCTGATACAAAAAGTGTGTAGAGAATGTAGCGCAAATCATTTTATAACGCCTGTGAACTGAGGCTTATATCATATAAATGGAGCGCAAACTCGCTTAGCTACACGTGATAAACAAATAGCTGATTTCAGGGTTGGATGATCAAATTGACTGTTTGCTTAAATTTGGTTGTTGTTTCTATTACATGATATGCTTGTGTTACATGACCAATTTCCGCAGCTTTTATTCCACATGAATTTTCTCATGGCTTACTAGATATAAATTGACACAATCTCACTCCTATATTCAAGTTTCAAGGCAACAAGGATTAAATAAACATCTGGATTACTCTAATTTTATGGAATTTGAATATGTTTCTTGTGTTCTTCTATGATTTTGGTGTCTTGGACGCTAGATGCTAGTTTATTATTTATAACAATAATCTCAAAGAACAATCCACGACAACTTGGGCAATATGGGGACCATCTAGGCAAGACATAGTACTGTATTTATTGCAGTCTACTCTTAGTAGAAACTCATCAAACATGTATTCACCAGACAAAGGTATGTAGTGTGCCCTTCTGAACGGAGCTCGGTTATTTATTTTCATGTTTTTTGCTAGCGTCACTTGGAGTGGGTCCATAGAAGACGAATGTACATAAATGCTCCAGACCTTGACCCAAAAATTCTATTTCTGTTTCCTACAACACAACTTGGAGGCGCACACAAGTCAGTGAACATCAGCAACTCCTTGATCTTTGCCTCAAATTTGTACTTATACACAGGCTTCATCTGAACACAAACACCCCACTTTGAGGACACCTTCTCTGTTGAAGTGGTTGTACTATATAGATATCTTGACAAGTGAAGTGGTAAGTTCAATTTCTTTTCTTCCATGTGTACTGATAACTGCGTGCTAAACATTCGCAATCTTTTTTATAGTACTGGGCTAATATCTATTCTCCTCGTGTTAGACTATCGATATAAGACGGCGCCACCCAAGAAATTATCAAAGGAGAAGATCTCGGGTGCTACCAGCGTGATGCCACTGAGTATTATCCCGAACTCGACAAAGATGCGGCATTGGAAAAGTATACCAAACAACGAAAGCTCCAGGGAATATTCTTTGTTGATAGCCTTGGAAACGATGTGTTTTTGGACCAGGTAAGTTTGCCACAATAGTCTTGAATGTCTGAAAAAGCTAGATGTGAGAAATTTTCGACACATGACTGGATACCGCCCACAATACAAATACCACAAATTCATTAAGGAGGTTCTCGCAAAACACAATAGCAAAACCCATTTGGTATTTTTACCAATCCCCTTGAGCTACATTGATCGACCAAACCCAAAGGGATGCCAGTACCTTGCGGGGCACTGCAGCGAGTATACTGAAGAAAGATGGAAGGTGCCTCCAAGCCAAGGATGGAAATTGCATCCGGACCATGAGAGACACTTTTTAAATTTTCCAGCAGGTAACTTTTCTTTCTAAATCTTTTTAGGAGCAAATGGCTAATGTCAATCCCTAGAAATCTGCGTTAAGATCTTCCAATTTATACTTGTATCCCCCCCATTGACTGTCATTGAACCCAAAATCATCAGCGGCAGCTCAAAGAAGTTTTGCTCTGTCGTCGCTACGCCCTCATACGATGTCCGAGCTCTCCGGTTACAAAATGAAGGATGAACTACCTGAATATGCGCATGTGCGTAGATGGGATGAGAATGGAACATATTTCGAAAAGCGACTCATTACTCGTCCAATCATTGATGCTTCATGCCTACGGGTCTGCAAGCAGTTCATAAAGAAGGCTCTCCTATTTTATATGGCGCCAACACCTTCGATTTCTACATGTCAAACCGAGATTCCAGCATTTCGCCCAGACAAGTGGTAGACAAGTGGTAGACATGTCTAGAATTGTTCTTCATCCTAATTGCGGACAGCCTAGACCAAAAAGCATACGTGGTATGATTTAAGAGGGAATCAGCACAGTCGAGCACCGTCGACCTGTCCGAATGATTCCTGGTTGGATTTACTACGATCCTTTTCTACGCTTTTTGCATACCATTAGACCCCGAAACGCTGCCCTACTTCAACGTCTCATCTTCTCTGGTGAAATCAAAAGTCATATCTGCAATGAAAATTTCTTTTGTAATGAACACGATTTGATACGAAGCGTGGGGATTTATAGCAATTTCATGGTGAATTTCTGCTCCCCCCTCCGTCAGATCGACTTCTATCTAATCGGAGATTGGCGCCTTCGTCGCGGATTTATCGTTAGCGAAGATAGAAATGTCGCCAACCCTAATAAGCTTTCTATAATTCCACCCTGGTGCCCTACCATCGTGGAAGAAGGAATGACGAAGCTCTTTAAACTATGGATTTCCAAAATCACTACACTTCGAACGATCAAGATCTTCAAGTCTAAGCTTCCTATTGGTGCTTCTCCTCTTCTGATAGATGGGAGTATTATCTAGCTGATTTTGAAAAAGGTTTGGTGGAGGAAATGATGGGTCAGATCAAGGTACGCCGTGAACAGCAAGAACGCGGTCCCCGTCCAGTCAGATTACGAGAGGTCATAGAAAGAAGAAGCATTGTGGATTCTGCGGTGAAATCAATCACGATTCGAACAATTGCTTCAACTTGTGCGGTCTTTGTGGGAATATGGACACTTTGCCAATACATGTGGGAATTGGGATGATATTGTGAAGAGCTGGGATAAAGTCAAGGATCAATCATGAGGGAATTTATCATAAAGACTTTGCATTCTGAGAAAGCTTGCTTGGGAAAAGAAAACGGGACTCTAGCGTGCATTATTTTGGTAGAGCGACACCTATAGTAAATTGATTTTCATCTACCAAACAAGCAAACATTTGTTTAATAATTCCTCGGAATTTATTTCACTTTAATTACGCTCAATTACAGACTTTTCCATAGGGATTGTCTTCAGTTGTTGATTTCCTGGTCGCAGTCATTCGCTTATCAAGGGGTATAGCACGTGCCACTTTACCTTTTCACGGTCATGAAGTTTATTTTGGCAATAGCCTGCTTTACAAATTGCATAGCTGCCTAACCAGCTAACTCAGAGCAAGGTTGATTGGTTTAGTTATTGTGAATCGAAAAGAATGAAACTGGCGCAAAGACTACAAATTGAATCCACATTATATACAAGAGCCCCCAAATCTCATCCCCCTAGCAACGGAACGAACAATTCAACAAGGATTCGTAAACCTCCCCGGAGATCCAAAAGAATTTCTCGTAACCAAGCACCTCATTCCGTCTCAGACTCCACACAAGTCCCCCGTAACAAAACTTAACAACCACACCCAATTGACCAAGCCCAAAGCCATTAATCTTGACTAACTCCTGGACCTCGATATGATAAGGAATACTAGCACCCCTCGATACTGTTGCGGAATCCGTCAGCAAAGGTTTGTAACGAGGCTACTTTGCCAAAGTGGCGAGTAAGGCGGAACTTGAAAGAGCACCCACTTGTTACTGCGAAGGGGGTTGATGGAACTTTTGAAGCGTTGAGTGTTAAGATTTTGTATGAGCTCTTTCATGTGGGAGATTTTTTTGCACAAGGGAGAGTAGAGCTTAGAACAGAAAATCCTTGTTAGTTGAACCCACTTTACTAAAGATAAACAGGCTGACTTGTTTTAGTTCCTGCTACCCTTTTTGAAAAGGTAAATGGCGCAGCCATCTTAGAAGTGTAAGTCCTCCCAGATCTCTAATTTGGAAATGTCTACTGATGAAAAATCATTAGTTACACATGGTCCTCCATTTCCGGCAAGGCTGTTGTTGCGAAGGAGCCAGCCTCTCCAGAACTTTCACCAACCAACGCAAGGGCGAACGCAGATAGCATTGCTTCACTAGCAGCTGGTGAGTCCAAAATCGCATACACACTTTAGTAGAGAAAAACTTTCACTAGCGGGTCTGCAGGATGGTATGTGAATGCTTATGCTTGGGTAGATGGAGCATGAAAAACTGTGAGACCAGCAAATCGATGATTATTGTAATTACTTTGTACGAATGAGTTAGGTAGACATGGAATCGCTTTTAGATGAAATTGGAATGGACAAAAAGTGAGAAGAAGAAAATTGTAAAGGACTGCGGTTCTGACATAATTTCATTTTGAGTTGCAAGAAAACTGGGAAGTAAGCCCCGATATCCACCGGCAAGGGCCGCAAAAAAAAGGAATTTTCGTGCTCTTGAGACCGATATGAAAGTGGTTTCTAAACAAGGAAAACTTGGGCATAACCATTTGACACTAAAGTCCTTGAAATTGCCAAGTATACTCCCACAAAAGAGACCACCCCCCGAAACCTCAGAGATCCCAATCGTCTTCATCAGGTAAGGGTGCATCCCTCGCCTTCTTATCCTACTTCTTACACTCGGCCCACCATTCTGGACTGCGGTTGTGAAAATATCGTAGCACTGGGCTTCGAGTGCATGCGAGAAGGAAATCTGGGTCTTCATGGTCCTCGAATATTTCAGGTTGATTTAGGATATCGTAATTGACGGGAATTTCCTCAGTGTTGTTTACAGTTCCGAGTCCTTTGATGTTTGTGGGGTCTGGTTTGGCGCTTTCTTTGGCTGAGGTGTCCGTTTCGCTGGGCGGTGTTGATTCTGGGGAGATAGTTTGAGCAGTGGACGTAAAATTGGGGTCCTTTGGGCCATCTCCCGTGTCCTTCTTTGTCTGGTTGTTTAAAACGAAGGAAGTGTCTTCTGTCACTCTGTGTGTGCCTTTTCTTGGAGGCTACCACTGGCTTTCTTTTCCGCAATTCCCTTTATGAGGAGTTTGATGATTATTGGCTGGTTAACGTGTTTAATGCATCGAGGTCGAAGAAGAGGGATGGCGAAATGAAATAAATATAGCTCAAGTGGTGCAGTGCCCAGGAGAGAGGGTATTATACGTAGCACTTAACCGAGATCACGTTTCAGCAAGTGAGTCTCTCAGTCAAGCCCATTTTCTAGATGATAGTTCTTAATATATTGAAGGCTTCTTGTAAGCTCGTAAAATTTTCCTGGAGCAAGATTTCAACAAAGTCACGAGAAGTAGAATGAACGGTGACGTCATATATAACTCTCTACCCGTATTCACTTCCTATATACCTTTCATCCAAAAGCACATCAGTAGTGTGGTTGTACTTGTACAGCTCGGGTGTTTGAGTACGCCCTCTCACCCGCTTCATGTTGTAACCTGAGTCCTGTAACGTTGACCTAACCACGTTAAGCCAACTAGATATATGGGATATAAATATCAACACCCTCAAACTCTGGAGCGGCTCAGACCGGTTCCAAGCGGCATCCATTTCGATGTTGGAGGGACGGATGATGTCTGTCTCTTGGTGATGGTTGGTGGGATATATGGAATACCACTCGGTCGCTCTGATGCTGGTAGTAATGTGATCAATCCGTGATATGATGTGTATTTCTAAAACAGTTCACATGGTGATTGATAGGGGCTGCTTTGCTAATGGCAATCCGCTGAGTTGGCACATCCAATTCATGGGGGGTGAGGGGGGCTTCAAGGGGGGGTCAGAGAGCGCCAAGGCCTGCGGGTAGGAATCTGGGGAAGCACCTCCCTGCAGACCCGCTGAGACATGCTGAAAATCATTAAAGCTTCATTACCTTACGCCTGACTGCCTTGAAAACTCGACGAACTCTTCAACAACACCAAGCTCACCAAGTCTGTGAGCCTCAGAATAACATCGTCAACCTGACAAGCCATGAGAGGAATGAAATGAGCTCTCCGTCAGCTCCAGACGGTTCTGCACCACCACCACCATCAGGCCGGAGATCTTCACGTTGGTCGCGGCGTAACGTATATTTGCCACCATTTGCCCTCGCACAACAGCTGTAGCTAATTCTTCCCTGACGATACAGAAACTCAGAAATGGCACATTTATATTGCCCTCGACCGGCGAGCGAGTGCGACGCCAAATTACCCTAAGAAATCCGGCGGGTTTTCATGCCCCATCCTCTGCTCCACCAGATGGCTCCGATGGTCTCCCTTTGCGCCGAACCTACTCGCGGGCGGGCACCTTTCGATCCGCCGTCGATAATACAAAAGAATCGTTGAAGGAATTATGGTGGTGGCTTCGGAGTCCTATGGGCAAGGGCGTCCTCAAATGCTCTCTGGCATACTTGATTGGGAGCATGGCCACTTTTCTCCCACCCATTGCGAACTTCCTTGGGAAACAAGACGGGAAACATATCGTGGCTACCATCACAGTTTACTTTCACCCAGCAAGGTCGATAGGGTCCATGGAGGAGGGAGCGCTACTCGGGCTGGCAGCATTTTTGTATGCAAGCTTCATATCCATTCTGAGCATGGCCGTGTCGGTATACTTCGAAACACAGCTACATCTAATTAGCGTAGCTTACGCTCTCATCATTGTCGTGTTCTGCGGAGGTGGGCTGGGTCTGGTTGGTTGGCTGAAGCAAAAGTTTAATTCGCCCTTGGTCAATGTTGCAGCCTCTACCACAAGTATTGCAATAATTACGGTTCTGACGAAGGAAAATGCGGTTCACATTGGAGTGTTTGAGAACAAAAAAATAATCCAGGTGATGAAAATGGTCATTATGGGGCTGTCCACATCTTTTGTGGTCAACATGTTGATATGGCCCGTCTCTGCTCGTACAGAACTCCGCGAAACCATGATTAGGACAACGGACTCGCTGTCGAGTATGCTCACAATGATTACTCGGGGATTTCTTAGTGGGTCTGAGACGGACATGCGATCCTCCTCTTTCAACAAAGCACACAGCAAATATAAACAAGTTTATACTCAGATGACGAAAAACTTGAGAGAGGCGAGGTTTGAGCACTACTTTTTAGGGAAGGAAGAAGAGTACAAGATGCAGGCTAGTCTTGTGAAATGCATGCAAAGGCTAGCTACGTCGATTGGTGGTCTACGAAGTGCAGCAGCTACTCAATTTGCGCTGCTTCGAGAACTTCCTAATGGCTCTGATGGGAATGTGCCCAATCTAAGTCACTTTTCCGAGTCGTTTCTTCGTAGCGGGCCGACCACTCCTTCACACTCGAGGTTTGTTGCATTGACAGCCATCGAGGAAGCCTCTGAAGAAGGCAGTGGGACCGAGGACCAGTTTGCCGAAGATGGTTCTCCTCTTCATCAAATTGGGAGGAAAACCCCCGACCCTGAAAACACTGGAAATACTTCAACTCCCGCTGTCAAAACCCCAGCCGAGATATTCACCCGTTTTATCACTCATCTGGGCCCGTCTATGAAGTCTTTGGCATATACGTTGACAAAAATCCTCGATGAACTACCCTTCGGACCTGGCCCCGACTATTCCATTGCCATCAATGAAAATTTCCAAACAAGTTTAACAGAAGCATTGTACGTTATTTTCCTTCCGGCTATTTCAACGCCTTCTAATATTGGTGCAGAAAAATGTATAGCGGTGCTCGAGATGACGCCCTCAAGGAACTATACGCATCTAAAGACATAGAACGCGAAAGACCTGCAAGCGTGGAAGCTGATTTCGAAGAGGTCGCCGCAAGTTGCGGCCATTTCAGTTTCTCGCTTATAGACTTTGCTGAAGATATGCAAAGCTTCTTGTCAATTCTGGAAGAACTCAAAGGAATTACCGAGAACCCAAAGCAAAGATCGTGGAATTGGCTCAAATTTTGGCAAAAGTCAAAACCAGGAAAAGATCAAGAACGGAATACCGACCCAGAACAGGAGCACCTCATTAGTCAAAATGGGCAAGAGGATGGGCCAAAGGACAATCCAAATTTGGTGTTAAAGAGGAGACAATCGAGCTCGTGGAAGTCTGACACCGAAGGGGACGAGAGTGCCAAGAGGGGGATGTATCGAATCCTATTGAGTATGGTTAGGTTTTTAGAACGAGACGACAGTAAGCTCATGTTTGCCACTCCTTTGAAACTTTTACTTACACATCGGCAGTACGGTTCGCTATAAAAGTCGGTATTGGAGCCGCACTTTGGTCAATGTTTGCCTTCATTCCAGAAACAAGACCGATTTATCGCCACTGGAGAGGCGAGTGGGGGCTTGTCTCCTTCATGCTGGTCTGCAGTATGACGGTAGGAGCTTCCAATACTACAGGATATGCTCGTTTCGTTGGAACCTTTGTTGGTGCCATATCCGCTACATTGGTCTGGGCAAGTTGTCGAGGAAATGCTTATGCTTTGGCGTTTTGTGGGTGGCTGTTCAGTATTCCTTGTTTCTATCTCATTGTTGCAAAGGGAAAAGGTCCACTGGGGCGATTCACCATCCTTACCTATAATTTATCCTGTCTATACGCATACAGTTTGTCAGTTCGGGAGGGAGATTATGATGAGGATGAGGGCGGAGATACACCGGCTATCATAGAGATTGCCTCTCATAGACTGGTATCCGTTCTTACTGGCGTTCTTTGGGGCTTGATTATTGCGAGAGTCATTTGGCCCATCTCTGCTCGACAGAAGTTTAAAGATGGTCTTTCTTTGCTTTGGTTACGAATGGGTCTGATTTGGAAACGAGATCCACTTTCTGAGTTGTTGGAAGGGGAATCTGCTGAGTCATACCTTAATCTTCGTGAGGAGCTATCACTACAGCAATATGGTAATATCATTGCGATCCTCTCTTTCGTATCTTACTGACCTTATTTCCAGTTTTACGACTTGATGCACTCAGAAGTTCTGCAGCAAGCGAATTTGAACTACGAGGACCATTCCCTGGCAAAGCATATGGACGAATCATGGAATCTACATCCAAGATGCTCGACGCTTTCCACGCAATGAATGTTCTCATCCAAAAGGATGTCAATCCAAGCCAAGGGGAAATATCCCTCTTGAAGCACACAATCGAAGAACGCGCACAACTCTGTGCCCGAATAAGCCATCTCTTCCAAGGTACGTCACTCTCTTTCATCCTCCCAAAATCACACATCACTAACCTCTTAAACCACAGTCCTCGCCAGCTCCCTCAAGCTCGAATACCCCATGTCCGACGGCCTCCCCAACGCCGGCAACCCCCGCGACCGACTCCTCACCAAGATCTTCCAGTATCGCAAGATGGCTGCTACCTCGGAAGATCCGAGTGTGGTGGTGGCGACAGATGGGGACTACGAGTTGTTGTATGCGTATGCGCTTGTGACGGGGCAGTTGGCGAATGAGATTCGGAAAGTGGAGATGGAGGTTGCGGGGTTGTTTGCTGCTATTGATGGGGAGAGTTTGAAATTGCAGTAGGTGTGAGAGATGGGGTGGGAGAGGGAAAGGTGTATAGGTAGTTTTTAGGTAAATTTTAGTTTCTGTATTATGATGTGGAGTTTTTTTGAGTTGTGTTGTCTGTGTTGTGATATTTTTGGTTTGAGTATATTTTGAGGTACGTTACATGTTTTTCCCACGTCAAGTGTGATGGCGAAGATGAGACTGGAAACATGGTATTGGCTTAAAATCAGACTTCTTTATTACGAGGTTATGGCTCTCGCGTTTGCCTGATACTCGTGCTTTTCTACGGAGGACGCGGTCTAAAGTATGGAGGGGCGGTATCCCTGCCCCCTTCGATGTAATTCAGGGCTTAGGTACCTTTCTGCGTACCCTACAGGGCGGCGCGGGCAAGAAATTTTCAGGGCACTTTACAGGGCGTTACAGCGTACTACCCTATACTGGAAAACTCGTCGCAGAGCCATCGGAGATATTTTGGAGATATCTCTCGGTCATATCTCGGAATTAAGTTCGGAAATATCTTCGGAAATATTTTCACTCGGAGATATTTTGCTCGGAAATATTACTTTGAAGATACTTGGACGTATTAGCTCGGAATTATCTTCGGAATTATACTCGGACATAGTTCGAAAATATTCTCAGAGATGTTCTCGGACATATCGTATTCAGACATATTAGTTAGGAAATATGTCTCAGAAATATTAGTTCAGAAATGTATCTTAGAAATAGCTTGTTATTATGTTAGGAATTATCTTCTGAGTTCTTTGCTCGGAAAGATCTGTGGAAATATCTCGGAGAAATTACTCGGACATACTACTAGACTATATTTATTCCTTTACTCGGAAATATCAAGTATTAAGATATTTGACTCGGAGATAGTACTTTACTAAGGAAAACATACTTAGACTCATTTTACTACTTCGTAATTATACTTGGAAATAAATATTCTTGGAAATATTCGCTATTTTTCTACCTAAAAATTATTCTTTTTAGTTCGGAAATATTTCGGATTTATTATCTACGTTTTTACTTGCAAGTAGTACACCCACCGATAGATCAGAAAGTTTTAGCGGCGCTGTTCGGGGTCATGGTCCTCCTTCCCTGACAAAATCTCGACACGACCTTGAACTGGCTTCGATTTCCTCGCCCAGCTGGGCCAGGGGCCCTCAAGTGAGGGCAGTACAAGATTAAAAACGCAAGATAGGAATCCGACGAGAGATAGAGGAAGCCAAACAGGCCATAAGATGCTGGTTGGATGTACGTGGCGCATTGACTTTTAACTTCCCCCCGCGATACCTTTTCAATGACGATGGATCATGTATATGGAGGGGCAAGGGAGTTTTACTCTGTCATTTCGGTGGTCGTTCCTTCCTCAGCGGTGTTCGAGGTGGGGACGAGACTCGTCGCTCTTTCCTTCGCACTCGCACCTCAACGCTCACCACGCCCAGAGGGCTTGCGTCAAGGGAAGGCACAACCTCCACCCCAGCCACCTTATTCTTTTTTTTTTTTTTTTTCCCCCCCCCCCCCCCCCTCTCCCAAATTTCCCTTCCAGCTTCATGATTTTTTGGTTGTCGAGATCCTGTCGTGGGAAGGGAAATTCTTGGCCCAAGACCTATTTCGCGGGCTACGAGGTTTGCACTCATGTTGCTACCAATCGTAAAACATTCAACTCGTCGATCCTAGTTCCCGTTGACATGAAGTCGACAACGATGGCTGTGAACGTAACCTATCCGTCAAACGAGAACAACTCTTCTGGAGATGGACCTCCACAAGTATCGTAGAGTTTTGACCTCGTTCCTATATCCATTTTCCATTACAAGGTCTGCAAGAAAGAAAACAAACACCACAGGGCGATTATAGATGTGATGGCTAAGTTTTGGGAATGATGAGTATCTTGCTCTGTCTTATTATCACGCTCCCTAGTTCTGCTATTAATGGCTTGAGATCTGAGGACCCAATTTTGTCTCAATATTGTCTCTTGCGCAACACGCTGCCAACATCCCAACATTCCTACATGTTGTTGTGTTTCCACATGAAATACACATTTACGCGTTTCCCGACTCGATGACAGGCAACACTGTCCACGTCAGCTGCTCAAATTCTAAAGTTCCTTCACGACGATGAGCTTCTGGATCCACATAAAGCTTCACACTCAGGCTGTCTCTCCCTAAATTATATACCCTGAAAAGGAGATATATCTTATTTGAAGCTTGTCCTTCCTGTAAAGCCATTTCTTGCATCTGAGGGAGTTAGCAAGAGTGCGTCAAAGAAACGAGTGAGGGTTGAGCTTACCAAATTGTACTGGTTATGGCTCATAAAAAAGCGATCAGAACAATTGCCAGTAGTTGTCTTGACCTCGATGAAGTACTCAGGGGTTGCTTCAGACCAAACATTTTCGTCTAAATAACCGGCTTCGATGAGACTAGAGGTTAAATCTCCATCCTTATCATCAAATCTAAGATCGGATGTCTCTTTTCGTCCCGGCCAGGGAGCTCTTTCGGAATAACCGGGGTGACTTAAAACATAACTTTTTATAGTGTTTGTCCAATTACTCCGATCGAAAGTTTCGTGGCAGATGAACTCCCTAAGAAGCTCATATACCTATAATGCACCAGAATTAACAAAGACTAGCGCCTTAAAACCACTCGAGGACACTTACAAAGAGCTCTCCGGCAGCCCCAATTTTGAAATCGTGATTCAATTGTCCTTGGCTCCGAACACCAAATGCATCATCATGAACATAGCCTGGATGAAACTCGCCAATTTTAGACATGTCGAATGTATTGCCTACTCAGATCTCACCGCATGCTACCCTTGCTGCTTTGATTGTCTCTGTCCTCGTCCCTGGCTTGGTGGTTACCGTCCGTCTCTGGGGGAATTATATCAGCGACAGAAGGTTGCGGGTTGACGATTGTGTGTTCAATTATCACAAACATGCACGCACGGGATGCGCGGACTAACCCGTGTACGCTTTAGTCTTTTCAATCATAGCAGTTATATGTCTCGCTGCAGAAGTTGGCGTATATTACGCTGATAGGGTTGGTAAGTGGCTTTCAAATGTTGGTAGGTACCCACGAGGACACAATGAACAGCTAACATGATCGTAGTCCTCAATGATCCAAAAACAACCCTAACGTTCATTGGAAACGTATGTAGCCAGCTTGCTATCTCCTCCGCGTCGTAGGCTTTTCTAATGAAATCAAGATAGTTCATCATCATTGGTGGTTTCGTCGCAATACTGGCGAGCTACTTCGCCAGAGTCCCCCTCATCGTCCTTTACTTACGGCTCTTCGGTGTCAAAGCATGGCTTCGGATCGTATCTTACACATTGCTTGTCATATATCCAATTGCTCTCACTGGGGGTGCCATTTTTACAGCCGTAAAATGTAACCCGAAAGGACAACATCTCGACGCTGAATGGCTGGGACTTTGTATTCACAATGGACTCATAGTAGGTGTTTGGAATGGGAGTTTTGGAACTATAAGCGATATAACTTTATTCATACTTCCGCTACCTATAATCTTCAAGTTACATCTTCCCCTGAACAAAAAGCTCAGCTTGGCAGTGGTTTTTATGACTGGAATTCTGTTAGTATCCCCAGGCATTTGTCTTCTTCTGCTTTCTGACAAAAGAAATATGTAGGGGAATTACTGCCAGCATAGCTACATTGTACTATAGAGGCACCTCCTTAGCTGGAGTTAGTGACAATGAAATTGGACAAACTCTAGGCCAGTAAGTCTTACCATAGAATAAAGACTCCAGGATCTCAATATCTAATCAATTGCCTTGCCTAGAGTCTTCGAGCACGCCATTGCGATTATGGTTGGCTGTGCACCCGCTCTTCGCACAGTCTGGATCACACAGATCATCAACACTACCCTATACTCTAAGCTTCGTTGAATCATCTCAAAATCGGATTCTGCGACTACACAAACTTTGCCAGTCACGAAGAAGACTTCAAAGGCAAAGCATGATAACATTGCCGCACATGAGTATGTAGAACTTGCTGATGTGCAACACCCCGCGCACTCAACCAAACAAAAAGCGAAAATAAATCCAGAGGTTTAGTTTTGAAAGAGGACATCATTGATATATTCTTGGTTCGGGTATGATCATGGAAGCGTGGTTAAATCTTTATGTATTCAATAACTCTGCTCGCAATTTTATTTCAATCTTTCCGCATAGTCCTGTTCTTCTGGTCGATGGAAGTCCATTACGTTTCAATTTGCATAAATTATTTGCATATCAACTTTTTATGAGTATGACCTGAGATTCTATGAAAACCATAAGTTTTCACGTGGAGTCGGCTTTATGATGGTTCGCTAGTACGCACCTCCTCGTGACACCACCTGACGTATAAATACTCACATCGAAGTGCATAAGCAAATCTTCAACCTTTTTTTTGGGAAGGGAAAAATCCTCGAATCTTATCTTTCGGTATATCACCCATTATTCCACGTCATTACCATGTCCGAATACACATCAACTCGCGAGGGCTTTCAACGGGCTATGCAGTGGAGTCTCACTGGAGCACCCAAAGAGTCCAAATTGTACGCCGAGGCCACCTCCACCCCGAATTTTTATCAAATCATGAAAGGTAAACGCCTCTCGTACAACGTTTTCGTGGATGGCCTAGAAGAGTGGCGTGCTAAGATCAGCGATTACAATCCTGTAGTGTGGGTTTGAAAAACTTCTCTATTTGAGTAGGACGCACTTCTAACATGGTTCTGAACTCTTCTAGTCACGAATTCCTCCGCGATGGCGACCAGCTGGCAGCACGGATGACTGGGACCATAAAGGTGGATGGCGTCAACACCGAATTTGAGAGCTTCATGTTTGCCAAGATCGACAAAGAGAGTGGCAAAATGGAGTCGCTGATTGAGAGATCTGTTTGGGGGCCGGTTGGTGGTGCATCTGAGCATGGTGTGAACTAGAAGGGGAATTCTTTTGGCAGACCGGCTCGCTTGAGCCGGGCTGTACAAGGGGCGCATACTGTCAGTATGTGGTACCAACCAGCAACATGAAGATCAATTTGATATTCGAAGTGATCATCGATGCCTCTTCCTCTCACCGATAATATCTGCGAGGCTTATTTGCCACTTTTTGCCAAGCTAGCAGTGCACAGACTTTGTTGGTGTTGGCCCCCCCCCCTGATTGCAGGCATCTAAGTAGCACTTGACAGAAAGAGTGTTGGTATTTGTAAGCCCCTTCTTTCAGGTTCAGGTTGGTTTAGTGGATCGTATATGTGCCTGGATACAGAGGTTTGCATATGGCGGTTACATTACTAGTGACGACGAACAGCTTAGAAGGGCTCTCATTGGCTGCTCATCCGACGACAATGGAATAAATTAGGAGCATGTACTTCCGTGCTTGCATAGTTCATGCTTGATCAACAATATCTAAGTAATATGGCGCTTGCTATCGTCCGAGTAGAAATCATGAATGCATCCTAGCAGCTCCAATTTGACAAGCTTGAAGTTCTTGCTGAAAAGCTGCTTTTTTGGGGATTCAAGGTGGTTGCACTTAGACTGCAGTTTCTGACAGACTCTCTGATTTTTCTGAACTTCGTTGTATCAGCCGGTCCAGCCCTGTATCTTTTGCTGCCCCTTTATCCTATACACAAAATTAGTCACGTGTTTCCTCGATAAGTTTCAGCAACTACTCACCAGAAGATCTTGCGGTACGGAAGGGGGTTCCAAGTGGGTCTCGCGCACCCATGTTTTCTGCCACATTCTATGGCCAAATCTAGTAGGCAAATATATTGCTGCTTTAACTACATTTACCAGCCAGAAGGCCCTCCTTTCCTCAATCTCACCTTTTCCACACGCTCTGGCATTGTATCAATAAACCTATTAACAAGGTCTAATTTAATCTCCTCCCAAATATCACGCAACACCTCTTTTAAATCCGAAAGCAACCATCCACCATGTGGTTTCCTGTTACGTAGCCTCTGTTTGAGGACCCTCCAAATGTTTTCTATTGGATTAAGATCAGGAGAGCAAGGATGCCATTTAATCAAGTGAATGTGACATTCTAGGCGTATCACATCGCAAAACCCATGATTCTGTGCTGTGTCTGACTTTCTGTGTACCCTGCTATTGTCCTCGACGCAAAAGAAGTCTCCTAGTTGTTCGAAAATTGCTTTTAAAGGTCCGCGAAGAATCTGCTCGCCATACTTTTGTTGCGTGAATCCCTTCCCTTCTCCCTCGTACGAGACAAAATAGAGAGGAGACTTAAAGTTCCACCCAATCACAGCCCATGCTATAACTGATTTGTGTCCTAAATAGAAAGTAAACTAAATACAGTATAATCTCCTTCTCTCTCCACGGGCCTGTAAAAGCCGTCTTCGCCGGTGAGTGTCTGTCTGAGTGATTGTTTCATCTGTATAGATGCCCTTTCTCTAATACTGTATAGGTCTATCCTAGTTCTTGATCAAAAAGATCCATCGTTTAAGTTAGTTTTGCTTTGAGATAAAAGGCTTGCAATCAGGTGGATAATAGTAGTATCCGTGACGTGCAAATACAGAAAGAAGCGTATTATCACAGCAATCTAAGTCAAACTACTTTCGAAATTCTTTTAAAGAGCAAATCCAGCAGTTATAGTGCCTAGTACACTATTCAATTATTTCCTTTACTTTTTCGTCTGAAATTTTCGGAGGAGCACCAGGTGGTTTTACCAGCTAGTCGGGTCTTTTTAGCTAATATCTACCTGAAGATTCAGGGGCACCACCTTTCTTGCCACATCTCGTTGAGAGTAACCTTCTTAAAGAAGTGTTTTATATCACACACGCGTAAGCGCTTTGTTGCCGCATAAAGACCTGTAGGATGTTAGACCTGGACTTTTTCAAATTCCCATCTACAATACTTACCCATATACGGTACATTCAAGTACCCAGACATAGAGGTAGTATTCGCAACTATCCCTTCGCTTTTTATAAGAAGAGGCATAAAAGCTTTGGTCAAAGCAAGTGGGCCCCAGAGATTGATCTCAAAGACGTGCTTCGTCTCGGAAACATCGATATCGAGGGCTGGAGAGAAGTGGTTTCGCCCAGCGTTATTATCTGGATACCGAGACGTCTGTGAGAGGCCAGACCTCGAACAACTCAAAGGTGTGGTTTCAAATATTCAATTAAGAAGTGCATGAAGACTACATACTTCGTTACAGGGGTAACAGCTCCGCCAAGAAGCCAGGGAACTCATTTTGTGGGGACAGTGCTGCTTTCTTAATCTTTACTAGTATTTTGTACTGTAACCTTCGGCGTCTATTACAGCCTGACATCTTGCTTTCATGCCCCTTATTAATTCTCTAATTCGCTCGTGTGAGATAGATTCCCAGGCTTCAAGGACTGCTTTACGTAGCTTTTTATAGGAAGAGTGGACAGAGGAATAGTGTTCCTGAATATAGTCCTTCATCCAATCCCAAACAGTCTCTATTGGGTTCAGATCTAGACTGTTAGTAGGCCACTCTATTACTCTAGGTGTAAGTCCTGCCTTCTCAAATACAGACTTTGTGAATTTAGAAGCATGTCCTTTCGCGTTATCTTGTTGAAATAGAAGATCAGGGTATTGCTTTAGTATTTCATCTATAATTGGGATAATAATACTGCTATAAGAACCCTCGTTGATTGTCTCCCAATCCTTTTCCCAGAAGAGCCCTCTATGCCTCCTGTATTTACCTGAAATAGTGCCCGAAAACATCTAACCTATCCTCCTTTGATAGCGCGGAGCTATACAGTCCTTGTTAGTTACTTCCTCCTTCCTCTGAGTTACCTATAGTTTTGTATATGTCCTAGGTTGTGCCCAAGTCTCGTCACTCCAAAGAACAGAGTCCCACTGCTCCTCTGACCACCCTATATGCTCTTCTGCCCACGCTAATCGAGCCTTTGCATGCTCTAGGGTAAGTGGAGGCTTTCTCTTCGCAACATGTCAGCTAAACCCTTCTCTTTTAAAAGCAGTTCAGATAGCATACTCTCTGCAATCCCAGCCTAGAATAGCAGGGATTTTACTCCACTGTGTTTGTCGATTCTCAGGGGAGGCAGTAACCCATTCGATAAGACACTTGCGTTGCGGTGAATTAAGGAGGATACGTCTACTAGTTTTCTTCTTTTGGGGGGTAAGACAGTGGGTAAGAGCATAGCAAACTTGATCGTAAGAATAGCCTGTTTGTAGGGCTATTTGGGAGCGTGTGAAATTAGCGTCAAAGAAGAGAGTTTGGATCCGTAGGCAGTTGTCGCGAGAGAGCTCTTTACGTAGCTGTTTTAGCGTTGGAATAGAATAAGAATCTATATTAGATAAGTTCATAAAAGTTTAGAAAGCAATAGCAGCGCTGGGTGACACTTATTCTGATTGGTGGTGGCCCTAGCGTAGAAAGGAAGCTACTAGAACGCTTGGCGGAGCTGTTACCCCTGTAACGAAGTACATGCGAGCTCTTCCTCTATATATAGGGAGAGGAAGAGCTTCTGGAATGTTCCAAGAAACTGGTTGGCAGTGGGGTAATGGCCAGTGCTGAGCAGGGACTTTGGTCAATGCTTAGCGAGACTGTCAGTGCTTAGCGAGGGCATGGCCCGAGCCTCTATTATGGGTTCCAACCCTCACATTTGGCGTTCCTTTTAAAAGGACTACCCAGACTTCAGCAAAGGCTAGTTTCTTCGCTAAAGTATTGCTTGATTCTTTGAACGAATGTTTATACAATTTTAAAATCTAAGGCTTTAAGTATTTGGTGTAGAGTCACTCTGATGGGCTTAAAATTCACCTTGCTAGTTATAACAGCAAGCTCCTTGTCCTCTTAGAAGAACTTCTACTAAAGATGAAGAATTTAGAGGTCGAGGAAGACCCTTTGAGAGGTCGTCAAAGAGAATCTTACACAAAGCCTTGAAAATTAGTACTTTTGGGAACCCTTTGAACAAGTCAGCACCATCATACAGTGGTGTCACGAATCACGTGCCAGCACGTGACCAGTGAAGACCAGGCGGCGCCCTGACAGGTCAAACACATCTACAAGACCTGTAGCTAGGAGGGATCGGGTAGACTAGCTAAACAATCCAAGGATTTCCATGTTATAGTTATCACGTGACACGGTCACATGACTGTTAGAGCTTGCAGGAGCTTGCTTTGGAGCTTGAGGATCTTGGGCTCCTTCTAGGCTCTACGAGAATAAAGGTTCTATATATAACTAGTACTTCTGCTATTAGATAGAAGCTTTATACTTAACTTTACTTTACTTTAGTATTTAATATATCTTGTTTTAATATCTCGAGTTTAAGTAACAAGTTATAATATATAGAGGTCACGAGGTTACGAGGTTATGTGACTTTTCATCTAATCTAAGGAAGTCTTTATCTGCTATTATAAATTAATTAGGAATTAAGTAGTTCTAGTAGATAGAGTTTATAGAGTTAACAGAGTTAATGTAATATTAGAGCTTAGGAGCTTCTATAAAGCGAGACTTCTCCTATACCTCTAAGAAGAGACAGAGATTAGTTCTGTACTAAATTAAAAAGATTTAAATTAACTTATTGCCTACTATCTACCTTATATAAGTTTATCTCTAAGTAAACACTCTAGCAACTCTTACTTCCTACTATAACTAAACTAACAAAGACCTAGTTACATTTGTTAGACCTGTAAGTTTGTAATTTATTATACTTTAAGTATCTGCTTAGAAGTAAACTACTATAATGTTAGCTATATCTTCTACCTTAAAGGTAGTACTAAAAGTAGCTATTACTCTAGCTGTTATAATAGTACTAACTGTTACTACTCTCTAAGAGAAAGTAAAACTATCTATCTCAAAACTATTTAATAGTTTACTAGAGAAACTTATAGAGTTTCTTATAAAAGCTTCTCTCTACTTAAACTTTTATATAGTATAATTCACAAGCGAAACTAACTAAGTTATATAGCTTACTACCTGTCTTAAGGGAGTAGCCTATAACTAGATAGAACTATACCTTAAAGACTTCTAGAAGAATAAGATACCTAAGAGAAAGGTGTTAATAATTATATCTAAAGTTATAAAGAAACTGTTCTAGAATATAAAGAGATTTAAAGAAGAGCTTAATCAAGTATTTATAGATGTTAATTTAAAAAAGAAATCTATATAAGTATTATATAATCTCTGACAGAAGAACTCTATAGCTAAGTATACTTTATATTTCCAGCAGTATATAGTGTAACTAAACTAGAACAACAAAGCTCTCTAGGAATAATTCTATAGAGAATTAAAGAATAACATTAAGAATAAATTAGTAAGAGATAACCTACTAACCTTACTTAATAAATTAATTAACAACTCAATCAAAATCAATAACTAGAACTATAAACAAAGGCTTAAAAGAAAAGGAAGTTATAGATATTAAGTAAATTATAGAGAAAAGAACTATAGAGATTCTATAGAACTAGATACTACAAACAGAACCTAGCTAAAGAAAAAGGTAGGCAAGTAGAGCAAACTTTTCTAAGAAGAAAGAAACTACTAACACAAGTAGAATTTATATTACTTATATAGCAAAACTAGTCACAGAGCAAGTAAATGTAGCTTGAAGAAGTAATCTAATTAGAGAAAGTAAGTTAATGCTACTAGCTGCAAGGAAGTAGTAGTACTTGAAAGTAGACTACTTATAGAAGAAGAGCTAGCTAAATACATTAGTATATAAATCAAAGAAACTAAATCAATAGATGAATTAGATAATCTAATTCTAGAGAAATACTATAGTATATGTTTAGACTCTGTGGAAATCCTCTTACTTTAATAACTTACAGTACTAGTCTAAGAATCTACTAGCATAGATATTAGAGACACCTAGATATTAATATATAGTAAGAAACAAGAGTATAGATAGAAGAATCTATAGAACTCTAAACAAACCTTTTAAACTATATAATTATACTTAGGTATATACCTAAGGTTTAATATAAAATATATTATCTAATAGTTAGAAGAAGGCCTAATTAGTTTAACAAGTATTAGTATAATTCTATAAATAACTTTTGTAGAAAGAATATACTTTAACCTAGCTAAAACAATTATTCCTATAAAGTACTTGTTAGAATCGTCTAGCTTATTAGAGGCAGGTAACTAGGAAGTAGTAAGCAAGGACCTAGAAGTAGAAGAAATATAGACATTTATTAGTACCTACATAGATAGAAACTGTTAGATATAAATCAATGAAATTAAGCCTAACTTCTAGAGCCTATATATATTACAAGACAACAAGCTAGTACCTCTAGACAAATATAAAGTAGTATTTACTAAGAACTACTAAATTACCTTTTAAAATATCTGTTTAGGAAAAGAAATATTAGAACTTATATATAGATAGTGTTCTAAGAGTAACATTTACTATTAAGATTCTAAAGGTTCTAGGTCTTAACAACCTAAGAAAGGAAAATAATAGATAGTAATCTAGCTAGTTAATAGAACTAGCACATAGAAGCTAGAACAACCTCTTAGAATTATAGGATTTAAGCTAAGGTTTTTAGTAACACTACCTGAACCTAACTTAGACAAGTACTATTAGATAGAAGAAGTATATAAAGTAGTCTATTTAGACAAGAAGAAGGTAGTTTTCAGAACACTAGAAGAGCTAGACAGGCTCTTGTTTAAAGTCCTTTCTATTAAGTAGTAGAAAGCTTATATAACTTTAGGAGAAAGTTAGTTATATATAACTGTAACAATTAAAAGAAAGAAACTCTAAATTATAATTAATTCTAGAGCTACAAGTAACTTTATTTCTCTCTTAGCTATATAAAAGCTAAATGTCCTAGTTAAAGGAATAACACTATATAAACTCACAGTAGTTAATAGAACAGAGGTAGAATACTAAGAAGGTATTGTTAACTAATAAACTATATCTATAAAAACATAGATCAAAGAATACTGTTTAGATATATAATTTAATATTATAGATATTAGCAAGAAAGATATAATACTTAGAATGCCTTAGATTAGAGAATATAACTCTAATATTAACTAGAAGAAAAAAGAGATTTTCTTTAGCTGATATAACTGTAAGTAGCTGTAACTATAAGGCTAGAATAAGGTTAGCGCTACCTCTTCTAAGTTGTCTAGACATCTAGCCTAGAGTTCTCTACAGGTTAGCTAGATAGCTAATAACGAAATACCTATATAGTATAGAGAATTTTCGAAATTGTTTAATAACCTAGAAGACATATATGCCTTGCTAAAACATTAACTATAGAATAACGAAATAAAACTAAAAGAGAGTTATAACCTTAGAAAACAAAGGCTTTAACTATATATATAGAGTAACTTACAAGTAATAAACAAGTATATTAAGAAAGGAATCAAGAAAGAACATATCTGAAAGTTAGAGTCTTCTATCTGTTTAAATATACTTATAGTATATAAAAAGAATAATCTAAATAGAAGAGTTTATGTTAACTACTAAGAAGTTGACAATATAATAGTTAAGAACACTTACCTATTACTAACTAGCTAATACCTGTAGAACAGAATAGATTAGGTAGTTTAATATATAAAACTAGATTAGAGAAGTGCCTTTAACTTAATTTAGATTAAGGAAGGTAATAAATAGAAGACTACATTTGTCTTACTATTAGGTCTTTATAAGTATACAGTAATACTGTTTAGATTAACAAACACACCTACTATATGTTAAAGATAGAACAATAGTATACTAGAAGATCTTCTAGAAGTAACTGTAATATATTACCTAGACAATATTCTAGTATTCTTAGAACAAGAAGAAGATTATAAGAGACATGTCAAGGAAGTCTTAAGGAGACTTATAGTAGTAGACTCTTGCCTTAAGCTATTGAAATATAAGTTTAGAGTAACTTATATAACATTTCTAGAGTGTTTAATTACTCTAGAACAAGTAGAAGTTAATCTAGAGAAAACTAAGAACGTTAAGAATTAGCTAATACTATAAAATATCAAAGACGTCTAGTTATTTCTAGGATTTGCTAACTTCTGCTAACAATTTATTAGAGACTATACTAAGCTAGCTAGTTCTCTAACTAGCCTAACTTAAAAAGGCATTGATTTCTAATAGATAAAGGAAGCTAAAGAAGCTTTCTAGGAAATCAGAAATAATTCACAGAAGAACTTATTCTTTAAAGCTATAATACTAGTAAACTAAGTACTATTGAGACTGTTAGTATAACTTAGTAGTTATAAAGTATAATGTAATAAGTAGTTGTATTTCTATATCTTTATTATATAAAGAGTAAAGGTAAAGAGAGGTTAGATCCTGTGAGCTTAAGTATATAAGTAGCAAGCTACTTACATAAGCCTAAGCACGTAGATTAACTAAGCTGTTATAGAAGGTACTATTTACTAAGAATATATAATAATACTAGGCCTACTTTAAAAGTAGCTAGAAAGTAGTAAAGACAGTAAGAAGTAAAGAAAGAAAGCGTCTATTCTATTTAACTAATTATCTTCCTTATTTTCTATTTAATTCTACGTTTAACTTATTTAGTAACCTTAATATTAAGTTTGTTTGTATTAATTAGATTACACAGAGCAGAGCAAGCCTTGGATTTTATTATAGTATCTACTAGGTTAGTATTGCTATTAATCTACTTAATTTCGCTAATCTCGCGCTACTTATATACTTGTTGTAGACTTATTACATCTATTATAAGATGCTTCTCCTTAGTAGTCTCGAGTTTGACTAGGTACTTATAAAGTAACTTTAAGTTAGTACAAACTATAAGAGGTATTTTAAGACTAAGAATAGCTTCTAGAGTTACCTTAACAGATGTAGCTATATTAAATCCAGCGCTTATTATATATAATTCAGAGGCTAAAACACTCTATATAACTCTCTTATACTTAACAGAGGACTAGTGCAAAATATTAGCGTTCTCTAGTTTATCTGCTAGTACAAGAATATAGCTAATTTAAGAGATAAAGTCCTTGTTATTTACAAAGGAGAAGTTAGTAAATATAACTAGTCTAAGAGTATTCTTGTCTAGCTTAATAAATTAGAGACCTCTAGTAAGGTTGTTAATTTACTATTAGATTCGCTTATTAAGAAGTATAATATCCTGGCTTTAAGAGTCAAGCTTCTAGGCAGCAAAGAAGAGGTTAAAAGTAGCCTCTAGTTATAAGACTGTCGCCAGGTAGGCTCTACGTACTTGTTAAGCTATATACTAGTCTCTGATTAAGGCACTCTAGCGAACGTTGCCTCGGGAGCTTACTAGGTCTATTAGTAAAGTACTTACTAGCTTCAAGTTCTTAGTATAGCCTTTCTAGGTCAAGAGTATTAAGCTGTTTAGTTAGAGAGTAACTTTGCTACTATTGAACTTAAGTAGATACTTGCTAGTAAGTTACTCTCTGAGTTTTGAAATAAATTTAGCCTTCTTTAATTTCTTCTCTTTAGCTGTAGTAAACCCTGGGTTTGCTAGTATTAGAGTGTTATTAGTCTAAAGGCTAATAATTCTAAATTAGTCTAGCGTGCTAATAGAGAGTAGACAGGGGTTGTATGTAGATTAAGCTATATATAGCTTCTTAAGGTAGTAATTATAGTAGGTACTAAACTAGTAGTTTCCAGCTTTAGGTATACTATAGAGTAGTTTTATTACTTTAAGGTAGATACTACTCTACTAAGAGACTCCTTGTAGTAGGCGTATATAAAAATCTTAGTTTAGCTTTATAGTTGACTAGGTATATGCCTAAGTAATGTCTCTTAGGTAGACATTTAACTCTAGGTATATTACAGCTATAGTAAGTATAATTCACTAGCTTACTTATTGAATTATAGGTGATTAAGTTAGGACTTGAGACTTATTTTCATTATTATATACTTAGATAACAAGTCTTGATTTCTTATATACCTTATTTATGTTCTTGTTTTTAATACTGTCCACGAACCTTGAATTAAATATTCTAGCGTCTTCTAGTAGGTTACATAGCAGGATATATTTAAAGACTTTACATCTAATTAATTCGTTGACTTCTTGTTACTAAGAGTACTTAAATTAACTAAAAGCAGAGGCAGTAGAAGTAGTGTCTTTAGCGAAATAGACGTTAATATTTAAGGTACTTAGTTACTTTCGTAGTCTCTCTAGGCTACGCTTTAGAGGCTAGCTATAAGGTTATTCTTGTAGTTGCCTTTGATTTTAAGTCTTTAATAGCCTGTCTAGGCCACGCCTTAGTTAAATAACTTTAGGTAGTACAGGTAGCTGAAATTCCTTATAGTCTTTAGGTTTTTTATAGTTCTTAGGTTCCTAGGTAGCTGGTAGCGTCTGGAAGTCTAGGTCTATAAGGTAGAGTTTTACTACTATAGAGCGGAATTTTATAAGTCTACTTAGGAGTTTAATAATATACTCCTTATTTTCTATTCCTACAAGTGTAAAGAGGCTAGTTTACTTCTTAGGTTCGCGCTATACAAGTATATCTGAATTAAGGAACAGGTCTTTGAGTAGGCTATTAGTAAAGCTATTATACTAATTAAGGACATTGTTAATTTAGCGTTTTACTTAGAGTTTACACAGCTTCTCTATAGCCTTCTTAAGTATACCTAAGTACTAGCTAATAGAAGGTAAGAGAGTATTAAGTTTACTTATATATAGATAAGCGCTAAATACAAGTAGAGTAGGTACAAGGCTGTTAGGTTCTACTATATTGTTAATTGCCTTAAAAGCTATTTAGAGGGCTGTGTCTTTAGCAAGGTCAGAGAGCTCCTTAGTTATAATTAAGTATACTCTCCTAAGTAGACTATAGTAGCGCTTAACTATTCTAATAGAGTTATAGGCCTCTACAGGTACAACTTTAGTATAAATTCCTATAGAACCTATATATTACTTAAATTCCTTGCTTATAAAGTTTTTGCTAGTATTATAAGTAATTAAATCTAGAGGTTCTAGGTAGGTGTTAACCTAGTACTCTTAGAGTTTTTTCTATGTATACTTAGCTAAGATCTAGCGTAGCTACTTGCCTGCTTAAAAGTAGGTATACTTATCTACTATATATAATAGAGACTAGCTGTTAATATATATAATGTTAACATATATATTATAATTAAATTCAACATTATTATAGAGTATAAACTAGAAGTAGCCAGGGGATTTTCTATGCTTTTGACAGTAGTAGTAGTACTTATTTAGGTACTTAAGTACATCTGAATTAACGTTGTAGCCGACACGCTCTAGTAGAAGCTAGAGGCAGTTAATAGATAGGTGTCTAAAGCGCCTATAGAGTCGGCGAATTTCAGTCTCTATAAGCTAGCTTAGAGACTCCTGTAGAAAGAAGCCTAATAACTCTCTCTAAAGTAGAAAGAGATGTCTAAAGCAATATATAACTAATACTTTGCCTTATAGAGAACTAAGTATGTTTTTGAGGTTATTAAAGTAGACGTCTAATTTGTCTATATCTACTAAGTAAAGTAGGAAAGAGATATCTATCTAGAGTACATGGAATTTAATTAGGCTAATAGGTAAATTAATATATATTAAGCCTAAGGAGGCTACTACTCTAATTCTAAACTTAATAGTTACTTTGTTCTTTAAGGCTATAGTAATAGAAGTGTTCTAAATTAAGTTATATACTAGGTACTAGTTATAGCCTATAGTTGATTTCAGGGCTACTTCTATATTAATTATAATACTAAAGAAGTAGCTAGAGTTATAGTATTTAACTCTAGTAGCTATTAGAGCCTTGGTTTCTTCTTTAGTAGTTATAGGTTATAAGCTAGTAAGAGTATAAAAGCAGGCTGTCTTAGAGAGCTTAGTTATAATATTTGTAGCATTTGTTATTATAATTTCACTAAGTAAAGTTAGGAAATTTTTACTCTTGCTCTTACTCTCTTTAAGCTTAGGAGTTGAAAATTCTTAATCTTTGTCATCAAGTATAGTAGCTTGAAAGGCTTTGTTGTAATTATGTTCTTCTTCTTTATACTCTAGAATATATTGTCTAAAGAACTTTTTAAAGGTAGGCTTATTAAATTCACCTCTGAGGTTACTCTAATATCTTGTTCTAAAGTAATTCCTAGCTTAGTTGCGCTTATACTGTGGCGGGGATTCGTTGTCGGCACGAAGAACATAGGGTTCATAGTCACGTGATACGGGGCATGCCCTCAACCACTAGCGGTCTGGAACCCAAGGCAGATATCAAGGCATAGACAGAATAGTTTATTTTTCTATGTTTTTTTTCTTTCTTTCTTCTTTTAGTTTAGAGACATATATTTTGGGAGTTTAGTGAGGAAGTAGTTTTCAATTTAATTTTGTTTGTTATTCTCTTTTGTCTTTTGTTTTTATTTATTCCTTTACTTGAGTTTCGTGCCTAGTGTTATCGGGACACGCTATACTTGCTTTTCTGCCCCTTTATAAATAGTAACTAACACAGAGAGGAACACAGTCAAGTGAAGCTATTCACACTCTTAAGTAAAGGAAGGAATGTTGAGAGAAAAAGAAAGGGGTACCAAGACCCTATAGCCTAAATAAGCATAAACCAAGGAAGAAGAAGAATAGAGACTAGAAATAAGAAGATCTTAGTACTACCGAGAAACAGACGAGTAGCGACGAGGGCATAGACCTAGGACAACAATATAATATTAAAAAAAATCATTAGATAGAGTAAGGTGTAGAGTCTCTTAAATGAGATTAGTCTATTGTTTTGGATTTTGATATTAAGGAGAACAAGAGATACTCTAGAAAAGGGGATACAGAGAATCGAGGAAAAAAGAGAAAAAAAAAAAAGAGAGAAAGATTAGAGGACAGTAGAAAAACAGGCAGAGGACAGAACTGAAGAAGAAAGGAGGACAAGAAAAAAGAGATTAAAGACAGGAATAAAGGAAGGAGGACAACAAGATTTAAGTTTGGATTTAACACTCTTAGAGAGACCTTTAACACTAGACAATATTACTTTACCTATGTGACCAGATCTAGAGAGCTCTTATAACAAGTCCTAAGAGAACCCTTAATTCATACCCTGAAACAACATTTAACACAACACTTTAGCTACTAACATAAACAACACAGGCAGTCTAAATGTTATATAAATAGTAATGCTAAGCACTGTCTCTCCTAGAGCACTATTTTTCATTGGTTAGAACATTACTAAGTTCTTGGAAACATAGGACAACCTTACAGAAGACTATGCTGTAGAAGGTGAAGCAAAAAGGAAGAGAATCCTTTGATATATAGATCTAGCTTATTAACACAAAGTAGAGGCAATAAAGGAATACACGTAGACACTATACAATGAACTAGCCTTTTATACTGTGATTAGAAAGAAATATTAAGACAGCAACAATAAGTACCTCAAGAACAGCTGTAATTTCCTTTAAGCTCTTGTGTACTAGGCCAGGGAAGGTTCTATTAACACAAAGACCTTTATCTCTCTTTTCTATTAAGTATTGTCCAAACTTAACAATTAAGAACTGATTGAGAATCTTGAATAGTTAAATATATTTATAAATAGGCTGCCTAGTAGGATTATAAAAAGGATTGTTAAGGAACATAAGGTAGATCAAGGTGATAGAGCAACTCTTAATTACATGAAATTCTATAATACTACTATAAAAGAACATGAAATAGATGTAAGTATTAAATACTTTCAAGAGGATAGGGATCTAAATACTTACAAGGCCAAAATAGAAAGTTTTGAAGATATTATTAAAGAAGTAACTACTAGAGGACCTTACAACGCTAAGCACCTTTCAAACACTACTACTACTTCTTGTCTTAACACACTACCTACTATTACTACACAGACAGATCCTATAGCAAAATCCATTAATTAATTAATAAATATCTTTGATAAGCTCTTAATCTATTAGGCTAAAACTATCTGAATGTATAAGGCACAAGCTTAAGCTTTCTAAGCACAAGTACAAGCAGCTTAGATGTAACCTTCCTTCTCTAGTAAAAGAGGAGACTTTTCTAGACATAGCTGTGGCAGAGGATTCGAATACAACAATAGAGAGACATACTCTCGCTAACTCGAAAATAGTGGCAGAAACAATCCTATCCTAGCTAACCTTAGAAACGTGGAAATAAATATAGCATATAGTTATAACTTATATAACTAACAACAGATTTGCTATATATGTTATAGAAGAGACTAAAACAGTAACTGAGATAGCTTATATCTACACACATACTTAGGTTAATGTCCTCTTCTACGTGAACTTATAGTGAAAAACGTCTGTTACTAGAACAACACAAAGCAACTATACATTAGGCTCTATTAGCTAAATGTATTACCACTGATGCTCTGAAGTAATACTCCTTGGGTTTCTTAGATTATCTTACATACTATAGGCACAGAGTAGGACTCTAATGTCTCAAGACAGCAAGAGAACAGACAACATTTAGAGACTTAGAAGTTAGAGGCTAGAGAAGCTTAACTTAGAAGAAAACTAACAACCTAAGAGAGTGTTGCTATTCTTTAGAAACCAGAAACATTGACTATTAGAGTTTAGCTAGAGATGATTGAAGACAAAGAAGGAAGGAGTATCAATGACCTAGTAGAGAAACTATCACAGGAGGTGAATGTTTATAGTGTTAGAGCGCCTAAAAAGGGAAGAGAATCAGTTTAGAACAGTGCTAAGGAAATACTAGATCAACGTATAGTGTTAGAACAAAAACTACTAAGACTAAAGACAAAGAGGCCTTTGATATATATACCACAGGAATCATCTAAGCCTACTATAGACATAGAAGTCGACGAGATAGTTACTAGCCTAAACGCCTAAATACTTAAACCAGTAAAGGAGACTACTCAGAAAAAGACACTAAGAACTGTAGACGCTTGGCTAGTAATAACAAAAGAGATAAAAGGAATCCTAGATACTATTAGATCTACAAACCTAGAACCCTCTTTGTGTATATAACTCTAGGTAGACACTGCTTATTAGGTAGAGTACTTCTAAACTACAAGGGAATTGTAGGCTGAATTCTTGTCTAGCTTTAGTAGGGTTAAACTAGATGAAAGAACTGTTAGAGTAGGCACCTTGAGTATAGTACTTAACTAATACACTAATCAAGGTTAGATTGTTGCTACTCCAAAAATAACTGTTACTATATAAGGATCCAAGAACTTAGAGGACAGTTTTGTAATACTTGATACTAGAGCAGAGTACAACATAGTACCTCTAAGCCTAGCAAAACGTCTTAGTTGCTTAGTAATAAGCATTAAACACCTGAAGCTAAAGACAGTCTCTGGACAGGTTTTAAGATTCTCTGGCATATGTTATATATAGGTTGAAGTCGCTAAAGGCATATCCTATAATATAGTCTTCTTCTTAATTAAGAACTTGTTAATTGTTCTGTTAGAACAGCTGTTTAATTAGAAGATACAGTTAACCTTTGAGTATCTATTAGATAGATCTACAGAAGCTGTAATAACAGACCTAGAGTTAGGCTCTAGTTATATAGTTACTGTTATCCTACCTATGTAGAGACTATCGCGAAACAAACAGGCCTTTGTAGAAGAAGGAGAAGAAGAATAACAAAGGGCTAGCATTTTTCCTAAGCTAAGTACTAGCTATAGAGAAAGGAACTTAAGAGTTAGAGAGAGTTTTTTAAATTTATCTAGTAGTAGAATAAAGACTGTTCTATATATTTTAAATTTTGTGTTATTAGTTTCTAATTTTCAATTCAAGAGGAGACTAAGAGAGACTTGTGGAGAGGTTGATTTAGGTCCTAGAGACATGCTACTTATTTTTCCTAGTTAGTGTTTGTCTTATATTATTAATGGGATTTCCTTGTGTTTTAAAATAGAGTTAACAGGAAAGAGGATACAGGGAGTGAGCCAGGGAAGATCTAAAGCACAAATTAGGCAGAGAAGAAAAGGAGGGAGAAACAACATTTCTAGAATTACACAAGTTAATACAGTATACAAATCAAAAGCAAATAAAGTATAACTAGTCGACATAAGTAATAGAACAGGAGACACACTAGGCGGAATACCTGACTAGTACGAGAAATCAAAAGTAAGAGAACACTACTAAGAGCATTTAGAACAATTCAAAGAACATCTCCTTCCTTGGATTTTGAACATTTAGAAGGGCTCAAGATTGACAAAGGAACAAATAGAGTAGCTTAATATTAGAGACTGGCTATATGCTCGAGAAAGAGAAATGCTAGTTGAAATACTACTAAACCGCGAAGGAGTAATAGTGTTTGACTAGGTCAATTACACAAAGATACACAAAGATGTTTGCTCGCTGATTAAGATCAAGACAATAGAGTATTAAGCCTAGCAAGAGGCTAATTTTCTATGTCCTTGGTCATTGATTCTAACAGTTACTTAAATACTTAAAGACCAACTGAAAAGAGGAGTTTTAGAATACTGTAATAGTCCTTATTAGAATCCATAGTTCTTAGTAGCAAAGAAGATAGCTAGAACCTACAGGCTTATTAATGCTATAATGAAAATAAACTCAGTTATATTAAGGGATGTAAACATACCTCTGTTAGTTAACGAGTTTTTAGAGGAATTTGCTAGCTACTGTTATGTGTCCTTGATTGACTTCTTCTCTAGATATAATTAGCTTATACTTAACAAAAGAAGTAGAGACATAACTACCTTTTAGACCCTAATTAGCTTACTCTGAATAACAACACTACCCCAAGGAGTAATAAATTCTGTTGCCTAGTTTGTTTAAGTAGTAATAAGGATTCTCGAAGACCTGTACCCTAATATAGTACTACCCTTTGTTAATGATATTAGAGTAAAAGGACTATATACAAAATACAACAACAAGGAATGCCTACTAGGAGTCTAAAGATTTATCTTTAAGTATATCTAGAATCTCGACAAAGTAATAGACTAAATCAAAAGAGTAGGAGCTTATATTAGACCAAAGTCTTAGTTCTGTTAAGATAGAATAAACATTATAGGCTTTATCTGTGGAGCCGAGGGTCGCTGTCCTACTAGTTCTAAGATTATAAAGATCCTTGAATAGTTACTATATAGGAATGCTACTAAAGGAAGAGCGTTTGTGGGCGTCTGTGTCTACTATTGTATATAGATCAAAAACTTTGTTATAATAGCTGAGCCTATCTATTAACTGTTCAAGAAAGGAGTGAGTTAGGATTAGAGACCTAAACAAGATACTTCAATAGATAATCTCAAGCTTGTACTCACAACTGCCTCTGTTTTAGTGAAAATCTAGTATAGACCTAAGTAGGGAGATATTATTGTCAGAGTCAATGCTAGCCTTCAAGGATAGGGAGTTACCTTAGGACAACTAGACAAAGCTAGCAAACTACAGGTTGTAAGATATAATAGTAGCCTTTAAAACAAAGTAGAACAAGGCTACAATACAACAAAACGAGAATGTAGAGGTGTCCTTAAAGCATTCTAGAAGCTACGGTACTGGTTGTACAGTATATATTTTATTCTTGAAACAGATGCAAACGTTCTAGTAGCACAGTTGAACAGAGCTGTAACAGATCTGCCTAGAGCTCTTGTTACTCGATAGATTACTTAGATTCGCCTGTTTGACTTTGAAGTACGTCACGTGAAAGGCACCAAACACACAGCAGCAGACGGATTATCGCGAAGACTATGTACTATATTAGATAACATAGATGAAAAATACAATGTTAACATCAATGACTAGGTTACTACTGAGCTCAATTATCTGTCTATTTCACTAGTTAGGATTCAGGCTAGGGTTCCTGCTCACGTGATATAGGGCATGCCCTCAACCACTAGCGGCCTGGAACCCAAGGCAGACATTAAGGCATCGACTGAACAGGACATGCAAAGCAACATATAGAACTAGGACCCTTTAGGCAGCGACTATTCTGAAGAATCCCAGTGTATTACAAGATAGCTGACTACACTTGAACGCCCTCCAGGGATGTCACAATCAGAGTTTTGCTCTTTTAAACATAAAGCTACTTAGTTTAGTGTTAGGGACAGACAATTATAGAAAAACTAAAGTAAGACCTTTGTTCTCTGACTAGTGATAGATTTAGAAGAGAAGTAACTTAAGATCCTGGAAAAACTTTATAATAAAACAGGACACAAAGAAAGAGAGTCTATATATGCTAGAGTAGCTACACAATACTACTAGAACAACTGCTAGATAAGTGTTAAGAAATATATAGCAAGCTACAGGGACTGTTAACTCACATCTAGAACTTAACTAGAAGAAGCACTGTACCCTTAAAAGGCTAATGAGTTGTTTGTTAAGCTTGTAATTAATGTAGTCTACATGCCTATAAGCGAAGGCAAGACAAAGCTTACAGTATATAGAGATGATTTCTCTAGATAGGTCAAAGCAAGGGCACTAGTAAAAGCAGACACAAAATCAATAGCTAAGTTTATTTAGGAAGATCTAATCTATAGACATAGGTTATTCGATTGTCTTATAGTTGATAGAGGTCCTGAATTCAAGAAGGAAGTTATTGATATATTAACTACCTATAGTGTTAAGTAGGTTCAAGTGTCAGCATACTATACTCCAGGGAATAGAATGATTAAGAGAGGCTATAAACTAATTACTGTAGGACTACTTGCCTTAACAAGTAGCAGTACTAGCAAGTAGACTTGTTATCTTGATATAATCCTGTTCACAGATTATACTACTGTACATGTACCTACTGGCTATACACCTTTCTACCTTGTATATAAGCGAGAACCTGTACTCCCAATTAAGGCTGAACATCTAACATAGAGTACTATTAGGTAGAAAGAGATTAAAACAAGAATGTAGTTACTAGAAGCCTAAGCCAAAATAATTAAAATAAGAGATAAGGGTATAGAAGAATCTATGCTACAAAAGAATTAACATTAACAGAATAGCCAAGAATACTTTAATGTAAGCTACTAAATTAGATTAGAACCTTTTGAAATTAAAGACCTTGTTCTCTGCTATAATATATTTCAAACAGATGTTGACAAATCATCAAACACGAAGCTTGCCTATTAATAGCTAGGGCTATTTAAAATCAGTAAAGCAGACAGAAAGAAGGAAACTTACTAGCTCACTGAACTAGATGGGACTAAGTTAGCTAGAACATTTGCTAGGAACAGACTAAAGAAGTTCATTAAAAGAAAGACATGACCTACCTCTCCAGGAGCTATAACAAATCACAAACAGAAGCTGTTAATAGAAGTAGGCATTCCTTAAATTACAGAACAAGAGAGGCATAAGTATGTACAATTTGAAGAAGACTAGGAATAGGAAGAACTGTGTTACCTTACTCTTATTCTCTTTAATCTTTCTCTTTAGAAACAAGAGCATCTCTATATTAAAGGGGGGACAAACATTTATTTCCTTACTACTATTATTTCCTTGGAAGTTTTATTTTTCCTACTTCTTATTTTTTTTTTATTTTTATTTTTATTTTTATTTGCTTTAGGAGAAGGCTTCCATTTTAGGCCTAGTGCTAATCTGCTGACTCGTTTGCTCTAAATTAACACAAACAGGCCTTAACCTCTTCTACCTCCTACAATAATATCACAAACAAGCACTACTCATTTACACAAACTAATAGCAAGAAACTATACACTACTAAGTAACTCTTAAATCTAAGAAAAAAAAGAAAACACCTCTATACTTCTCTAGATCTGCTAGAAACCTACCCTTACATTAACTATGTCAACCCCACAGAGCTAACAAAACATAGATATCACTATCAGAGCTCTGTTAGACATTGTAGGAGTCTAAATCCAGAATGCACAAGAAGCTTAAGACTATGTAGTACGCTATGGAATCCAAGACAGATACATTGTAATTATGCAAGTAAGCTTAAGCCTACTTGGAATCAAGGAGAGATACGAAGACCTTTTGCTAGACTAGGCAAACAGCCTTGTAGACCCTTCTCTCTTTGGACTTACAAACAAACTAAAGGATAAGTTGACATTAGAAAATAGAGCAATTGCTAAAGCTGTGATTAAAATCAGAACCCAGAGAAGCGAGAAGGAGAAGAGAATAGCTATTTTGCTACACAACATTCCTGACTAACGAGGTCAAGTACTTCACTAATAACTTAAGGCCCTTTTCAAACATGTAGGGAAGAACTTCTTTATTAACCTAAACACCCTCTTCAAAAATATATCTACACACAATGGCATTCAGCTTCTAAATAACAAAATTCTACACTGAAATCAAAAGCTGAAACTAGGAGGAGGATAGCACAAGAGAGGTGGATTGTTAAGCAGAGACATCAAAGCTGTTATAGAGAGAGTTAAGTCTAGAATTCTAGACTAACACATTGATCTACACAATAATGAGTTAACAGAATTTAGACTAAAGATTAGTAAATCAGGACTTCTTGTAGATAGACATCTACATAAAGAAGTCTTTCCTTAGTTCCCTGACAAAGTTGTTCTTAAAGAACTAATTATAGTTTCAAACATATAGCTAAACTAAACTACCTCTAATTAAAGTAAAGTGCTAGAAACTCTAGAACTATCAAGAAAGAGAAAAGCTACAGAAGGAGTATTATATAAGAACCTAACAAGTAAAACACTATTAAAGTATCCACGAGTCTAACAACAAACTAAGATTGTTGAAATTTTCAACTATATATGTAACATAACAGAAAAATAGAAGAAAGGCTTAGATAAGTACACAAAAGAAGTACTAGACTTCCACTGCCTAATAGAACTCATTAAGCTAATTAAGGAATAGGTTCTCAAAGAACAAACACTACAGCCCTGCTACAAACACATTCAACTTCTTGTCAAACACCTTAATATAAAGACTCAAGGAGTAACATACAAAGAACTAATACATAGAATGTCAGCTGTTTATAATCAATCCTTCACAGACAGTTCCTTTTACAAGTCATACTGTTACTCTTAAACTGTAGATTTCTTTGTCTAGATATCACAAATTTAAGCTATCTAAGACAAGCTCTTACTTAGAACTGAACGTTTTGCACCTACTGAACTAGTTGTCCCTGAATTTGACACTAGTACCCTGAAACCATAGTCCCTTATTACAAATATCAACTTAGAGTATAAACATTACAGGGTTTTAACAAAGTTCTTCAACTAGCTTATAAATAACAAACAGATAGTAGCTATCCTTGAAGATGAAATTAGAATATACTGCTACTATTTACAATCTGTAGGAAAACAGTGTGTTAGGACTCTCCCTAATATATATTACTTGATTTTCCAACAACTTGTTTGCTAGGATCTTAGTCTTTACACAGCCCAGGTAAATCTCTACAAAGACAAAGAAACCTGATTAGTAGCATACCCCACAGCTATATAGTGCTACTACACAAATAAGGATACTTGTGAGGTTAACACATGTTTTTACAAGAGGGACACTAGACACTTAGGAAAAATTACTATACTCCAGGATGAAGTTATACTTGCTAGAAATGAAGAAGACACCTTCTTGCTTAATACAGATCCTAAAGTTATTACAAAATAGCTTAAGGACATTAGTGAGACAGGTAGATATATTGAAGTCTCTTTAGCTCTACATCTCCACCAACTAGAAAGGATCTGTGTAGAAAATTAAGTTAGATAGACTAAATGTACTCTAAACACTAGCAATGTCCTTTTTACAAGATCTAGTGTTCCACAACAACACAACTATAAATTATATACTACACGTTTCTCTTGTTCAGCTAGTTTTGTTGCTGTTAATAAGAACAGAAAGCTCGAGAATAGAGTCAAGTATAATAACGTTGTAAAATAGCACAGGAAGCTACAGACCCCTTTAGTGCTTCAATATAGTAGATCTCTAGAGCTAGGTAGCTTTCGTGCTTCTGTTCTATTAACTAGACTTGGAGCTCTTTCAGACTCTTTAGTTAGATGACTCGATTTCAATGATTAGAGTATCTAAATTAAGAGAGATTCTTGGCTACAGAAGGATGAGAAGGCAAATGATATTAATGTTATTAAGAAGTAGTATACAAATACAAAGTTATGTATCAAGGTTGCCTATTAGGAACTCTAGAGTGCTGAACAGAAAGTGTATAGTGACAAGTTATACTTCAAGTAGAAAGAAGCTCCTAATGTTGTATATGATTCTAATAACAAGGTTATTAATCTAACAGAAGACCTTGAAGAGGAATACTAAGCACAACTTTCTAGTAGTCCTAGAAAGAAAACTTTACAAACACTAACCTCAGGTGATTTTGTTATTGAAGATCTTGAAGATAGAGACGATAGAAACATAGGCAGGGATAGGCAAGACTTGTATAGGTCTAAATGAGAGTAGAGGATAAGACAGAAGAAGTGTTAGGAGGCAAGGGTTTCTTTTCTTTTCTTTCTGAAAAGTACCCGAGGGCAGGCACTTATTAAAGGGGAGACAAATGTAGCAGAGATTCGTTGTCGGCACAAAGAACATAGGGTTTATAGTCACGTGATACAGGGCATGCCCTCAACTACTAGCGGTCTAGAACCCAAGGCAGATATTAAGGCATAGACAGAACAGTTTATTTTTCTATGTTTTTTTTCTTTCTTTCTTCTTTTAGTTTAGAGACACACATTTTGAGAGTTTAGTGAGAAAGTAGTTTTCAATTTAATTTTGTTTGTTATTCTCTTTTGCCTTTTGTTTTTATTTATTCCTTTACTTGAGTTTCGTGCCCAGCGCTATCAGGACGCGCTATACTCGCTTTTCTGCCCCTCCACAATACTTAGAGTAGTTTGTTAACTAGTAGCTCTACTTCTTGTAAATAAAGTATTACTTTTAACTATTGTTTCTATAGTAACTACATCTCTAGCTAGTACGTAGGTTACTATATATAGATTAAAACCTATAATCTGTTATATAAGTTACTGCTAGGTTAACAGTAGTAGTACTATAGGCGTGCTTATAAGTAGTAATTAAGGTTTTGAGAGCACTAATAGTAGCTGACAGTAGAGAAGGTAACAGTAAGGCAGAGTATATAATCTAGTATTTAGAGATGTTCTTACAAGCGAGTACAAGCTTGTTTAAGAAGAAGGAGTTAGTTTAGAGATTCTAGGTAAGTCTATAACAGAGTACTTAAAGTCTAGCTACTAGAAGTTGAAAAGATTAAGTAGTTGTCTTATCTAGGTTCTAGGATTTAACAAGGTTAAGACTTAGGTTATTCTATTCTATAAGTATAGCCTGCTTATAGCTTACGTTCTTAAAATGTTCCTGAATAGTATAGTAGAGGTCTTGAAAAGGCAGGTTAGTAGTAGTAAGAGTAGTGTAATAAAAATCTAAAGCCAAGCTCTTAAGTATAATAGACAGAGCTTTTGTATAGGCTATATCAGGTATGTTACACCTAATGTAAATATTAGAGAGAATAGTAATTTTGAGTCTAAAATTATCGCTAGTGCCTCTATATCTTATGTTGTCTATATAGGTTTTTGCTATGTTTGTTAATTCTTGTCTATACTCTAGCTTTACTTGTAATTAAGTATAAGGTAGCTGCTACAGTTATATAGAAGGTACAAGAGATACTAGAGGCGTAGGTAGTATAGAGAGTATAGAGAGTATAGCGCTGCTACTAGTTGCCTAGGCAGCTAGAGCTTGTTAAGACAGAGAGAGATTTATCTCTGTCTGAGATTACTAGAACTAGTATAAGGTAGAGAAGTTTATATGTTAATTTAGCTAAGAGGCAGTGTTTAAAGGGTTTGTGTTTTGTTAAGTGTTTTAAGGCGTCTAAGAGAAGCTTTAAGAGGTGCTTTAAGTAATAGCCTAGAGAGTACTTTAAGAATTACCTTAAGGAGTACCTTAAGGTTAAGCTTCTTGAGGTTAAGTAGGTTGAAAAGAATCTTTATATTAAAAGAAGAGGTTATATATTATCTTATGTTGTTAATTAAACCTTCTTGAATTTATGTCTCTATTCTTTATAATATTAAGTATCTTCTTGTCTGTCTACTTGACTAGGTTAATCTCCTTGAGAGTATTAACAAGAGCTGTAGCTATATATGTCTTCTTGCTGTCTATCTTAATCTATATACCTTAATAACAAAGTGCCTTATATAGCTTAGTAACTTAGGATCTGTTAGCTGTTTGTCACGAATCACGTACTAGCACAGGACTAGTAAAGACTAGGCGGCGCTCTAATAGGTTAAGTACATCTACAAGAACCTACAGCCTAAGGGGATTAGTTAGGCTAACTAAACAATCCAAGGATTTCTATGTTATAGTTATTACGTAATATAGTTACATAACTGTTAGAGCTTGCAGGAGCTTGTATTAGAGCTTAGGGATCTAGGGCTTCTTCTAGGCTCTAGGAGAATAAAGGTTCTATATAGAACTAGTACGTCTACTATTAGATAGAAGCTTTATACTTAACTCTTCTTTACTTTAGTTTTTAATACATTTAGTTTTGACATCTCAAGTTTAAGTAACGAGTTTACCTTTAAGTAAACACTTAGTGTATCTAAACCTCTTACTATATAAACAACCTTTAAGACTTAAGTTACCTTTGTTACTTTTAGTACAGAAGTAGGTTTTGTTACACTTTAAGCATCTGCTTAGAAGTTTAGTTGCTATAGCTCTAACTCTACTAAAGCTAGCTACAGCTAGTTCTAACACTAGCTAAACAAACTTGTTAACTCTCTCTAGTAGTGCTAAGAGAACTTAACTCTAGGCTACCCCTGCTATACTACTACCAGACAACAAACTAGTACTAGTAGACTCTAACTACAACAACACTAGTATGCCTAATACACCTAAACTGTTTAAGGTTAAAGTACTTAAGACTATCTAAGTTAAGCTCCTAGATATATACTATAGAAAGAGAAACAAACTTAAGTTATTTCTCCTCTAGATAGACATCTACTTTAACTTTAACACAGACAAGTTCACTAATAACTACAACTTATAATTAATCTTTACAATCTTCTATCTAAGAGAAGCTATATTAGATTAGGCCCAACCCTACCTCGAGGACTTCTTTGTATGCAAAGACAACAATAGATTAATAGAGGACACCTAAATAATGTTTAAATCCTTTAGGAGGTTTAAAGTAGTAATCAGGAAGGTATTTAGAGATTTTAACATAATTCAAACAGCTATACAAAAGCTTTTAGACCTAAAATAGACAGGATTAGCTATTAGTTACACTAATAATTTCTAATAATATAGAAACAAGTCTAGATAGAACGCTCTCGCTCTTATAGAACTCTTCTATAGAGGATTAAAGGTATACCTCTAAGAAGAAATAGTAAAACAAAATATAGTTTTTACTAACATTAGTAGTATAATTAGTAGCGTTATCTAATTAGATAACTATCTATAGGAATTCAGAAAATCTGTTTAAGAAAGTAGAAGTTAGAATAAGAACTAGAGCAAGAGCAAGTGTAATAGCTAACAGAATAATAGTAAAGTAAACACTGCCTAGAAGAAATCTTTCAAAGGAAAGAAACTTTCCTAAGAAGAACGAAACTGCTAACACAAGCAGAATTTATACTACTTATATAGCTAGTCAGGCTATAGAGCAAACGAATGTAGCTCGAAGAAGTAAACTAACAAGGGAAAACAAGTTAATGCTACCTTCTAAAGGGAGGTAGCATTGCTGGAAACACAAGAGCTCTCTAATAAAGAATTAGAAGCATATAAGTATAGAACTTAGGTTAAAGAAGAGAATAACTCTATTCTAGAACAATACTACAACACTTACTTAGAGAGTAAACATAAGTTACTATTACAAGCTACTTATAAATCACTAGCTAGTACATTAGAGGAAGAGTCCTCTAAATCTTCGGAATTGTCTAGCGGGAATAATTAGAGTAGAGAACCCTAGGTTAGAGATATATAGGTCTTTATTAGAACCTATAAGAGAGGGAATTGTTAGGTAGATATAAAGGGTAAAAGGCTAGACTTTTAGTCTCTATATACTACTATAGAACATGATTCTATTTCTCTTCAACAGTATATTATCGATAATAATTAGGCAGGTTATATCTGCTTTAGATACAAGAGTTCTAGATATATCTCTAGAGAAGAGAAAGAATATAATTACACTATAGACTACAACAAGACGCTACTACCTGTGGAATTCTACTACCTAGTAGAAGGAGAACTTTAGGCTACTTAGGCCCTAGGTCCTTTTATAGCAGAGTAGGTATATCACTAACTACAACTAACATCTGACTAGATATTAAACAAACAGTTTACAGGAACACTACTAGACTATTAGACAGGAGTAGAATATTAACAGATATATAAGGTAGTATATATAGACTAAGAAAAGGTTATATTCTTTTCATAGGCTTAGAATGCTATAACTTAGCTTAACAATGCCGAGAACAGAATGTTTAATATCTATTATATTAGACTAGAACTATATACTACTTTAGGAGAAAGTTAGTTCTATGTAACTGCAACTATTAGAGAAAAGAAATTATAGGTTATAATTAATTCTAGAGTAACAAGTAATTTCATATCTCTAAAAGCTTATAAAAGGCTTAACATTCTAGTTAAGAAAACTTTACTCTATGTCTTGAGTGTTGTTGACGAGACTAATGTTGCTTACTAAAACAGAGTTATTAACTAGTGAACTATCTCTACAAAGACTATTATTAACAGATACTGTTTAGATATATAATTTAATGTTGTTAAGATAGAGAACAAGGAAGCAATACTTAGTATACTCTGGATTTGAGAGTATAATCTAGACATTAACTAGAAGAAACATAGCATTACTTTTAGTTAATGTAACTGTATATAGTTGTGACTGCAAGACTAGAAGGAGGTTAGCGCTACCTCTTCTAAAGTACTAGAATACCTAGCCTAGAGTTCTTCACAGGTTAGCCAGACTACTGATAACACAATACCTGTGTAGTATAAGGAATTTGTAGAGTTGTTTAATAACCTAGAGGACATGTGTACTCTCTCTAAACATTAACTGTAGGATTATAAGATTAAATTAAAAGAGAGTTATAACCTTAAGAAGCAGAAGCTTCGACCTTATAATTAGAGGAACTTATAGCTTCTTAAGAAGTATATACAAGAAGAGATTTAGAAAGAACACATCTGAAAATTAGATTTGCTAGCTGCTTCTAATATACTTATTACATTTAAGAAGGACAATCTAAATAGAAGAGTTTGTGTTAACTACAGAGACGTTAACAAGGTAACAGTTAAGGACACTTACCTATTACTAGAAGGCTAGTACTTGTAGGACAAGTTAGGAAAGACTAAGATATTCACTAAACTTAACTAACGAAATACCTTTAGCTTAATATAGATTAAGCAAGGAGACAAATAGAAGACAGCCTTTGTCTTGCTATTGAGTCTCTACAAGTATATAGTAATGCTATTTAGTCTAACTAACACACCTACTACTTGTTAAAGACAAAACAACAAAATACTTAAGAATCTTCTAGGAATAACTATTATCTATTACCTAGATAATATCCTTGTGTTTTCAAAAAAATTAGAGGAGTATAAGAGACATGTTAAGGAAGTTCTGCAAAGACTTACAACAGTAGACTTTTGCCTTAAACTTTTGAAATATAAGTTTAGAGTAACTTATACTATCTTTCTAGAGTATACTATTACTTCTAGACAAATAGAGGTAGACCCTAAGAAAGTTAGAGTAATTCTAGAATAGAAATCACTAGAGAATGTTAAGGACGTCTAATCCTTCTAGAGATTCACTAACTTCTGTTGATAATTTATTAGAGACTATACTAGAATCTCGAAACCTATAACAAACCTTACAAAAAAGAATGTTTCTTTTATATGGAATAAGGTTGTTAAAGTAGTATTTTAAGTAATAAAGAAGAGGTTTACTAAGAAACCAATCCTCAGGAACTATAATACTAATAAACTAAGTACTATAGAGATAGATACTTCTAATATAGTAGTTACTACTATACATCTTTAACTAAATAACAAGGGGAAACTTATGCCTGTAGTATACTTCTCTAAAACACTGGATTTAGCTTAGCAAAACTATAGCATCTATAAGAAAGAGCTTCTCGCTATAGTCTTGGCTTTAGAACATTAGAGGATCTACCTATAGAGTATAAAGCACTAGGTATTAATTCTTACTAATTATGAGAACCTTAAAACATTTATAACAACAAAAGAACTTAGTAACAGACATCTTACAAGGTAGTTATAAACCCTTGCTAGATTTAATATATTAATTTACTATGTCAAAGGAACTAATAATCTACAAGCAGACACTTTAAGTCGTCAACCTAGTTATAAAGGAAATAAAGAGTATAAAAAGATTATAATCTTAAAGACTCTAGAAAATAGAGACCTGGCGCTAGCTATACACAAGATAGTAGTAATAGAAACTAACAACTCTTAGACAAAGAAGATCTAGAAAGTCTAGGAGCTAGAGCAGCTAGCTCTAGCTAAGTAGAAACAAAATAACAAAGAATAGTACATTAACAGAAGGTTACATGTCTCTAAATCCTATACAAAAGAATTTATTAAAGAGTACTATACAGCCTCGGCACATAGTTACTAGAAGGTTCGACGAACTCTTTAGCGAGTCAAGTAACACTACTATATTAATTATCTATTAGTAGTAGTCAAGGAAGTAATAGCAGAGTGTAATACCTATACTAGGAACAAGGCTTCCCGCTATATACCTTATAGACAGATAAGTACTACTCTAATACTACAGATACCTTAGAGATCTATATTATAGGATTTTATAGTCAAGCTACTAAAATCTAAAGATCTAATAACAGGAGTTATGTATAACTCAATTCTAGTTATTGTTAAACAACTTATAAAGTATATAGTACTTGTACTATATATAGAAGCAAGTATAACAGAACACTTAGCCTATATATTCCTACAGGAAGTAGTTACTCTACATAGTCTACTAGAAGAGATAATCTCTAACAGAGATAAACTCTTTATATTGAAATTCTAGACAGCTCTTACAAAGCATCTAGATATAAAAAGAAAGCTATTAATAGCTTTCTACTCCTAGACAAATGAAGGTACTAAACAAATGAATTAAGTTATTAAAGTATACTTGAGATGTTATATAAACTATAAACAAGACAACTAGGTCAAACTTCTGCCTCTAGTATAGTTTGCCTATAATAGTTTAATAACAGAAACTATACTTGTTATATTATTCTATACTAACTACAGGTATAAATTAGTTACTTATCAAGACTTATTACAGAGTACTGTCGATAATAACAAAGCAGGACTAAAAGACTATAAACTTAGGGAATTACATAAGAAGCTTGTAGAGTAACTTTAGTTTATAGCAGAACGTAACATATACTACTATAACAAACGACGTAGTTAGAAGCCAACGTTAAAAGAAGAGAATAAAGTCTATTTAGTTAGAAGGAACATTAACACTAAAAGACTAAGTAGTAAACTAGACTATAAAAAACTTAGACTGTTTAAAATTAAATATATTAAAGAACCTTTGAATTATAAACTAGTGCTACTAAAAACTATAAATATCTATCTAGTATTCTATATATCCTTGCTTGAACTAGTACTACTAGAGGTACTACTAGCCTTACTCATAGAAATCTAACCTGTTAACTCTAATATAGAATACAAAGTCGAGAAGATTCTTGACTATAAGGTTGTTAGAGAACAGGTCAAGTACCTAATTAAGTAGTTAGATTACCTATATTTGGAAAACACTTAGGAACTAAAAAGAAACCTTACCTAGTACTAGAAGGAACTTTAGGAGTTCTACTACTAAAACCTAGACTTGTCTACATCTTGTAGTTAGCTAGAAAAGACAAAAGAAAAGATAAGTCAAAACCTAGGTCAAGGGCAGAGTCAGAGGTAATAGAGTTAGAAAGAGCTGCTAGCCTAGCTGCTTTCTTCTTTCTCTGTTCTCTCTTCTCTTTCTCCTCTCTCTCTTTCTCTTTGACAGCGTTGAGTTTGTTAAGCGTCTATAGTCTCTGACAGACTATGTTAATTCTACGCTTACATAACTCTTGTTAACGTTGCTCAAGCTCGTGAACACAAGCTAAACCAGCTATAGCTACTTTAAAAGCTATATCTCTTTTAAATTTTAGACACTCCTCTTTAAGATAAATGTTCTAAAGGTTATTGTTAGATAACTAAAGAGTATTATATCTAACGCCTTAACAGACATACTCTCTATACTTCTGTGACTTGTTGTTTAGAACAAAGCATTTTCGGTTATACTAACAATAGTTAGAACAAGACATAGTTTTAGAACTATATACTTGAATAGTTTTGAAAAGAAGAGTGTACTGTTTATATTTTTGTGCTTTAGAGGACATAATAAAACGAGAAAAGGCTAATAGCCTTCTAATGATATTTCTTAGGTTGTACTTAAGTATAGAGACATACTAGGCTAAGAAGAGAATAGTGTCACGAATTATATGCTAGCACAGAACTAGTAAAGACTAGACAGCGCTCTAACAGGTCAAGTACATCTACAAGAACCTACAGCCTAAGGGGATTAGTTAGGCTAACTAAACAATCCAAGGATTTCTATGTTATAGTTATTACATAATACAGTTACATAACTGTTAGAGCTTGTAGGAGCTTGTATTAGAGCTTGAGGATCTAGAGCTCCTTCTAGGCTCTAGGAGAATAAAGGTTCTATATAGAACTAGCACATCTGCTATTAGATAGAAGCTTTATGCTTAACTCTTCTTTACTTTAGTTTTTAATACATTTAGTTTTAACATCTCAAGTTTAAGTAACAAGTTTACCTTTAAGTAAACACTCGGCGCATCTAAACCTCTTACTATATAAACAACCTTCGAGACTTAAGTTACCTTTGTTACTTTCGATACAGAAGTAGGTTTCGTTACACTGTTATAAAGTAATCTTTATTCTAGTCTTTAAAGTCTTCTTGAAAGATAGCCTAAAGTACTTTATTATTGTCTTCTATCTAGTTATATTTGTTAATGTACTTAGTAACAAACTTTGTAAGGTTGTTCTTACTAAGCTCTCTTAGTAGCTCTATTAGTTCAGCTATGTTATAACTAAGTAAGGTAGAGTAGAGGTTTAAGAGTAGAGGTATAAGAGTGTAAGAGTATAGAAAGCCTTAGATTCTAGCTCTTCTAAGATTTAAGAGTATTCGCGAAGTAAGAGGTAAATCCGCTGAATATTATAAGAGTATAGTAAGAGTAAAGAATAAGAGTACTAATAGCGATTAGGTCGCAAGTGTTTAGTCTTTATAATTCTAGCACTTCTAGAACTCGATTCAAGAAGGTGCTCTATATATACTTGTTATAATAGTAAAGTATAAATCTATAGTCTAAGAGAGAGACTTTACTCTTTAAGTTATAATACTACTATACTATATTAACATATACTATAATCTAAGAAGAGGCAGAGGTAGTTAACAAGTATATCTAATCTATACACGCTTACTAATTAGTATTAGTATAACTTAGTAGTTATAAAGTATAATATAATAAGTAGTTATATTTCTATATCTTTATTATATAAAGAGTAAAGGTAAAGAGAGGTCAGATCCTGTGAGTTTAAGTATATAAGTAGTAAGCTACTTATATAAGCTTAAGTACGTAGATCAACTAAGCTGTTATAAAAGGTACTATTTACTAAGAATATATAATAACAGAGACTAATACTTTAGACATAGTAGTAGGTACTATATATCTTTAACTAGGAAAAGAAGGTAAACTTATATTAGTAGTATACTTTTCTAAGAAAATAGATCTAGTATAGTAGAACTATAGAATATATAATAAGGAGCTTCTTGTAATAGTTCTAGTACTTGAATACTAGAGAATATATCTCTAAAACGTAAATTATTAGGTTACTATATTATTAGATTACAAGAACCTTAGAATGTTTACTACTATATAGAAACTCTTAAATAGAAGACTTATAAGGTAGGCAGGAATCTTAGAAGGTTATTGTTAGTCTTGACTTTAGCTAGGTTTGTGTATATATATAGTAGAATATTAATGTCTCTTGTATTCCTGTAAATTATATATAATCTTCTATCTACAAGTACTTTAGACAATAAGTAAAAGGAGTGTTGAGAAGTGATACAAAACATGTATCACTTATGTGGGGAAAACATGACTTAGGAGAAAAACGTGACTTGGACTCCTAAATGCTTGACTCCTTGGCAGCATTGACATGCCAGTATTCTAACACTAGCAACTCTTTCTTTCTTGTACAAAACAGTTTTGTATGAGATAAGTAGATAGCTAACTCAACGTTGTCTGTTGTTGTTATGTGACCTACACACGTGATGCTGAGGAGCAAACAGCTTCCTGCATATATGACTCTAGAGGCGTTGTCTGATTCTGAGTATATAATACTCTCCTGTCTCCCTCCTTTGGACAAAAAGCTAGCTTCTGTTGAAAAACTCACTTTCACTGAAAAAGAACCCACTTCTACTATGTAAGTCTTTTGTCTCTCTCTCACTCTCTTCTCTTGTACAGACATAGTGTTACTAATCCCTTTATATCCATAGAGCTCTAGTTTTATTTGACCCTATGCAAGCCCACGTCCTCTATGTTGGCCAGCAATAGCTTGCCCCTGTTTGTCACAACTCTCGCCAGCGCGCTGTCCTAGCTTTGCTAGGTCAGGATATTACATTTGTCCTAGGAGCTATTACTACTTAGCAAATCACCTCTCATTGTCCCTTATATATTAACGCTCTCCTTATTCAGTCTCACAGGGTTGTCGCTGCTGTGACCTGCACAGAGTGTAGTTGTTACAGTCTTTGTCTGTTCTTATTCTGTGTTAGCCTCCCTGGACATTTTGAAAACGCTTGTAGCAATTACAAGTGGCAGGATTACAGTGCTCGCTGTTGTTTCAAAGCTCCCCCTCCTCCTTTAGACAACAACAATCCCCACAAGGGTTCAGCTGACCCTGACAACTCTTCAGCTGTCCCTGCTGCTGCTGCTGCTGCTGCTGCTGGTCCTCCTCCTAGTTCTGTGGTAGCTGTTGTTCTTGTCTAATAGTGTGTACAAAACTATTTCCTTCTGTTTGCAAGCACTCTGCTCGTGTCTTTTTGCCAAGTCTGTCAGGCTTTGTACACAGACTCCCTCAAGTAGAGACTCAGATTTCTCTTCAACCTTTGTGTAGTGTCTAAGATAAGTATTAAGTGAGAAACAAAGAAGAGGTCTACTCCTAGAACTCCTACTATAAAAATCCTAAACATCTATACAAACACCTCAACTCCAAAAATATATAAGTTTACTTCTCCTCTCTCTTTACCTATTCTTCTACTTATATAATCAGTTAGTTTGTATTAATAAACCTCTCTAAAGCCTTGTTTAGTGTCTCTTTTGTTATTATATTAGCTAGGTTATCTTGTCTATTGATCTATCTTATCTCTGTGAGTTCTCTTTGCTTATATAATTAGCGAATAGCTATAATATCAATCATTAATCTCTTCTCTTTTGTAGTTCTAAGCTTAACAAGACATTTGTACAACAAGTATAAATTAGTATATACAATAATTAGAGTTAATGAGAGTTTAAGCTAGTCTGTGATTATCTTAATAGTTGTGTTAATAGCAATTACTATATCAACACCTCCTACTATCTTATAAACCTCTAATGCTAATACACTTCTTGTAACTTACTTACTTTTTGTACTACTATAATGAATCAGGTTGTCTCTTAGCTTAAATGAGTTCTTTTTATATAAAGTATTAGTGATCTTGTTTACAAGAATAATTTTATATCTAATCTAGGAACTTAAGTCTTTGTTATTTGTAAATAATCTGTCTACAAATATAAAGAGCTTTATGTAAGTTAAGTCAAGGCTTATATACTTGATGCTGTAATTAAGGTTGTCTAGTTACTATTAGAGGTGTTTGTTAAGAGCTATAATGTCTTCTTTTAATAGCTCTTAGTGCTAGGCTATAACAGAGAGGTTAAATGTAGCTTCTAGTTAGTAAATTATAGATATATATACTCTACAGGCATGCTGTTCCCTGTACTAGCCTTGAAAATCATCTGAAGTTAAATCAATTAGCTTAATCTTTAATCCTTGTTCTTTTTGTATAAGTATAATTATATCTTCCTCTTAGTAAAGAATATAGCTATTAAATATTAATAGTGTTTTGTCTAAAAGCATCTTAGCTAGCTTTATACTTAGGTTTGCCTTTACAAGCTTCTTGTTCTCTAGGTCTATAAAAAAATTATCTCTGAGAATTAATATATTGTCTATTTATATTCCTATAACTCTAAATACTTCTTTTGTAGTTGTAACAAGAAGACATAGATTATATAACAATATTAACATAGATAGCTTTTCTTAATAGTGTTTATAGTATATAGCCTACTAATGAGTTCTAGCTTCTAGGATTCTGTATAAAGGTCTTTAAACAATTATAATAGTGTTCTATAGAAACTACTTACTTAATTCTTTTAGAAGTCAAGATAGGATTTAGTAGTTAAGAAATGTTGTTAACTATATATAAGCTTGTGTTATATCTTAAAGTAGTAGCTTGATTCCTTGCTTTATAAGTAAGAGTATAAGAGTAACAATTACTTGTTAGCTTACTCTTTGAATTATTAGAGATTGTGTTAAAATTATCTTCTTTCCTTAGTTGTTATATACTTGAATTATAAGCTATGATTTTTTGTATAGACTCTTAGTTACCTTCTCTTTTACTTTATTTACTAGTCTTGAGTTAAAGATTCTTTCTATATAAACCTTAGAATTGTATAAAATAAACTTAAATACTTCTTTTATAATTAGAGTATTAATCTCTTGTTTCTAAGATATCTAAAATAGTTGTCTAGAGGTTGTAATTACTCTATGTCTTCTAAGGTTAATTAATAGTTTTAAGTCTACCTTCTCTTTTCTTGTAATAAAAATTTCTAAGATGTTAATCTCTTCCTGTACTATAGTTATAAATTAGTTGTCTAGGTCCTTAATGTTGTCTAAGTATGTTCCTTAATCTTAAATAAAATGTTTTTATATAGAGATCTTAACAACTAGTCTTGTTATATAAATCTTCTTAACTTTCTACTTGTCTGTAGTTGTAGTAGACTCTTTTCTTTAAGGAACTTTATTTTCCTTTTAGTATAGTATTATCTATTCCTCTTATAGCTCTTCTTTGTAGAAAGGTTTAATAACTATAGAACAAAACTTTGTTAGTCTATATAGTATCTCAATAGTACAAGATTCTCTGTTAATTGTAATTAGTTTATATAGACCTCTCTAGCCTTTCTTTTCACGCTAGACTTATATATTTAACTAAATTAGTAAACTTAAAGTTTTAGCTATACTTAGACTGTTTCTTATTATAAGTACTTCTTAGACTTGTTGTTTTATATATAACTGTTATACTTCTTTTATTGCTATACAAACAGCTTTAGTTCTTTTAATAATTACTAGTAAAGAAGAGTCCTAATCTATAAGTCTTAGGTATACTCTAAAGACAAGAAGTATTAGTATAAGGCTGTCTAGACCTGCTGTGTTATTAACTACTTTAATAGTCATTTGTAAAATTATCTCTTTATTAAGCTTCTTGTCTTGTAGCTTATCTCTAAAAATCTTATATATATGTTACAAAGAAGTATAGTATTATTTAACTTTGCTAACACTATTATAAGCCTCTACTAGTATCTCTTTTACTTTAATTGCTATTAACCTTATATGTTGTCTGAATTCTATAGATAAGAAGTTCTTTCCTATATTATATACAAAGTAGTCTAGTAGTCCTTGATATATATTAATCTAGCAAATCTATATAGTATCCTAAGCTATCTTTGCTAATATATCTTTCAAGAACCTTGCTATATTAAATGTAGTTGCTTTGTCTATAGCTTGTAATATAGGTTTTCTATCTAAATCAAGCACGTCAATGATTATAGAGTAGTTAAAATTATAGTTATTCTTTAGAGTGAATTTAAATTGTTCTAGTAATTTCAAGTAGAGTTAACATTACTTGTAAAACTTTGTTAAATGTTTAATTATATAATAATTTATATCTTTATGTCTAGCTCTTTGTAGTACTCTCGCTAGTCTTTGTATAGATAGATAACTAAATCGTTAATATAGCTGTCTAAGTTTGACTTTAGTTAAGTAACTATAAGTAATAGCCTCTTCTATATAATGTAGCAGTATCTATAGATAACTCTACTTCTGTATAATTAGTATAATCTTTTCCCCTTGAATTAAGACATTCGCTAAGTTATCTAGTTTAACTCTTATTTTGTCTATATCTTGAATGTAATACAAGAATAGAGTGTTTGTAGGTATAATATAAAAAGTGATTTATCTAAGTAGTATATTAACATCTACTGTTCCTTATACTACTGCTAACTCTTTTCTAAATTAAATATAATAGTCTCTAGCTTTTGTACAATCAAGCTTAACTCTTAGATTTAATTTCTAAAGAGCTAGGAATTATAGTTCTCCTACTATTAATACTCTAGATACCTTACTATCTGGTATAATCCCTTGAAAGATACCTAAAGAATAGTAATCCTTAAAGGTAAAAGCTAATGTCTCTATAAGTTAAGTAAAGACATTCTTCTTAGTTATTACATATATATAGAACTAATTGTTTAAGGCTAATATTGTTTTTAGCCTGTTAACCTTGTCTAATTCTATAAGATAGGTCTCTGTTTTATATAATAGGTTCTTAATATCTAATAACATTATCTATTATTAATTTTTATTGTTATCTAAAGTTCCTTTAAAATCTATTAGAAATTATTAGAATTCTTCTTTTAATGTTATGTTATCTGTTATAAATTGTTTATATAACTTCTTCTATTCTTCTTCTATATGTCTTGTTAACTAGTATCTTAATTGTCTATATATATAGTATTTCTTCTTTGTATAACTGTTCTGTCTTCTTATAAAACTACTGTTATTCTGTAAAGAGTTTCTGTTTTCTAGATTCTCTTAAGTATTTCTAGGTTTGTTAAAGTTGCCTTAGTAGCCTCCTTGAAAATTTCCTCTGTTATATAATCCTCCTCTACCTCTAATATTTACACAGGAAGTAAATTGTCCTTGGCCTCTATATACTTAATCTATCTAATATACTAACAGATTATCTTCCTCTTCTTCTTAATAGAAAACTAACTAGTCCTTTAGTTCTCTCTCTTATATAGACTATCTAACTACTAAGCGTAGTTTAGTATATATACCTTTAAATGTTAGAGCTAGTTTAAACATTACTAGACAATACTCTAGAACACTATTATAGGCGTTAAGTACTTAATCTTAAAGGTTGTACTTGTTTTAATACTTAGTTAATAAACTCTACTAAGCTATATAGAGAGTATTAAAAAGTATTTTCAAATACTCTAGTTATGTTTTCTTAGAGTATTTTATTATTATATAAGGTAGTATTATTACTCTCTATTTAGTTAAGTATTTCTGTTGTCTCTCCTCTGTCTTAAAGTAGGTTCTTGTTATTTATGTTATAGTATCAAAGGTATATAGTCTTCTAGAGATCTTGTTATAGTAGAAAGTACTTACTCTTCCTTTAGGTATAATAGAGAATGCTAAGTAAAAGTAGTCTTCTAGTAATCTAACCTTTATATAGTAGTTATAAAACACTTATAGCTTTACATTTAAGATATTATACTCCTCTCCTCTATATTTCTTCTTATTGCCTATATAGATTTTCATTAAGTCTCTAAGTATTCTTAATTAATTTATCTAATAAGGTAGATTATTTAGAAAAGTTTATTCTTGTTATATAGAAGAGAATTAGGTTATAGATTCTTAGCAAAGTAAGAGGTGTAAGTTATTATTAAATTACCTATATAGCTATATTAGTAGACAAGGTGTTTTATATTAAGTTAATTATCTTGTTAGTAGTATATAAACTTGTGTTTCCTCTTATAGAGGTTAATTTATCTAAGGAGGTTCTTAGATTTCTAGATTTAGCTATAAGGTAAATTCTTTTCTTACTTCTAGTATCTCTTTAATCTTGTCCTCTGTTTACTTGTGTTATGTCTCCTTAGTAAGAACATTATATAATATCTTTGTAAAAGATATTAATTCTACTTATTGTCTAACCTAAACTCTATATATAACTAGGTATATACAGAGCTCTTTTAGAGTAAGTTAATTTGTTTTCTCTAGAATTTCTATTGTCTATCTTTTAAGACTTTCTCTAAACTCCTCTTATAGGTTAAAGTCTATATACTTGTAATGTTTGTATTATAAAATCAAGAGAGTAATATAATTATTTAAGTATAGTTCTATATATTGCTCTAGATTACTTAAGTTAAGTGTTTTTCTCTAGTTCTTCTTATCTAATAGATAAGTTAACAAAGAAGGAAATAGAAACATCTTTATATAATGTCTTTGTGTATTATACAGGTGTTAGTTTTTGTGTAATAGACATAAAATCTATCTAAGATTAAGTTAAAGTAACTTTGTACTTAATTTTCTTCTTAATTCTTTTGTGTAATGTCTTTTGTATATTATATAGGCGTTGGTTTTATATAATAGACATAGAATCTGTCTAAGATTAAGTCAAAGTAACTTTGTACTTGATTTCTTCTTGATTCCTTGAAAATCTTCTATACCTCTTACTTTGTAGTTAAGTTAAAGTAACTTTATACTTAACCTAAAATAAAACCCTTTGATTTCCTCTAGTATAATTTATACAAGCTCTAGATTCTGAGAATTTCAAGATTTATATAAACTGTCTCTTCTTATAGTAAGTGTCCTAACTGTTCTATAGTCTATTTAACTATTAATTAGTATTAGTCTTGACTTTAGCTAGGTTTGTGTATATATATAGTAGAATATTAATGTCTCTTATATTTCTGTAAATTATATATAATCTTCTATCTACAAGTACTTTAGATAATAAGTAAAAGAAGTATTAAGAAGTAATACAAAATATATATTACTTATATAGAGAAAACGTAACTTAGGAGAAAAACGTAACTTAGACTTCTAAATGCTTGACTCCTTGGCAGCATCGACATGCTAGTATTCTAATAGATATAGTTACTTTGTTCTTTCTAGAACACTTATTTAGTATACTTTATACTTGTTGTTAAGACTTTAACAGATACTAGTTTCTAATCTATATCTTCTATAGATGTCTTATAGGTAACTTTCTAGCTGTTAGCAACCTTGTTGTCTACTCTTTACTATATAGTATCTATAGGTTGTTTTTAAGAGGTCTATAGCGTTTCTAGGCTTAGCTAATTTCTAAGCCAAGAGGTTTAGGCTTTATATACTCTTAAGCATTTGTCTGTTTCCTTGATAATTAAGTAGTAAGACTTAAAGTTAAGTTAAGAAAAAACTGTAATCATTACCTTAACTAGCTTGTCGCTAAGGATTTAGTCAAGGAATATCTTCTTTATGTTATCTAGCTAAGATCCTCCTCTAGACTCTATAAGCAGAGCCTGCTATTCTGTAAAAACTTCTAAGAATAGCCTTAAGCTCTAATAAAGAGCTTTTAGCTTCTGTTATACTCTTTCCTTAGCTTGTAGGTCCTTAAATATAAACTCTACCTAATCTAAGAAATCACTACTACTAGCTAGCTCTAGCTTGTCTTGTTTCTGTACCTATGCTTCTATTTTATAGAGGGCCTTGCTTTGTAAGAATTTATTAAGTGTCTAAAACTTAATATACTTAGTATATCTGTAGTAGTCTACTTCTACCTTAGCTTGTGTCTATTATAACTAAGCTTCTAGCTTGTCTAATTCCCTGTAGAATTCTAATAGTAGAGGAAGAGATTTTTTAGGTTTATTATTATTACAGATCATCTGTAAGCAAGCTTCTCTAGCTTGTATCTCTTTGTCTATAATCTATAGTTATTTATTCTCTTAAGTAGTTAATAACTAACTTTACTACTCTTGAACATACTACAGAAACTAGGCAGGTAGCTTATTTAGTATACTACCTCTCTGTAGTTCTTCTATTATCTTTAAATACTGTTAAATAGCCTGTGAATTCTAGTGTTACTATAAAAGCCTAGTGTTCTAGTATTACTGTAAAGGCCTAGTGTTCTAGTATTACTATAAAGGCCTAGTGTTCTAGTGTTACTAAAATAACCTGTTGTTTTAGAATTAACTCTAATGTTAGGACTTGTAGTAAATGCTAATAAATTAAACTATAGAGATGTCTATATATAAGAAGAGTTAATTATTCTTTCTAGAGTAGAGTTCTTACTAGTCTATATACTTAGTCTACTTCTTCTAGAGAGTTCTGCTAAGTATATTCTCGAAGGTTCTGTTATATATATGTGTTGACAATCGAGGTTATATAAATAGTTGCTAGAGTACTCTAAGACTTACTCTATAAGTATAACTCTTAACAAGATTAAAGTAATTACTAGATAGAAAGTACTAACTTCTATTAAGAGTATATAAGAGTTCCTTAGATTTGCTAACTTTTATAGATGTTTTATTAAGAACTTTTTAGACCTTGTATAACTACTTATAGAACTTATATATAAGAACTAAAATTTTTCCTAGACTAGAGAAGTAAATATAGCCTTTTAAACACTTAAGAACATCTTTACTTTAGCTCTAGTACTTGCTTAATTTAACTACAATAAGTCTATATATATTAAAACAGACTCTTTAGGCTAGTATATTAAAAGAATACTATAGCAGTTAAGTAACAAAGGCATGTAGATACTATATACCTTCTTTTCTAAGAAGAATAACCTAGTAGAATATAACTATAAAATTTATAATAAGGAAATACTTATAATTATATAATACCTTAATAAATAAGATACTAAACTCTAAGAGGTCAAGGAGTTTAAGATTTATATAGACTACAAGAACCTTGAGTACTTTATAACTATATAGAAGCTTATAGAACAACAAATAAGATAGTCCTTAATTCTCTCTTAATATAACTTCTATATTATCTATGTTTCTAGAAGAGAGAATAAATACATAGACACTCTATTACAACAAGACTAAGACATTCCACAAGATAGATTAGACTAGTATTTAGCTAATTAGAATATATAGCTCTTAAAGCTAGAAATGCTTATACTAAGCTATATAGTCTATGCTTTACTAGTAACAGTTTACCTCTCTTAAAGCTAAACACTAGAGAAGCTACTAAACAAGCTAACAGAATAAAACCAAGCTGTTATAGATAACATAGAGTACGTCAAAGCTAAAGAAGCTATAGAAGCAGGTGCTAGGAGGTTCTTAACAAAGCTTTACCTTAAAGTTTCTATCTTAGAATATATAATATCTAATACTAGATATTTACTATTTTATAAGAGAAAATAGGTTTCTAATAGTAATAATTTACAGACTTGCTTAATTTAGATAACTTATAATTTAATACTATATAGTTACTCTAGAAGAGAGGTTACTTATACTCTTATTACTTGACATTTTTACTAGCTAGAAATAGTAAAAGATATTTATATATTTGTTAAGAACTATAATAGTTATAGAAGAAATAAGGTATAGTAAACTAGGTAACAAGGTTTCTTAAAGCTACTGTCTATACTAGACTAAATATAGTTAGAAATCTCTATAGATTTTATTATAGATTTACCTAAGTTAGAAGAATGTAGTAATATAGTTGTTATTATAGATTAACTTAGTAAAGAGGTTATAGTAAATAGCTTAGAAAACATTAAGGCTAAGACAATAGCTAAGTAGTTTATATAATATTATCTACTATATTATTTCTTGCTAGTAGCTATTTTGTTAGATAGAAGAACTTAATTTACAAGTACTCTTTAAAAATAAATATATAAACTATTATAAGTTAAGAGAAGGTTGTTAATAGTATTTTCACCTAAAACAGATAAAGCTATAGAGAGAGCAAACAAAGTTATTAAGATAGTACTATACTATTTTATAGATTAGGCTTAGAGTAACTAGCTTAAATAGCTTCTAATAGTAGTATCTGTAATTTATAGACAGGATTTAACATCTATAGAAATAAGTTTATTCTTTCTGTTATATAAATAAAACTAGAGCTTATTTAAGAACCTAGTAGATAAGTTATTAACAGAAGACAATAGAGACTCTCTAATTACTAGTATAGACTATATTATACAAACGTTAAAAGAGGTACAAGAATAAGTATAAGCATTAATAGCTGTAGCTTAAGAAGCCTAAGAGCAAGTAACTAACTAGAAGCGTAACTAAGTACTTAGCTATAAGGTTAGAGACAGAGTATAGTTAAGCTTAGAAAACATTAAGACAAACAGACTAAGTAAGAAACTAGACGCTAGGTTCACAAAGTTCAAAGTCTTAGAAGTAATTAGATTATATAGCTATAAGCTAGATACTCTCCTAGGTATATATAACATCTTCTATATAAGACTCTTATAACCTGTAAACTTATTACTACTACTAGAACAAGTTATTAAAGAAAGCTAACTACCTATAATATTAGTTAACAATACAGAAATATATAACATAAAGTATATACTTAATTAAAAGAGAGCTTCTAGCAGAAGTAATTAACTAAGATATCTAGTTAAGTAAGAAGGTTACAGACAGCTAACATAGGAGCTAGAATTATCTTTAGAAAATACTATTACACTTATTAACTAGAAAGAGAAAATCAAGGCTAGAGTAAGTGTTATAGGAGGAAATGCTAGGCGAAGACAGAGGCTCTGTTGCTTGAGAGAGAGAGGAGGACAATGTAAGGGTTGGAACCCATGATAAAGGCTCGGGCTATGCCCTCGCTAAGCACTGACCAAAGTCCCTGCTTAGCACTAGCCATTACCCCACTGCCAAGTAGTTTCTTGGAACATTCCAGAAGCTCTTCCTCTCTCTATATATAGAGGAAGAGCTTGCATGTATGTAGTCTTCATGCACTTCTTAATTGAATATTTGAAACCACACCTTTGAGTTGTTCGAGGTCTGGCCTCTCACACTAGTTTTTGATTGGCCGTGCATATTTGGGGGTTGCTCTGGGTGGTTCCTCTGTCTTTTTTACCTGCTAGGGTTGCCTTGGTTCCGCGGTTTTGCATCTTTGGTGTTTTTGTTGGTTGACAGAGTCTTCCTGGCGGTGTCCTGTGGTCTGGAGTTTGTTTTGACTGGCCTTCGTCTGGTTTCTACCTATCTGGTTTCTGATTGATGTTTCTAGCCATCTGCTGCTGCATTTCCCTGGCGTTTTCTACCAGAGATACCCAATGATAATTTGATAGTTTCTCATGAAGTTTTGTGCTAGTGTCTATAATATGGTAGTAATGTGGCTGCTTTTTTAGGTTGTGTTTTTGGAGCTCATACAATTGCAATCCCATGTTTGCTTCTCTGTTTAATGCATGAATAACTAAAATGAGACTTAAAAAAACAACAGCAACAATGTAAAAGAGGTTTTGATTTACTTGAGTTTTGATCAAGCACAATGAAGTGACTTGACAAGTTGTTAGTATAGGAAAGACCTGGCGTGGGATATCAACGCCATGATAGGAATCTTGATACGTTTTCTTTGCAAGTGAAAGAATCAACTATAGCAAGTGAACAATCAACGCAAAAAAGGGATCGCATAGACTGGTGGGGCTTTAGGATCCAACTGCAAGTTTTATCAAATGAAGCCAGACACCAATGAAAAGCGCACAGCTGAAAAGATCTTGCAGTAAATTATTTATCTGATTTTAAACACTTGAAATAGTGCTTCCCTACTGGGAAGGTTGATGATGCCTCAACACTTGAGTTTTCAATGCCCCCATGCTTCCCAACCACAAAATGACAGGAAAAAATTGTGTAAACTTATTCATCGTCAACATACCTTTCACCCAATCCATCAATGCCCCTCCTTCCTCCCAAACTCAAATCTTAGTAAACCCCTCCTTCGGAGGCTGCAACCAATTTCTCTCATCATAAACCACTCCCTCCCCCTCAATAACATGAAACGTATAAATAATCCTTCCCCTCCTACTAATATTCTTCTCACTCTTATGCAACAAATTCCCATGAATCAACACCAACGTCCCAGCCTTAACCTCCCCCAACCTATACTCCCCCTCCTCCCTCCTCGCCTCATATTCCTCCCCCACCGGAAACCGCCTCCCCTCATTCTCAATAAACTCCGTCCCATCCCCTCCCTTCTTCCTAACAAACCTCTTCCCCACCTCCGCAGTCTTATGACTCCCAGGTAAAAAACTTAAACACCCGTTTTCAACTGTTGCATCTTCCAATGCGTACCAGAAACCAACAGCGGATGGAGGATCGGTGTAGAGGAATGTGGAATCTTGATGTGGAGGGACGGCACCGCCTATTTCGGGTTGTTTGCAGATTATCATGCTCTGTAGACATCGAGGGTCTTTGAAGCCGATTGAACGAGCGATTGCGCCGGGAGAATGGGTTGAGGAGGGACCAAGGAGGGATGCGAAGGGGGGAGAGAGGACATGGAGGTAGTGACCTATTTTGTTTATAGCTAGGGCTTTAGGTTTGATTAGGTTTCCGAATTTATCGAATGCATCTAGAAGGGTCAGCTACTTGTTGGAAAGGGAGTGGGGGAAGGGAAGTGGGTAAGACCTTCTTCGAAGAAATATCGAATCTTGTCTCCGCTGCTGAGGAAGTAATCATCTCCTACATGCTCAACATCATCGCCTTCTCCAGTGGAGAACTTTGTCATGGGGTGGTCGCCTAAGGAAAAATTGTCCAGCATGGAGTGGGTTTCCGATAGGAGGGCGGAGACTGTGGCTTGATCTAGGGCATCTGGAATGAGGAGATAACCATCCTTTTCAAACTGTGCTAACTGGTCTTTCGTAAGGCCATCTTGAGTGGAAGTAGGCGGGTCAGGGGAAGTGCGTGAGGGAGCCATGCTGGCGAGCTGATGGAGGGGTAATTTGAAGATTAGTAAAAAAAAAGGGGGGTTCAAGAAGGACCACAGCACTTCCTTTGGGATATTTTAGAAAGCTTTGTCGAGTGAAATTGTCATTCGCAGAAGGACGAGATAGGTAGGTGCATGGAAACAACTTGATGTGAATCCAATCCAACATCAAACGGAAGATGTCCAACCATAGCCCCACTTTTAAGATACCCCTCCAACGCTGATAAGCCTCGGCTTGAGAAGCTTTAGAGTGATAGAAAAACATTGGCGAATGATAATACTCTCAAATCATGGCCATCACAATTTCTAAAACATAAATGAAATGGTAAGCAGTACCTAGCTTATGATGAGGAATGGACAAACTAGAAGACTTCTCCTTTATTGCCTTTTTAGTCCCAACGACCAGCCGTGGTAAATCAAGTAAACACTCTCGATTTCAACATCAAACTTAATCCACGAAGCAAACAGAAAAGCAAGAAACGAAAAGAGATTGCCACAATCGATAACCAGAAAACAGACGAGGAATCTGGAACACAGATATATTTCTCCTTACTCCACTTTCAATATTTGCAGTGAAGAAAAAGTAGTGAGACCATTTCATTAGTTCATATTGCCATGATGTAGTTAGCGCAAACCCCTAAGCCAACCAGTTAGACCATAAATTACTACCAAACCGATGGTATTTCTCCCTTTGTCAAAACGCCCATCCAGCCAGAAATATTGCACTTTTTTTCAATCCCCAATATGATATGACCACAAATAGCCAGCCGTCCATCGCCTTGAATCCGAAACCCGTAAACCAATCTAAGCCTCAACCGCAGTCTCGACCTTGGCTTTCTTGCTATCACTCTCCTCGGCGTCGTCTTCAGCCTTGCGTTTGCCGTTCGTACCATTTGTAGCTGCCGCTGCAGTTGGTTCTGGAGTGGCTTCTGCGGTCTTCTCTCCCTTCTTTCGGCGAACAAGACCAGTCAGGTCGGTTGCTGTTTTCTTGGCTTCTTCGATTCTGGTTGCTGCCTGAGCGGGGGTTTCTCCTAAAGCTGCACCAAGGACTCCACCCATTGCATTGCCACTTCCCATGCCTAAGGTTTCTTTGATGCCATTAACATCGACGGCTGGTGCTTTCAATTCGGCGAGCTAGAATATGATGTAAGTTTTTGAAAATACTTTCGATAGTATGGAGAACGAGAATGCTTACTTTAACCTCCAATTGAGCAACCATTTCCTTGACATCAGCGATTTGTGCTCGAGTCACAACATTGTCATCTGGAGAGGAGCAAGAAGCAAGCTCAACTTCTTTGGCTTGTAGTTTGGCGTTGGTAATGTCAATTGCAGCCTGCATCTCCTTGACAGCTTCTTCTCTGAGAGCTTGACCATCCTCGACTTCGGTATCATTCTCGGCTAGCTTGCCCTCTTCGCCCTCAGGCTTCTCGGTTGTTGCCGAAGCGAATTCCAATGCGAGGGCCAATTTATAGTGACCTTCGGCCATGACCTCGGATTCTTCGGGGTACAACTCCTTTTTGTATACTAATGAAGCTCTGAAATCGGCAACCGCAGCAGGGAATCTATGATATTTAGCCAAGTCCAGAATCTATACAATTGGTGTACTGACCTCTCGTTCTCAAGAGATATCTCCGCAAGAAGATCGTGTGTGTCTGCCAATCTCTCCTTGATATGTTTTGTCATCGACGAATCTCCAACTTCCTTTCCCTTTCCGTCGCCATCTTCTGGTTCCTCTAGTTTCTTGGTGAACAAAACTCGAGCGAGATCCAGAATTTCGAAAGCTGCAGCGAGATCATCTTCCTCCTCTTCTTCTTCTCCTTCCGCGTCGTCGCCCTAATGAACTGTAAGAGTTTGCTATGATGAGCTCTGGGGCAAGTACATACCTCAGCATCCTCATCATCAGAATCCTCAAAGTTCTCATCACCAGTAAACTGGAACAATGGCTTCTTCGCCTCAACCTCCTCCTTTGCGCCACTTGCTTGATCCGCGATAATGGCAACACCCTCCTCAGCAACAAGCTCGCGCTTCGTCTTCTCCTCCTCCTTTGGCTTCTCGGCCTTTGACTTCGCAGCTCCCTTCTTATCCTTCTTCTTTTCTCCCGAAGCGCGTCCACCTAGAACATCACTCTTGCTCTGTCCGACTTTGAAAACTGAGCGACCGTAGAGGAACAGGATCTCAGCGTTCTCGGGAGACATCTCGCCATTTAGCTCAGCTTGAAGCTCCGAAGCTTGGGAATACAAATCCGAGGCCTCTTCGTAATTCTTGTGCGCATATTGTGCTGTTCCCTTGGCGCAAAGATCTGCTAGTGATACTTTGACTGAATTGAATGCCTCCATTGCGGCGGCCGCATCTTCGGACAGGGTGATGGGTGGTTCGATTGGTTCTGGGTGGTTTGCGACGGGTTCTGGATTGTCTGCCATTGTATCGCCGCGATTGATATCTTATATCGATCGGAATTGATTGATACGGATTGGGAAGGAAGTGAAATTGAATTGATGGAATCGTGTTGTCGAATGGGTTTCAGTGGTGAAGTTGATTGATTTATCTTGTTTGCGACAGCTTGAACTTGTAGGGTGATGTGATAAAGCTCGGGACCCTTGCACCTCGCGCGTGGACAACAAAAGCGGCAGGAAATAGCTCGTTGTTCCCAATAGTCCAATTTTGTATTGCCCCAGATACTTTGGATAATCTAAATCTATTGTTCCAAAATACCTGTGTTAATATTCTAAATTGTCTTCAGTGTTTAGGTTAATCTCCTTGAATTATCCTGGAGACTTGGAATAACGAGAGAGGTAGCTCGGTATCAAAAGCAGGTGCGAAGCTGAAGTATTTACTGCTGCTTTTACCGTCCATCGCGACATACAGTGAAGGCGCGTAAAGTGCTTTGACGCGTCTCTCCAGTCTCAAATCTCACCACTGGAAAGCTTCCCATACCACAACTCTGAAATCCAGCACAATGAGTAAATCTCTACCCACCGGAAAGCCGCGAACGGCTGCAATATTCAAAGCACCCGATACACCAGCTCCCGCGAACCCAATTCCCTCTTCCTCCCCCGCCTTTGGCACGCCGGCGCATACCATAAGGCCTTTCAACCCACCTGCAATCGCCCTCAAAGCGAGCATCCTCCCCGTCCTACTTCCTCCCGCCACACTAAGGCCTCTTGCCTTCAGAACCTTTACCAAAAAACACAGTTTAACCCTCACATCTTCGGCTCTGCAAGTTATTGCAGCGTTTATTGGGAAGCATTGCGGGACAGGATGGAGGGAAGAAGGGTTGGCCGAGAAAGTGTTGGAGGAGGTGGCTAAGAGTTGGAAGAGTAGAAGTGGTGGCGTGATTGTGGATGGCGAAAAGGGGGAATTGAAGGATATTCTAAAGAATTTGGAGGGGAGTATGGTGGGCGGGAGGATAGTGGTTGCCAGAGAACTTAGTCGGCAGAATAGTCTTGTTCTTGGGTCTTCACAATCCGGGGAGGTTTCTCATACACGATTGGGTTTACGGCCGATTTCTCTGGTAAGAGAGGATAGTCAGTCAAGTCTAGGAATGTCAACTTTAGATGTTGAGGATGAGGAAGAAGATGAAGGGAATCGAGATCCTCGAAAGTGGCTCAAAGTTATTGATGCTTTTGAACAACCACGATTGCTTTACAATGTTGGGAAGAAGCATTTTGACAAGTATGTTACACCTCCCAAGTATTTAATCTCCATTCTAATTGCTTTACAGAGACGCATCAAAACCATCACTCCTACCACCAGCATCACATAAAACTCAAGTTTTCCGGAATAGATACAACCTAATACACCAACGCCTTTTACGAAATGAATCCTTCCAAGCACCAATATTCGAAACCACCAAATCCTCACTTCGCCGTTCCTCTTCGAATTCAGCTCAGCAATCTTACAAACTCACACCAATTGCCAATCTCCTTGGTCGAAATGGAAGCACTCACATGCTCTTGGGTCTTCTCAGCATATCACCTACTGGAACACTAGCAATAAACGATCTTACGGGAAGTATTGCTTTAGATCTGACACACGCCAAACCCTTACCAGAGGATGGTGCCTGGTTCGCACCAGGAATGATAGTTATAGTCGACGGAACATACGAAGAAGATGACAATAACGCCGGTGGACTTGGTGGTAGCGGTGGTATAGGAGGTACCATCGGTGGAAAATTCATCGGTTTCTTCATTGGCGGTCCCCCATGCGAAAGAAGACAAACAACCCTCGGTCTCAGTGGGAAAAACGGCGATGGAGACATCACAGCCGGTGGTGGTTTCGGCTGGGTCGACTTCCTAGGCGTTGGAAGCGAAAGAGCAGTCGGATCTAAAATGCGAAAAATCGAGCAGCGAATCCTCAAAACTCCTCTAGAAGAAGACACCGAAGGAAGAGGAAGAATTGTCATCATTGGAGAAGTAACACTTGATAAACCCGCCACCCTACAAGCCCTCAAAAAACTCCTCGCACTTTACGCAGCAGAAGCAGAAGAAAATACCCCGATGACATTCATCCTAATGGGAAATTTCGTTCAGCATCCCATAATGTCCCGCGGTGGAAGCGGAGGCAGTATAGAATACAAAGAATACTTCGACACCCTAGCCCTCACTCTCTCCGAATACCCAACCCTCCTTCAATCCTCAACATTCATATTTGTCCCCGGCGACAACGATGGCTGGAATTCCTCCTTCTCCGCCGGTGCAGCAACAACTCTTCCCCGTCCCGGAATCCCAGAAGTCTTCACCTCACGTATAAAACGTGCTTTCGCAACTGCAAATTCAGAAATGGAAAAGGACCGAGGAACGAAAGGAGATGGGGAAGCAATATGGACGAGTAATCCAGCGCGAGTATCTTTATTCGGGCCTAGTCATGAACTTCTAGTTTTTAGAGATAACATGACAAGTCGTCTCCGTCGAACAGCCATTAAATTCTCAACCTCAAAACCCGACGCGCCCGAAGAAGAAACAGAAGACATCCAAATGTCCAATACCCCACCTCCCCCCTCATCCCCTGCCCACCAAACCTCGCCCTCGTCGTCGCCCCTCCCAGCAGCCCCTGAACCAACATCACAACCGGACCTCCATGCCGCCCGCAAACTCACGAAAACTCTCCTAGATCAAGGACACCTCTCCCCCTTCCCACTCTCAATCCGTCCCGTTCTTTGGGACTACACCTCCGCTCTGCAAATATATCCCCTTCCTACTGCTATGGTGTTGGCGGATGTGGATACGCCTGCGTTCTGTGTTACGTATGAGGGGTGTCATGTTATGAATCCGGGGAGTATTGTTGCGCCGGGACGGAGGGGAGTTGCTAGGTGGGTTGAGTATGGGGTGACTAGGGGGACTGGGAGTGTGAGGGAGGTTTTGTTTTAGATGAGGCAAGAGAGAGAAGGGGAGATAGAAAATGGAATGGGCTGGGATTGGATTGGGAGGAGTTGGATCGGGTTATGAGGAGGCGTTGTTTTTTGGGTTTATTGGGGAGGGGGGCTAGATATTATAATGAATGGGTCCGCAAGATTACGTCTTCCGTTCTGTGAAGGTACTTAGCAATGCTAAGAGAAAGTTACGAGATTTCGGGATTACAATTCCTCCTAAAACTAGGAAACATAAAATTAGTCGTCCGACCCGTTATTTTTTCTTGATATTCATCTTCAAAGTCTCACCGAAACAAACAAAGGGTGTACCGTGTACAAAGAAAGTGAACAACACTGGGCCCAGGAGAAAAAGAGGGATGCAACACGTGAGTGGCAGTGTACGTAGTATGTAGTAGAATCTTTTTAGCAGCTTACTAGTTAATTACTTGCAGAGCAATCGATTACCTCAAAGAGGACAGCTTACTCGATAAGAGCTAGACAATTTCAGGGTGCGGCTATCAACCTCTTGACTTGATTACCCGATTATCGAATTGACCAACCCCCCAATCTTCCAGCCTCCTCAATTCTCCCAACTTCCCTTGTTCTTCGAGAGGACTGGGACCAGGAAAACCTTAACCTAGGATTTCTTCGATAATTGATCTTACTCGTAACTTACTTGTAGCTTACTCGAATGTCAATTAACCAAACCTCTTTGATTCCAATTAGCTTCAGAACAACATGGGATATTATTCTGAAGACTTAGAATAACAACCAATATCCAATTAATTGAAACCCCGCAAATTCCCAACAACATACTCCAAATTGCTTACCATCCAAGAGTCGCGAGAATAGAAGATTCAGCCGGGACCTGATCATCGCAACATTCCCGGAATCTCGAAGCAGTATAAAGACTTCCAATCCTAGACTTCTAGAAGCTAAATAATACATCGTAGAACTACTAAAGAGTAATCCTTCCCAGCTGAAATGCTTAATTGCCAGTGGTAAGGCATTTTCAATTCGTTACACAACTCAGATACCCCCTACCAGACTCTGAAGTGATTGGAAATACTGCTATCAACGAAGGGCTTACTTTTCCAGCAATTGGTAGGTTACCTGTAAATAGACCGGTGTTCTGAAAACCAAGCAATTCTCCAATTACCTATAAACAGCTAGGGTTATAAAACTAATAGCAACTAAATAATTTATATTTAAAATATTAAGAAGCTGATGAAAATTAAAAAAAAACTTGTGTAACGTCGCCTTTTCGCCCCTACACTTCATGTCGAGTAAGCCACTGGTAAGCTGTGAGTAAGCCGTGATTAAACCACGAGTAAATCACGGATAAGTCATGCGTAAGCTAACAAGAAAATTGGTGGCCAAGTACTAGAGAGACGAAAGCAGACACAAGAACAAGAGAAAGCAGAGACCCATCATCACAGAAAGCCCGCGCACTATGGCCAAATTCTGCCCCCTTGAGATTCCCTGTGGAGAATGTCCATCATCTGTTTGCATTCAACAAACCCGGCAACATGGCAACATCCGGTAATCAATACATATTGCAATGTTTGTTATGCTGGTGATAACTTCAACGCAGCAAACTTCCATTTCAACTACCTAATATCGCAGTATTTGAAGGCGTCTTATCACTGCCACCCCTCAAATGAGACGCCGACCCCTTAAACAAAGACTGCCATATAAAAGCCTCACTGAGTAACAATTCGATATCTTTCTCATTCCAATCCCGCGTCGGAAGAGCTTGCAGAAACATCATGACCTCCTGAAAATCCATCTTCCGTAATTTCTCCGACCATTTGACCAGAAATGCCACGCAGACGTAGAGATGGAATTCGGAGAACCCTTGTTCCTCGGCCTGCTGACATATTAGTGGTTTGTGAAGATACGAAGCTTGAAGATGTGGAACATCAAGCGCGAGGATAGAACTGACCATATAAGTGTCCCACATTCTAATGGTATTCCTGACACTTATCTCTCTCATCAAGAGACAATTCATCCATCGGAAACTAAACTGAATAAACTCAACCCCTTCCTGCTCCAGATGTTTCGCAAGAGCTTGATCAATACGAGCCGTAAGGTCATGAAGAGCAGCGACTTGTCGTTGAATACCCGGTTGGGCAAAAATATAATTATCCTGAATCCCATCCAGAAGTTTGGTTAAACACCAGAATGAATCTGCTTCAACGGCATCCAAGACGGGTTTTGGTAATTGGCCCGGATCCATACCACTCTCCACATCCGAGTCGGTAATATAACTTGCAAGAAATACTTGCCAAAATGGCGTCACAAGGTCATTGATTCCTTGTACGTAACCGCTTGCTGGATGCCGTACAGCCCAGAGATATAGTATCCTCTCCAGTGATCGCTGTGTAGCCTCGTAACTGTAAAGCTCTAAATGTGGGTTTGTTCGAGGGACATCAATACTGATTTGATGCCATACCGCTTCATCTAGCCCTCTAACTTTGCCAGCTGGCGCAGAAGCGCTGCTAGTTCTTTCGAATGCCTGTCTAACTCCATCAAGGTATTCCTTCCGTTTTCTCTCCAGTGTCCCTACACGTCTTTCACTACTTGTCGGAAGGTATCCCAATAAAAGTTGCCAGGTCATTGCTCTAACTTCCTCGGGAACTCCTGACCAAGCTGCAGACCTCAAATCAGTTAGAGATATCGAAGTGGCTTGCAATATTCGTTTGAACTTGTTAATTCGAGTTATTCGCGAATTATGAACATCCATTTCCTTAGTCGAAGAGCCTGGTGGTATAGGTGGGTGATTGATGAGATGTAGGGAATTTGCTGGATCTCTCAGAATCTCTTTGTACTGAGGTCTCAGTATCTTTCCCTCACTCTTTTTTGCTACGGGATAATTTGGCGTAGGTCTTTCAATAGCAATATCTGCGCTATTTGAAAGTCGACGAGGTCCGAAGCCGCCATATCCTCCCTCTAACCCTTGCCCAAAAGGCGCCAGAGTACCAGGAAGATCCGTATTGTTTTTCGCCGGGGACTTTTTGGTTTTCCGTTTCATGCTAGATATACTAGGTAATCCAAAGTCGTCACCGTCGTCATTATCATAACCGTAGTCGTCCTCTTCATCGACATCATCCTGTGCATCCCAATCATTATTCGTGTGCGAAAGGAAATCTGTATATGTCCTCCGAGGCGGAGAGGAAAGTCCACCACTTCGTCTACCGAGAGGCGGGGTATCACTGCGTGTTTTATTATACGACGAAGAGGAGGGCGGGGTTCGAGGTCGTCCTGAGCTTGAAGATAACGATCTTCAATTGCACATCAGCATTTTCATCTCCATGGGCGGGGTTTTATGCGACATACAGGTTGTCAATCTTCAACAGATCCGTGTGTGAGTATGAAGCGCCTACTACCAACCCTGAATCACGCACTATCTTCTTTGGAGAAGGATCTCGTCGACTCTCTGAATTTCTCCCACGCCAGAAAGGAGATGCCGATCTGAAAGGCCTTGTCAGCTATATTCGTCCGCTTGTTGGTTTTGGGGAAATGGATTGCGATGCGCGGGGTAGTACATACTCGGATCTTTCTATATTACACACAGATTAGCATGATTCTCCAAGTCGCAAAGGACACTTCGTCGCTCGGAGGGTGTTCACTGACCAACCTGTACCATTTCCTATGCCAGAAGCTGCAGTCAGCTCTGTAACTCGCTGTGTTGTTGTTTGAAATGTAGAAGAAGCTTGCACTAACCTGCTGTGGCGGCTTCTTGGATCCATTTGAAGAAGAAAACATGGTGAAATCTTCAATCCCCGACGTTGTCCCTCATTCCTCAGTCCAATCCACTTTGCGCTTTGAATTTCTTAATGTTTTCCCAGTCCAGAGTTTCGAAGTATGCCGGCGATTGAATCACGGCAGGTGGCCGCCTCACGTGTCGTCGAGCTGGCTCCACCAAGACTGCGCAGTTGGTTCCTCCTGCTGCCCGAACTAGTCTGAGTGCCCTCAAAACCAAGAGCACTGATTCTGCAGAGAGCGGAGCAACTAATTTGACTTCAACACCCAACCCTCTGCTCTTATTCTATTCCTTCCTTCTTTTGACGACCTTGGGATCTGCTCATTGAAGGAAGTCTTTCTACACTAACTATTCTTCACGTCTCTCCTTAGATTTCTTCATCTTTCGAAGCTCTTGCGCCTCTTCTCTTTCCCGACCAGGAGACAGTTGACAGGAGATTATCAACAACGTCACCACATCCCAATCATTTAGCAACAGGCCGCTGCTATTATTGCGAGTACCGATCTAGAAGTCGGATCCAAAGGCGACATTCAAAATGGCGGACGCAGAAACCTTCGAAGATGACCTCTTCGCTGATCTGTATGTATTACCTTGTCGCACCGTTGACTACCTCAGCTTCACCTTCACCTTCCACCGCATCCGAACCCCATCACGAACCCGAACCATATCACTATCCTACAGTAAACGCAGCGCTAACTCTTCTCCGCAGATACACAGAAGATACTGCGACGAAACCAGAGCCCGTCGAAGTCAAGCCGGAACCCCCAGCCCCTGTTGAGGTAAAAGCAGAGGAGCCAGCCAACCATGAGGAACAAAATGGCGAAGCGGACACACAGAACTATGGTGCTGGTGAAGAAATGGACGAGGATGACATAGATTTCAATCTTGGCAATGGAAATAGCTATGATTCTCCAGCCAACAACCATGAAGCACATGGTCCTGGAATCAAGGAAGACGGGTAAGAGTTTATTCAATTTCTTTTTGTTTGCAACTTTTCTTCGCAGGTTCTGCACATAATAAAGGTATGCGTCTGCCATGAATCATTGGGCAGTATCTTCACAAATTTGCATGATTGGCATAGGCTCGCTCAAAATTGCTGGGAATGGGTCTCTGAAATGACTATCACAATCCATGCCATCACAACAGATATTGGAGGGAAGGTGGAGGATTGGGGGAAGAGAATTTGGCTATTCTGGTCGTATCTTGGGGACTGGCAAACATGGCATTCATTCGAAGGATCAATTCACGCAACAATACTGAGATTGGGAGGGGGACGATGCGCATTACGGGATGGCCAAGCCAGTACAATATTTTGTTGCAGTATTGGAGGCATTGAACAGAGGCGGATTCATACCTAGCTTGAAGACCATGCCGGGAGATGCAATGGGAGGGCTTGCTTCGGGGAACTGGGAACGTTCGTCTTGTGCATTCGACCACAACAGCTGCCATAGTCAGAAGCCTACATAGCCTATTGTCGAGATATCTTCATAGAGCATCAGTTTTTGGCCACAGATAGGCTTAGCAGAAGAAGCAGCGCATAGCGCTCCACGCCAGTACCTAGCATGACGATAGCAAAAGATACGATTTTGATCTTGGAATCCCTGGTGTCAACCTTACTCTTATCATGACTGCCATGGGTTCCTTTGGCATGCCATCTTTACATGCAATGCAAGGATTTGCCGCTATTTCCACAATCGACTTCAACAAAGCCAACATTCGAATTATGCGCCTAAATTCTGTCTTCGGATCTCAAAACTGTCAGGCCTGTATCGGTGACATGGCATTTGCACCTAAATTTGAAGCCCTGGTTCGCCCGAGGCGAGACATTCAGTCTGCCCTGCCCAACAAGGAATGCTTCAAGCGAGTGGTAGAAACTGTGGAGGAAATCCGTCGCTTTGACAGCCTTCACTTTTTATTTGATATTTCTCATGTATTGCTAGAATATGATGGATTGCTGACTGGTCGTAATTATGTAGGAAGATGTTCATTGGTGGATTGAACTGGGAGACTACAGACCGTAAGTGACGATGTTCAGGGATAAATCTACAGTCCATAGATACAAAACTAATCATAACCGTTAGAATCATTGAAAGAATACTTTTCTCAATTTGGCGAAGTCTTAGAGTGTACTGTCATGAGAGATAGCGTTTCCCAACGGTCACGAGGCTTCGGATTTTTGACATTCAAGGATGCTCGTACCGTCAACATCGTCATGGTCAAGGAGCACTATCTGGACGGCAAGATTGTAGGAAATCTCCTTTCCACCTTCCTTCTCGTTTTTTCGTTGCAACCTGGAGGATCAATAACTAACAGTTCTCAGATCGACCCAAAGAGAGCCATTCCTCGAGATGAGCAAGAACGTACCAGCAAAATCTTCGTTGGAGGTGTAAGTCAAGAGGCCACCGAACAAGACTTCAAAGAGTACTTTATGCAATTCGGTCGAGTCGTTGATGCTACTCTCATGATGGACAAAGATACCGGCAGACCACGTGGATTCGGATTCGTCACCTTTGATAGTGAAGCAGCCGTTGAAGCCTGTCTCGATTCCCCACTCGAGATTCTGGGAAAGCCAATTGAGGTCAAGAAAGCTCAACCACGAGGCAACATGCGAGAGGAAGAAGAGGCTCGTGGGGCTGGAGGCAGAGGTGGAGGAGGAGGAGGTGGTGGTGGACGATTCCGCAAAGGTGGCAACGACGATATGCAAAACCAAAACCAAGCACCCCAAGGCGGAGCGGGAAACATGGCCCAAGGTGGAATGACACCCCAAGTCATGGCTCAGTACATGCAACGCATGCAGCAGTATTTTCAAATGATGCAACAAATGGGACGAGGAGGAGGGATGCCTGGAATGGCCATGAATCCTGCTATGATGCAACAGATGATGCAGATGCAGCAAATGCAAGCTATGCAGGCTCAGATGCAAGCTGGTGGTGCCGGAGCTGGTGGACGAAGTCAGAGTCCTCAGTCTCCTAGTACAGGCATGCAGGGAATGAATCCTCAGATGATGCAGCAGATGCAACAGATGCAGCAGATGCAGCAGATGGGTATGCAAGGTATGGGAGGTGGAAATGGAAACGGTCCTGCGATGGGAAACGGTGCCTATGCTGCGGGTGGGGGAAGCAATCCTGGTGGTCGAATTGGTACGCCGGGATATAACGCTTATGAACAGCAAATGTTCGAGCAGCAGAAATATGAACAACAACAAATGCGTCGAGCGTCGAGAGAGCAAAGTCAATATGGCGGTGGAGGTGGATATGGTATGGGCGGTGGAAATGGACCTACCTCTTGGGAAGGAATGTACGATGATGTTCCGCAACCTGCTGTACCTAGCGGAGGCGGCGGTGGTCGAGGGGGATTTAGAGGCGGAAGTGGAGGTGGAAGTAACAGAGGCTCTGCTCCTCCTTCGGGCGGTCCTGTCAGTGCTCCTCCTGCTGGTGCACCTACTGGCCCCAAGAATGCTGGAAAACCAGGCGCGAATTATCGGGGTGGAAGAGGTGGTGGACAAGGCGGAAATCGGGGATTCCATCCTTATGCTAGGGGTTGAACAACGGGAGTTGAAATTGGGTTTTATTACTCCTTTTGAAAATTCTATGAATCTGAATCTCGTCTCCCTTGGGATTGGAGGATGGACAGCGTGTTCCCAGGCTTTGGCTGTGATCTGAACTGATGGGGTGCGGTGCATGGATGCGAAAAAAAACTAATCAATCATGGATAACGTGTTCTTCTTTTTTCTGGGTGGTGGGGAGGGGTGTTTTACGAATGGGTGATTGAGATTCTTCTTTCACATACTATCTAGGTATGGCTGGCTGGCTTCCTTTTCTTCTTACTCTCGGGTTTACTTATTCATTGGGTTACCCGTGATGAGGAGTCTGGTGGTGGCTCTTGAATTGTTACATAGCTGAAGCTTTCTACTCAATAGCGTAAATGAAATACTTAATATGGAAAAATAGTGATAATCGGGGAGTAGATTTCTTTCATAGTTGAAGCGGCTCGAGAGAAAATTTATGTTATGCTCTGAAGCGATCAGTTATGCTGTCACTAGTTTGACATTACTCATTTTTTGCTTTTCTTTCTTAGCCATAACCCAAGTGAACAATGTCAAAAAGCAACTTCCGATGGGATTCCTTTCTCATTCTTTAATCATTTATATATCTTGAGAATAATAGCATAGTCATCGATGCTGTCATGGCCCGTACTATGAAGTAGGTAAATTCTATCATGTAATCATTTGCCAAACTTCTAATAATATTTTTTAAACGGCCCGACAAACTCTTACCTAGCAACTCCTTTCAGCGTGGCAATCCAATAAGTAACGGCTCGATTCAAGCTGGAAATTTGCGATGATAACATTGCGATGATGAAGAGGCGCGTTGACAGCTTAATTAGTAATACTTAGAGCGTATAGAAGATGCGGAGCGCCAACCTCTTGATATTCTGCATAGGATGATGGGTTTAGGCTTTTTTCCCTTGTTTATTTTTAATGATTGCCTTCTCCTAACGAAAGTCAAAAACAGGGAGGTGGGGCCTCTCCTTCCTCTCTCTATTCTAAGGGGAAAAACAGTTCGAGTCTGTGATTTTGCGGTTTTCACCAGCATCAGGTTGGAACGTTGGTAAATATGGCGTTGGGGGATGAAGAGTAATTGTTGAAAATCGAGTAAGACCCTAAGTGAATCATGCAATCCCAAAAAACAAACTTCCCACAAGCTGTACTTAATAGCAATTGTTAAAAGTTGAGTAAAAATGAACAAGACTTTACTCTAATAACTTATTTAGCAAAGAATCAAGTTCAACTATTTAACTCTGATCTCGCTTTCTCTTTACCTAACTGTTCAAGTCATTCAATTCACCTCTGATTTCTTCAAGTTTCTTCAAGTTTCTTTTCATCTCTCAGCTCTAATTCACCCCAAGTGCCAAGATGTCATTTCACAATTGGAAGAAGGGCTCCCTACCTCCACCCGGGAGCTCCAAAAGTATCAATTCAACTTCTTCTAAACCAGCAAAGGCCAGCTCTACTCCAACAACTTTACCAGCTATCAAATGAGACAACCACTATTCGTACCTGCGCCAGATGATCGTAGCTCTTCCATATTTGGTAGGAGCTACCGCGTTGTTTCAAGTTATGGAATAATTTCTGTTGGTACGACTTGGTTTGTGATAACTATCGTATATCGTACGTCTTGTAAAGAGGTTTTATTGATTCATTGTTGTTTCTAAAAGAGGGAGAATTGAAGCCCAAAAGCAAACATCCATAGACGCAGAATGGTCACGTGTATAACGCAACCGACCCAATAAGGTTGTAGCAACAATTTCTTTCCCACAACCCCCCTCGTCTGCATTCTAAACAAGTCCAATCTCTGCTGCAGGACTTACTAGGAGTGAGAACGGAGAGTTTCTGGAATTTTGGGGTAGTCATCACGACAAAATAATCAATATCCTTACGATCACACTCAAGACACATCTATGACTACCTGCGGCCTCCACTTTCTCTTCCTGGGATTTTCATATCAAAAGGATTCACTCTACCCTACTATTCTAGTAAAATTTAGTGACGAGGTAAGTTGAGGGAATTATTCATTTTATTATAATATCGCTAACAATCTAAAAGTCTATTCAAGAGGGAATTGCAAAGATCGCGGAGGAAATTGGACTGCTAGTAGATACCTGGAGTTAGAAAGAGTATGCTTCTCTTACATTAAATTATCTACCTTACTAATATAGTTAGTATCCGCGTTTATATCTGCTCCTCAACTACGCCATATGTAGATCTAACTATGCCAAAAAACCAGTTTTCGATTCAACGGGAGAAATCACACCAGACAGAAAGTGTCTATCCAGGTGCTTCAATTTCAATTACTACAGGAGCTGATGCCATTTTAAAGGCTTGCCCTGGCCACAAAAAAGATTAACCCCCAAGCAACACTTCAGGCACCTTCACAGGATATATTCAGCACTACAACAAGTCTGGCAACGTTCAACAGACTTATGGATTTACCTGTGGTCATGTGGTCGACCCATATTGCAGATTCAACAACCGGAGCTTATTGAACGTAGAAGTCCAAAGCCTATTAGTACGCGACTATCGACTAACCTGGCAAACGACTGGGACACAATATTCTCCATGGACCTTGGGTAGAGTCGTTAAATCGACATGGAAAGTAGATGCACGGGGCAAATATACCCCGAAAGAGCCTGACTGTGCACTAATTGAGCTTAACCCTAACGTTAAAGCAATAAATCGGGTAAGGTCTACTTCAATTATTCCTTCGATTATACTAACTTATTATTATATAGCTCCCAAAGACTGAAGTAGACCAGGCATATTTAAGTATGGTCTTTCTGTCCGATAATCAAAGACTAGAACTCAGACAATTATTTGCATGGGGCCCAGATCTCAAAGGGAATGGCAAATTATACGGTCTACCTAACTTGGTTTTCAAGCGAAAAATTCGGTCGACTCAGAAATTCACTTGGGGCCTCTTCAATGAGGCTTATTCCACCTAGATGAGAGTCAGGAAAGGGCCGCAAACCTTTCCATATGGAACGGTCTGTTGTTCTCAAGAATGTTTTGCACAACCTGGCGACTCGGATGCAATGGTTTTAGACAATAAGCTCAAGCCCTTTAGTTATGTTGTATCTGGAGAGGACCCGGATGATTTCATTATAGGTGTATGGAAGTTTGAGGAGATCTTTGCGAAGATCAGTGAAACACTAGGTGGGGGCAAGGTGGACTTAGCATAGGGAATATGTAATGGGATGATGAACGACGGTACTTTGGCATTTCAGGCATTGCTACAAAATCCAGAATCTAATTCAAATATAGTGAGGGAAAATAGCTGTAAATTCTTTCTTTCTAGATATTAGGAATACTAGTTATCAAATTATAAAATGACTGAATTCCGCCCGACTTCAACTCGCTCCGCCCTCGAAAATTAAGCGAGTTTCTCGGTATTGTCATTTTTGACCACAATATTAAACGTTTACAGCTATTTAACGTACTCTATGTTACCGCAAAGATATAATAGAATAGTATTGTTTTTATTATACTTTCTGTCAAAGTTCTGCTGGAGTTAGCGAGGGTTTAGGGTACAAATTAAAGTATCTTTCTACTAATCTTCTCCTTTTGTGTTTGTCTTTCACATCACTTTCACCTACACTAGGGTAGCTTTCGGATTTTGCAGCCCACTGGATAGACAAGTTAGAATCTCAAAGCAACCGTGGCGTCTTCAAGTAAGACTGGACATTAAATGGGCAATCTAGACTCTTAATGCAATCGTCGTAGATATAAAAGTAGCTACTCCTCCCTCTCAACTCTCTCAATACATCATATTAACCATCCTAACACAGAAAAACAGCGAGAACCCTATCCAACAATCCTACAATGGTCATTACCAAATCGAGGAAGTTAAGCCGCCGCGGCACAGGACTTGTGACAACATCTCACCCGAAAGAGAAGTGTATTTCTTGTACAGAAAGAGGCGTATATGTAACGGGATCCGGCCCAAATGTGGAAGGTGTGTGAAGACTAAGCATTATTGTATTTGGCAAGTGGAGAAAAATCGTCAAGAGAGGTTGTAGACCCTTTTATTTATTGGCATTCTGGCTGGTACATACCTACTTTTTCGACGAGGTTGAAAAAGGTGGCGCCCACCATCTAATAGGGATTTTTAAGGATCTTTCCACATACAACAAAAAATAGTTTAATATCAATTCACTTTACTATTTTGTTCCGTTCTTCATCAGAAATATCTTTCACTGTTCTACTATTCGCTAGAAAAGTTTCTAACAAAACCCGAAGATAAAAAAATATATAGTTTCTTCTATTCATTTCCTTCTACCTTATTTTTTTTCTACTAGCCCCTTTGTTAGCATTAAGATTTAACTACCTACATGTCTCCAGCTTCGAACTAGCAGTAAGAGCAGAAGAATATGCCTCCATCTCCATCTTCCTGTAATCAGCAACAGTAATAGCAGAATGATAAACCACCCTCTCCATCTCCATCTCCACGAACCATGGCTTCTCCCTTCCCACCTCAGTCTAAGTTCGACCACTTACGTGCTCTTCTCACGATACTCCAACTACAGTACGCTTGCAACCCCTTGCACTTGTGGGCATTGAATACAGCTACAGAGGTTACTTCTGGTTGTGACAGAAATCGTAGACCTCAGAACAATGTGGTGTGACTGCGTTCAAGAAAAGCATCAAGAGGCGGTAGCAGCATTGGATAAGATTCTACGCGATATTGGAAGAGTTGAGGTTTTGGATGGTCCAAATCAAGCTTGTCAAAGAATCAAATAGAGCGCTATTCCAAAACCAAACGCGTCTTTCCTACCGAGGAATTCGCAAAGAAGCAAGGCGTCGACTTTCATCCAGCCGGCACGGGACCCGAATCCCTCCGCTCCCTACACTTTCGCCTCACCAATGGTTTGACTGGTCCTACTAAGGGTTGGGGATCGGTTAAAAGGACCAAGCTTCTCGCTTTTCGGCGCCGGCGATCTTACTGTCTTTGACATGGAAGAAATAAAATAATAGCTTCATTGTTCTCGAATCTCGAGTTTCATCAATAAACAAGCTGAAACTCCTCCTGAATAAAAAAATACCAAAGAATTTTACTCCCCGGACTTCCACTGAATTTGAGTAAACTGCTGCACAATTGAGAGTGGATTTATATCATTTTATTAGGTGGGAGAGATCTTTGTTTCGGAGTAGCAAAAGTCGATTGTTCTAACTTGTACGTTCGGGGTTGGCAGCGAGAACAAAGGCTGGCAGAAAAAAGAGTTTCGGCGACGACAATACCCATTGTATTCTACACCCCCGCTCCCCTTCCCCTTCCCCCCCAATCCATAATTAAAGGTTAATTCTGACAGTGGCAACGCACCAAAAAAAATAACCTTTATAAGGGGGGAGTAGCCACCCCCCTTCCACAGTGCCCAAAGATAATTCCATATAGTCCAAGAACAAAAATCTACTCCAAAAGACGATATACAGACGTCAAAAAAATTGACTGATCTTGCACAGGATGGGGTTCGCTAGATAAATGTTAGTTTTCTATTAAAGATTAAATTGAGGGGTCTACATACAACCCATGCTTCTTTCGAAACTGGTGAACATCGACGGAGTGAGAAACGGGTTACCGAACTCATCTGCCTCTTAAAACCAGCGCCTTAGACCACTCGGCCACCTGTGCTGTTGTTTGCTGTGGTTGTTGAAGTTTCATCGTGCTTATTTGGGATTCTAAACTTTGTGTAGCGAGGTGGGGGTAAAGTGGGGAAATCCGGGGAAATCTCGGTAAACAGCCTTATTGCCCTCTAATTCATTAATAGACATCCTCAAAATATCCGAATCTTTTGAATAATTACTTCAGGTCTTTGCCAAACACTAATCCCACCATCTGTAAACTTACGACCACTGTCCTCGTGCCCAAAAACGCCAGTACAAAGAAATCTACCATAATCAGTGGATGTTCGGGGAGTAAAGTTTTTTTGAATTTTTATGTTTCAGGAGGAGTTTCATCATGTCTATTTATAAGACTCGAGAATAATGAAGCTATTCCTCACTTTCTTCTATTCTATTCCCTTCTTCCACCTACGCACATGCCAAAGATAGTGAGAACTTACTCCAAGGGAAGAGTGTGCATTTCACGTGCCACTTTCACGGTGTGTACTTTGGTACAGAAGAGACGATCACGATCAGTCGGATGCTCACTAGGATTTTGGTTGGAAAAGGCGGAGACGCTATGGCTACTTTGAGATTCTAAATTATCTATCTAGTAGGTTACAAAAACCCCGAAATCGCAACTAATTTCACCTTCTGTCTCCTCGTAAGTGCCTTTGGCTCGTGGCATATCGATTTGTACGTGAGTAGGTTGTTATGGTAGGAGTAAAAGTGGTGATACCCGGCGAGCCAAAGATAATCCTCTCAAGTTTCGGTTGAGCCTCGGAGGATTGCCAAAAGGGTCGAGGACAGGTACAAGGTAGCATTGCAGCACGACAAAAGCAAGAAAAGACACGATCCAAAACAGTCATCAATTCGTTTCAAACACCCCCCGCCAAAATATATAGCTAAATAGCTAAGGTAGTAGAAAAAATGTTTCAATCGCTCGCCGGGGTAATCTCCATCTCTTCTTTAGTAAAAAAACACAGCAACTCTCTCGCTCCTCTTTTTACCCAAAAATATAGCCAGGCAAAAAGCTTCCAAAACAACAATCAAGAATCTTTCAAAAAAAGGGTGGTCGTGTACATCTTCTCTACTCTCATCTTCCCTTCTATAATCCTTTCATACAAGAACCCACTCACTTCCCCTCTTGATGAATTTGTCCAACAGCAGTGAGATGTCTGCCAGAACAAAACGACAGATGTAGAAGCCAAAAAATTCAGCTGCGTGACGAGTACATAGTTCAAGGCCGACCTGGGTCTTGTCGGCGTGACGCAACCCTGGGTCTTCGACTTGGCGGGCTATTTGATCTGGAAATCTTGTTAGATAAACTATTACAGAAACAAGGAGAGAGAGAAATTACCAATAGCCTGCGCCGCATCGAACAGCCTCGCTAACGAACTCATATATTGCGCATTTGGTCCTGAAAATTGTACCTCGCTGAGATCTCGCTTGGGAAATCGAACTTTGGCTAATGCCGTCGTGGTCATGGGTAATGTACCCATCACCAAACCCTCCTTTGGTAACTCTGGTGGCGCCTGCTTATTTGCGTATGAGCCGGAAAGCGCAGCGGCGGAATTTTTGGATCTCAGCCTGCGCCAAGAAAACGAAGAAGACTTGCTCGAGTTGCTTGCAGCTTTGGACGTCGTGCTTTCGGCTTCTCCACCACCGGTTGCATCCTTGAACATGCCCCCAGATCCCTGAACACCGACCTCATTTCCTAGCTTTTTTGTCAGAGTTGCCTGAACCTGTTCAAGAACACCTTCCAAGGATTGCATTTCTTCCAACACAGCATCAGCGTCAAATGTATCAACCCGCGACAATTTCATCAGAGCAGCCGTTAAGAAATCGCAATTTGCAATCTTATCCTCTACACCTTTTATCTTGACCCCTTTCACTCTCCAAACATCGCGTGGAACGAATAATTTGGTTGAAAGATAACCCCCTCGAGGATGCGCAATGGTTTGGTACAAAGCCCGCATCAACCAGAAAGGTCGAAGTAGGGATTCCGTAGGACAAGGCTCGAGAGGAATTGGAGCACTTGCGCCTGTATTTGGGGCCAAAGGATTAGGAGAAAGAGGGCTATCGGGGGACTGAATATCGCTCGCGAAAAGGTACAATCCGCCCGATGGTGCATTTATTCTGTCCATGAATGTAGATGCTATCGGTGTCGGTAATGTTGGAAGTGCAGGTATCCGACCATTTGCATCTCTGGCAGTGAACAGAGAGCTTCCGGGGGTATTTGGTGAAATTTCAGATCCATCATCAATATATGAGACAGACAAGTTGCGTCCCTTCATATTTTTTAGACTGGACGTGGAAAAGTTCTTGCGTAGGCCATTCCGTGACTGGGCCCGAGCAGGCGATCCGGAACGGGGAAGTCCATTCTCAAGCTCATCCGAGATTGACTGTGTCAGAATGGGTGTTGGAGGAGATATAACCTCGTTAGGTCCTAAAACGGAGAAACTGGACGAAGGCATCCGGTTTGATATTGTAAGAGGGGGTCGACTAGCTGATAAGGGCTGCCGAGGTGGGAGACCAGCGGTCTTGGGGTAGATGGCACTAGCCAGACCATTGTCCGGTATCCGTGGTGGTGGCATTGAAGGTGGTTGTGATGATGGATTTGATTGTGCGGTTTCGATTTTTAATTGTTTTGGATTTTGTCCAGAAAGCCTTCTACTCCGTACCCCTTGAGATGCAGGAGTGGAGGAAGCTTGATTCGAGGTATTCGGAGGTGGTGGTGGAAGGGCACCAGCAGGTGGAGGGTTAGACGACGTTTTTGAATGGAGTGACGGTATTTGGGGAACAAATGATGATTCTGTGACCGTAGAAAGTGTAGTCCCAGCTGTCGTTGGATTCGACCCAATTGAACTGTTCCACCCAGAGGTTCTCCCCGAAAACCCACTAGAATCAGACTCACGAGGCAGGGCAGACTTTGATTGCAAGCCAAATTCGAAGTCATCCATGACATACTCTCTTGTCATCTCTTCAAGCATCCGCTCTTCTTCTTCGGATTCATTGCCATAATCATCCAAGTTGCTTCGCGAGTCTTGGCTCAGCTGTCGTTTCTTTTCTCGCTCGCGAGCATTCATAATAGAGGCCTCTCGTTCGGTCTGGCGAACTCTTTCCTTAGCCATCTCTACTTTCCGTCGAACATTTGCAACGATAGCATCGTCGTCGTCGTCTTCGTCCACATCATCATCGTAGTCGTAGCGGTTCACACCCGGCCCATCCATAGGTTCGAGTCCATCATCATAAGCTGCCTCGACGGCTGCATCCAATGCCGCGTCAAATTCAGCTTCTGTGGCACCGCTGGCTGCACGAATGCGTTTCCTTCGAATTGCCCTGGAGGATGTTCTTGAATGAATCGAAGACGCAGCTGATCCTCCGGATTCATCGATCGTATCAAGCCATGACATAGATTCGTTACTGGGTGCCCTAGTATGTCCTTTGCTAGGCACTTTGATGCTGTTGTTAGAGGAATTACTAGTTTTATATAGGTCCGAGGGCGGTTGTCGAGAACGGGAGTTATTTGGTGATCCATGGGTCATAGGAGAGACTGCACGGCGAGGTGATAATGGTGGTGGCATGTATATGCTCTCCATAGCTGGTGGGAGTTCAATTTTCATCTCTTTTACGCGATCCCTCATTGGGGACTTGGATTGCGAACGCTCAATATTAGGATCTAAACCAAACCTTCCTCCGTATTGACTCGCCTCAAAAGACGATGGCATAAGTGACTCTCTTCGAATCGGCAACTGTGATGTTGGTATTGATCGTGAGCCCTGGGGATCTGCAATGTATGATTGATCATTTACAATACGAGTAACAGTCGCAGTCTCTATGATTGGTATTTCGTCCTCCTCATTGGGCGGCTGGAACTCGCTGGGTGCATAGCTTTCGCTTTCAGGCCGTTGAGGTAATGCCTTCTCGTCATCTTGCAGCTGAGGGGTAATTCTCCGTAGTTCATTTATTCGACTAGTATAGGTATTGCGCTAGAGTTGTTAGTTTGAAAACACATGCAAGCTAGAAATCGAACTCACAATTGCTTCGAGTTTCCGTTTATCCTCGTCCCCTGAACTCCGTGACATGACTTGTTGTAATAATCCACATGCCTCTGAATATGCCTGCATGGCGCCCTCGAAATTTTGCGCATTGTCAAGGAGTACCGCAGTATTCGCCTTCTGCAGAGCCTTGGAGAGCATGGCTTTTTGTGATGGACCACCTTTTGAATTCCTATTTGAACCACTTGTGCTAGCACTGCTTTTCTGCGCCTGAGATCTGTGCCGCGAATGCCCTCGCGACCTGCGACGTTCTTCTAAACCTTGCTCTTGACTTTCCCCCTCCTGACCATTCGTATTCGAGGGAGCCGCGTTGAATGCTCGCGGTGTTGAGTCTTCCCAGGCCCTGCCAAAATAATCCGGAACCGTGGTTCGCACTGCGGCCGATAATAATCCTGCGGTAGAGGGAGAGGGGCTTCCAGGCCCAGTCAATGGGGACGATGCGTTTCTCACAGACGTCTGCAAACTCGGCAGCGTCACAATTGGCGGTAAAGCTAAAGAATTCCCAAAGGCTCGCTTTGGGGAACCGTATGCCGCTGAAGCTGGGTTTCGTTTTTCTGGGGTGGGATCGGCTCCAAGTAGAAAGGTCGTTGACCCTGATATTGACATGCGCCGCGTCGAGGAAGGAGGCTTCTGTTGTGACGAGTGAGAACCAGCGCTTGAGACAGTTGATTTTGACCAGCGATTGAGATTCCCTACACCTTGGTTCATGCCAGAAAGGCTGGTGGAGCGGCGGTGGGCATATGATGAAGTCGCGCGGGAAGATTCAGGGGAGGTTGCCGGGAGTTGCAGTCGCGAGGCATTCTGTGGAGGAAGCGAAGAAGAGGGACCGGTCTGGCCGCGGGCTCTAGGAGATGGACCTCTAGTCGACGTCGACGTCGATGGGGGCGTGCGAGGATCTCGCAATACTATGTTGGGAGATTGTTGGAGTTGACGACGGTGAGGAAGCTCGGTGGACATATTGCAATCCTGCAATCGCAGGTGTGGAGGAGGATCCCCTGGCGCTTTTCGCTAGGTACTTCACGCTCCGGCAGGCGGCGAGCTCATGCACCAAATGCAACCATAGAACTCCCGACCACGAGCTTCTGCATGAGTGTCTTGCTCTGCTCGTATAGCCTTCGTGGTAAGGCGTGCCGTGCCAATAACTTTGATAATCCAACAATTTCCAATCGCCCTCACGGCCGGCGAACGCGAAAGTATACAGGGCGAGGGGGGGTTGTTCCTACGGGAGGATCGATATGGATAATGGCGTGGGCGTAGGACGGAATAACCGTGCGGCGAGACAGGTGAGAGCACCACTGGTGGGCGGATCTACAGCGACGATAGCAGGAGGGAAGAGGGGAGATAATCTGTTCAAGTCAGTATGAGGCTAGAAAAGCCCTCCAGGCGCTATAGGTGGTATTCGTGGTAGAGTAGCCTCAATGTTGATATCAACACCAACACCGGCCTCCACCACGATTTCCCTCCTAAAACCCGCAGTCCATGCGAACCAGATGATCAAGTCGTACCTCTGCCAGTCTGCTTAACCCACCACCCTGTCTTCTTCTTCCTCTTCCAGTCTTGCCTTGTTCCTCTTCCTTTCCTTTCCTGTTCCCAATTCCGGTCCTTCGGGTTATCGCCAATGGATCCTCGATATATATGCGCCCAGATCCTCCAGCCAAACTGGTGGTGTCAAAAGCCCGGGGTGCAACGGCAGCCACCGATATCTTTGAGCAATCGTGGGTAGCACAGTTCCCCAATACTGGTATGCGGCGCGTCGTTTGCAGGAGGCGATTCGGCTGGCGAAAAAATTCGAGGAGGGAAGAGAACGAGAGGGAACTGAGAGATGGTGTTGTCAAAACCAAATATTGGAAAGTCTTGTATGGGCTGCGAACAGGTACACTCCAAATGCGCAGGTGCGTCCCTGGGCTGTGTAAAGCGGCAATCCGAGGTACATAAGCTTTACTTTCTTCAGGTTGTCCCAGCTTTGAGGCACAATAAGCACCTGCCTTGAATTCGAGGAAATTCCGGATTGATTATCCCAGACTCGAGTTGCCACTTCAAAAGTCTTTCTACATTAAAATACTCATAGCGAGTTCTTCTACTATCCTGTTCTACCTTGATATCGAGATACTCAGCGCCGCTTTCTCGTCATGGCCGTGCACAAAAAAGGAGACAGGGCATCAGGGGTTACCACCACTGCCGGAGACGGTTCCCATGGTACACACCATCAACGCTTTTAATTGGACATTAATCGTGTTTTGTACCTTCCACTATTGGCAATAAGTCCAGGCATATCGAGCTATCTTCTTCAATCTCTCCAGTTATAAGTTCATTTCCATCAAGTGTTGTCTTTCAGTTCCCTTTTCGTCGAAGACCTCGGTGATGCTGCTTCGCTGATCCATCGAGGAGCATGGCATCGATTGAGCAATCGCAGTGATCCACCAACGTGCGAGCACCAGTGCGAGACCCGTGTGGTACGGAGCAACTTCCATTTCGCAATCGGCGCCCATCAGGATAAAAATAAATGGGCTTTTTCTCTATCCACCTATATCGAATGTTTCAGATAGCGTGCTCGCTTCCCCATGGGTAAAGATATTAAGGCCACCTTTTTGCATCTTGCGAATACTTTCTTAGATCCACTCTCTTTTAATCAATGTCACGAGGGAAATAGTACATTTGGTAGAAGAGAAATTACATACGACAAAGGCTGCAACCATGAATAGAACCCTCTGAGGCTGAATGAAAATCGGATATAAATTCGTGGAACCGGGAGGTACTGGAGTGCTACACGCAATAGACGCGAATCTATTATGGGTTTGCTTGAATACTTTAAGCATTTCCCGATCCTTATTCATGCCATCAAAACTTGGCCAGAGAAATAGAGTTCTTCTCACAAAAACATTTTTAGATATTCGATGTTCATGTAATTTTTCCTAACGTGCAATTAGCAAGTCATCTGGAAATACAAGACCCAAAGAGTCAGTTAGTGAAAAAGGGGGTAAAGCCACTCGCTTACTTACAGCGCACTGAAAATTGCTGCCAAGAGCCCCGTATGTCTTGTGTCTTCGTCTGCAACATCACATTTTGAGCATCTCGCAGCATGCAGTGTGCCTCATCGCAAACCGTCACTTTTTGTGGAAACCCTCGCTCCCAACAGACAGATTGCTTCTCGAGAACATCAGATTCGGGGATCTCCAAAACCCAACCCTACATCCCACGCGAAGGAAGTGACTGGGTCACCAAACCAGCCGAAACATCGCCCCAGTCAGCTTCGAGCTTCAGGCCGCTGTCACGGAGGTGTAATTCGAGGTGCTACAGCATATGCAGGAACCAAAGAAAGACGATTGATTCAACACTCAGGAGACGAACAGGTCTGCAGTCTGCAGAACAAAACGTTTCCCTTCGCCTCCCGAACTCCGTGTTTGTTTTGGAACAAGTGTTACAAAACATTTTCTTGTCAACTTTTCGAGCAAGAGCAACGCGCTTCAAGCCGCGGTGGTAGAGTCGAGAAACAAAAAAATCCAGAGAAACAATTTCCACCATGGCGGCTCGTTCGTTTTCGTTTCATTCTTCCCGCTTTCTTTGCTTTTCTCCCTTGGAGCTCTGAAAATTTTCCGAGTCGCTGAGAAGGTCGACATGTCTGTCCCCCACGTGTGGAAGTGCCACATCTCGAACAATGCCAACAATATGGGGGGATGGGGAATCGGGGGATGCCTTTCGAACTTCGATTGTTTCATCGTCCCCCTTTGCAACTCTGGAAGGCGCTCATCCGGTTGGAGAAGCGAGTCCCAAGCACCTCGACAGCTGCACTTCGGACCTCTTGATGGTTCTCAAACAGTCATGTGATTAATCATGAAATCTATGTTCACAGCCTGGCAGTACTTATAGGTACCAGGTACCATAACTCTCAAAAAGCGGCAGTAAATACTTCAGCTCGGTACTTATTGGTCCAAAGAAATTGCCCCAAAGACTTGGAAACACTAAATCAAATCTTTTAGAATAATCATGTCACAGAAATTTAGAATGGCCGCTTTTACTGTCAGTAGAGAGAGTACTTTCAACCAAATAGGGGGCAATCTCACCTCATCGATGTCTATCAAAGTCTATTCTGGAGTTGTCAGCCTCGCCACATGTTGGAAGTCCGTCTCAACCGGTTGTTTTATAATCTTTTCATGTGCTTATCTTATGTTGGTCAGAAGGGTGACTCGATACGCCTCTCGGGTAAAATTGTGTTGTTCAAAAAGGTGTTTAGAACAGTTGGCCAGCTTTGTGAAGTCACTTCGTTGGATTTTACTTTCCTCTGATCATATGGCTTTTGAGAGATAGTGGGGAGAAAGTTACAGTATTTGACTTTTGAAAGATCCACCTGTGCAGCAAATATCCGTCGTGAAGGAAGTATATTCTTCAAAGCAAACAAAACCAATAACTCGGGGGTCGGCAATAGAAAGTTGCGTGCTGACGTCATACCTCCTCAAGAACGGATTTCGCATCACTAAAAACACCGCCTCCAACAAAACACACACACATACTGCCTTGAGGGTACTCAGCATATACAAGCTATGTAGTTGTAGTTGCCTAGATAAAATCCATACATCTTGCGAGGTTGCGAGCCTCTATTCCCTCTAGTATTGAATTACAGCAATAATTAATCTGGACCTGCAGCAGTACGTACATAAACAGGACCCTCTCATGCGAGGTTCCCGTCCATCAATCCATGCCGGAGACCCGCGATACCAATTCTTGGCCTCCTTCTAACTTTAACTCGTGATGTCTCCTCTCTCTAAGCGATGGCAATCATAGTCAATGATACTCTCCGAAAGATCCGATATCAATAGCCTCTCGCAGATAAAAAGAAGAAAGAAGCCGATTTTGAAACGTGGTTTTCTCGCGGGTCGTCTCTTCATTGCTGACAACATACACAAAAAAGCCACACCCGCCTTCAGCTCTCTTCCTGCAGCTTCTACCTCATTTGTCAAACAATTCCATGATACTGTAAGCGTGTTGGGGAGTCATCCTTCTGTCTAGAATACAAATTGATGATCTCTAGGAAACAAGAAGAGTTTCTCAAAAGATATGAATTAGGAGCTTCTCAGATCATCGTGTCGTTCCACTTTAGGTATCCGAGCTTCACGCCGTGCAACCTCGAAAGTTTGAGCCCTCTTGCTCTGGTAAAACTTCAAACATCCTCAAATTAATTGAGGCTTACGACTTTTTCGACATATCACAATGGGTCGAACTTCATCCAAGAGACCCCCAGTCACATCGAATGCATCTTCATTGGATGAAAAGTCAAACTCAATTAGCTCGTCAAAATCAGATAACCATCTGAGGGTCGATACAGCAGCTACCTCTGCCAACTCTCGGAGGCCCAGATCACTAAAGGCGGCTCTCGACTCAGTTAGCTCATCCAGGACTCCCGAAAGTGGAAGTGAAGAAGATTACGATGCTCTGAAGCCAGATCCATCGGCTATTGCTGTTGGTGGCAAAGGTGGTGGATATGAGGGTATCAAGGATACGAAACCAAGCGTATGCATCTTCGAAAATATTTTGGATGTTTATCATACTATTACTAACCAATTCAATAGGATAAAGATAAAATACCAGCAAAACGCAAGGGTAGATTTAGTGACATTGTCTTCACACGATCATTTACCACATTTGATGGTCGTAACCCCGCAACTGCAGAAAGTCCCTTTCGTGGCTTCTTCAATCTTTTCTGGCTCAGTGTCGCAATTTTCATGTTACAGTTATTCCTTGAAAATTGGCAAAATTATGGAAGTGTTCTTGGGGGTAATGAAATTATGCGGATTGCGTTTCGGAGGGATGTTGTCGTCTTGTTATTTTCAAGCGCCGCTATGTGTCTTTCTCTTTTCTTCGGGATGTTCTTGCAGAAGGCTATTTTGAAGGGGTATCTCACATGGAACGGAGCTGGGTGGATCATTCAGAGTGTAAGTCTTCTGCAGAGGTCGTCATTTGAAACATGTATACTAAATGGATTTACTTATAGATTTGGGAAATATTATTCCTCGTGATGGTCATTGAGTGGACCGTGTTTCGTTCATGGCCTTGGAGTCATTCAATTGCCTACACCTTACAGGCAAGTACCAATCTCCTTGCTTTAAGTAAGGGAAACTAACCAATTTCAGGGACTTGTCATTCTTATGAAGCAACACAGGTATGTAAACCAATTTTATATTCACGCGAAACCTGTTGCGGAAAATTCCAGCTATAATTAATCATTTACTAATCTTCAATCATCACAGTTATGCTTTCTGTAAGTGAAACCTGAAACTCGTTTGCAAATTAACATCTACTAATTATATCAAAAGATAATGGTAACCTCTCAGAAGCATACTCAATGCGCAAGAAACTCGAGAAGAAGCTCAAAGAACTCGACAACATCGAGCCAGTCGCCACTCCCTCAGCAACTTCTCCAAGAATCTCATCCCTATCAACATCCTACTTGGATTCTCGACCAACAGCCTCAGACCTAATCAGCCGTCGCCAAGCGCTGAAAGACAACTCCATGTCCGCAGACTCCAACATAAACCAAGTCCTCTCCGCAATCGACTCAGGGGAACCCCTCGACATCGACCAACTCCAAGCCTTCAGCCGAATAATAAAATGGGAAATCTCAATCCTAAACGAAGACCTAAAAGGAAAATGTACAAACACAACAAACTACTATCCTCGCAATCTCACAACAGCAAATCTCTTCGATTTCACCGTCATTCCTACTCTAGTCTATGAACTAGAATATCCACGTTCGGAATCAGTGGATTGGAGTTATGCTTTGGAGAAGGGAGTTGCTACTTTGGGCATTATTGCTATTATGAATACGCTTGCTCAAGCGAGGATTTATCCGGTTGTTGTGAGGGCTATTAATTTGAGGGAGACGCTACCGGTTGTGGAGAGGTTGAAGGAGTTCCCGTTTATTTTGAATAATTTGGTTTTTCCTTTCATTATGGAATATCTTTTGGTAATTCCCCCGTGCTTGCTCCCCTCCTCATCCAGGAACACTCTGCCCTTATTACCCGCTCTCTTTCTCTTAGCGGAAACTGACATTTGAACTAGACTTGGTATTTGATTTGGGAATGCGTGTTGAATTTCATTGCCGAACTCACTCGCTTCGCTGACAGGTAAGTTTAACCCCTCCCCTTCCCTCTTGGAACTCATCATGAATCAAATACTAATTATCGTCCCCAACAGAGGCTTCTGCAATGATTGGTGGAATGCAGCATCGTTCGAAAACTACGCCCGAGATTGGAACCGCCCAGTGTAAGTTCCCCTTCCCCCTTCCCCCTTCCCCCTCCCTTCCATCCTCTCCAACTAACACAATTTTCACAGGCATCTCTTCCTCCTCCGCCACGTCTACAACTCCTCCATTTCCGCCCTAAAAGTCTCAAAATACAGCGCAACACTAATAACATTCTTCCTCTCCGCCGTCCTCCACGAAATGCTAATGGTGATCCTCTTCCATCGTGTTCGTGGCTACCTTCTCATATTGCAGTTGTCCCAACTGCCTCTGATTCGACTGAGTCGGACGAAGTTTATGAGGAGACGTCCTGTTTGGGGAAATCTTTTGTTGTGGTTTGGCCTTATTACTGGGCCGGGATTGTTGTGTAGTTTATATTTGATTATTTAGACGGAAAATGGATTGAGAGGGCTATGGGAGAAGAAGGGTAAGAGGGAATTAAGCTTGTCCGGAACCTGAGCCATCTCTCTATTCCATTAAAAGCTTGTGGAAGAGGGATACTCATCCATCATACACCATCTCTTCCTCGCTCCCATCCCCATCCAATTCTCGGCAAGTGGTGGACTTGAAATCTACATTTGTATTATAAGGAGGATCGGGCAATCGGTTTTAGTATCTGCATAGCATAGGATTTTCTTTTGGTTTGAGGATGGGGAAATGGGTGACATTTATTCATGTTGTGATTTATAGATAGGGAAGAAATATTATTCTACCCAACTCATTTTTCGGGTTCGCATAAACATAACCAGACTCCTATCTTACTGTTAAGTAATTAATTGGTGTTTTGCAACAACAAATAAGAGTTCGCCCTCAACCGTCTCGAGTCATGGCTCTTGACTTGCACTCTGACAAAGTTAAGTAGGCCCGGAATCTAGAGTTTTAAGGCTGTACTCTTTCATTTCTCTGGTGTTCTTGGAAAAACCATAGACATGGGGAAGGGTTTTCAAAATAGGAAAGGAAGTTTATAGATTGAGTCTGACATTACTTGAGCGGTAATCATCGCCAAAACTCCTTTACACTTCAACACGTCAACACCTCTCCTTGATGCTCGCATGACTAGAGTACTTCCTCTCACACCAAACCACCACACTTAGCTTCCCTCCCAGTATTTAGACCCCATGAACCGAGCCCACCAACTTACCAACCTCTCAACCTCCCTTCCCAACTTTCCAATACCATTCCCAAACCCCCATTCCACTCCCATGATCAAAGCATCAACTACGTGGGACCAACACACCCAGCCAAACAAAATTCCAAAAGTTCCAAAGATTTCCAACATATCCACATCACAAATAACCTCCCACAACCCCTCAACATCGATTCCCTCGTGTGACGTGTCTTGAAGGTCATCATGACAGAGCCAAAGTCCAATGGCTCCCACATCATAGCGAGTAAACCATAAATTACTTATGAGTAGGCCGTTAGCCAACATGCGAGTAAGCCACGAGTTACTCGCCTGTAAATGGTAGAATCATGAATGATTTCGTCGACTTAGAGCGAGGTCAATTTTCTGGTACTGGGTTTTCCCAGGTGCACCCGAAATCGTCAGGAGCTGAGTGCAAGGAAATGCACTCACTTATTATGGTTGTGGCTTACTCAAGGGTTCATTGCTTACTCAAGAGATTGCAGCTTACCCATAAGATTGTAGCTCACTTAAGAGATTGTAGCTTATCCGTAAATGTTGCAGCTTACCCACAAAGTTGATAGCTTACCCACAATGCTGTAGCTTCACATGGGTGCAGGTTACTCGCAACCATCACGGCTTACTCAAGAGACTCGTAGATTAGGCTGAGTACGTATTCGTGGCTTAGTCGATACAACTCTGCTGAGCTTTATCGCGAATCTATACACTGACAATGTCAAGATAAGCAGCTTAAAGACTCTCAAAATCCAAGTACTCCAGTTCACTCCAATCTTCCCCCAGCAAATCATTGACCCCAATCCAATTAGAGAAGCGCAATTTTCCGTTGGAAAAGGATATCACAATTTGACTGTAAAAAATGGGTGTGTTTATTTTGGTGTTACTACTACTACGCTATCAAGTTTACATCCCGTCCGTCGTCATCCGCCGATTCGCGCTGTCTCGAAGGAGTGATTTGGGGGGAATGGAATGGATGCAACTCTGAAAGTGCTCGACCGGATCGACTCGCGAGCCCTGTGGAGAAAAAGGATCTAAAAACACAGGGTGAAGATGTCATAATTAGAGAAAGGAGAGATCAGCAACCCAAAAGACGAAATTCAACTTTTCCCGCCATAGTGTGTGCGCCGCCTGCAAAAACAAATGATGTGCTCCCTAATTACTCAGCCGTATCAAGCTCGTCGTGCTGAAGGGGGGGAGATTCCAAGGCTACTGGAGCTTTTCGTATTAGCGGATGGGGGATTCTCTTGGTCGATATGGAATTTCCAAATCACCTTTCCTATCGTCTCCATTGGTTCCGTTTTCGCGGCTGTCATCTCGGTCCTCCTTGATATCACGGTCACTGTAGTGGTGTAAGTACAAGATTTAACTTGTGTTGAATATATTCCTGGAATACATACCGATCGTCTGGGCTGCGAGAACGATCCCGATCACCACGGTCGCGTCGATCATAGTCCCGATCACGATCGCGTCGCGAGTCCTTGCGAGGAGAGTAGTCCCCACGACTACGTCGAGGAGAAGGTGTGCGACGACGAGGAGAACGACGACCAGCTGGTGCACGCTCACGCTCACGGCCGGAATCAAATCGCCATGAAGCAGATGGAGGTGTACGGGCCCACTATATAATATTAGAACTTGGCGCAACTCTGCCAAAGCAATTGGTTTGCTTACCTCAATCTTCAACAAATCATCATGTCCAATACGCTTGTTGTGCATCTCATGATAAGCATCGTCGGCATCACGACGGCTTTCATACTCAACGAATGCGAATCTACTTCAAGTGTCAACGATATTAGAGCGCACGCTAACAAAGGAAATTGGAAGCACTCACAGACGACTGGCAGCGGTTCGAGGTGCTGGAATGTCGCATCGGACAAGACGACCATAGCTATAACATCTCGTCAGATCAATGCCTTGCGACTCGAGGGTATAAAGGGTTGAGAGATGAAGATAAATTAAGAAGCCCCTTCCACCTATATTCGCACTTTTGGTGGGGAAATGGGATGTAAAACAACGCCGGTATCTTGCGCGACCGCTCGATCGTAGGAAATGGGAGGAGGTAAAAAGCGCAGGTATAAGACGATATAAGGGGGGTGACAGCGAAGTCTCGACGAGGGAACCGCGAGGGTTGGGGGGATGTGGAGATCATCGCAATAGATGCAGTTGATCATCGACATATCGAGGACGACGACGATTGGTTGACATACCGTTCGAATTCGTAGGCTAGATCGCGAGCTCGAGTACCAGGTCCAAACCCCTATGTGAGATGATATTAGCAGAGTCCAGAGATGATATGATGGATGCGACTGAGGGGCGGCGCATTGGGGTACAACGATAGGCAAGGTGGAAGGGCAACTAACAGTAACATAGAGGGTAGTGCCTCCACGAGACATCTTGCTAGTCTCTACTCTTTCTGGTGAGAGAGTTGGTGGAATAAGAATTGGTTTGGGATCGCAACAGCAGAAGGGATACTGTTGTTGGCGTAGAGTCTCTGTTGCGGGGGATCCGTTTGCGATGATGATGGACAGTCCAGAGAACTGATGAGGAAGTTGACAGCCTTGAAAGAGAGCTCCCTCATGCGCTAAACCCTTTTTTGGAAAACAAACATCTCACGTGATATGAGAGCATGCTAAGCATTTTTAGCCCTTGACAAAAAGCAGTCAGGTACTTCTAGGTATTGCTGCTGCGTTCTCTCAAACAATCACTATCTTAGACTAGATTTTAATAACATATTTATTGATACACCTCTCCTTGTTACTTTACCCCATCCAACCTTGTAGTCTGTCCTGTCTGTCTACCATGACCCACCCATTTTTGACAACCAACCCAACCAAAGGAAATAAGATATAATCTAGGTCTTTCTGTCTACAAGACATGAACATGCGCCCGCTCCCAATGCGTATCCAAATGCAACCCAATGACGAATTCTTGTCTTTCATATACAAATCTTTTTACTTGAGTACCTTCCATACCATCTTGGTTATCACAACTCAAGACCATACTGGAACAGACACGATACCCCAGCATTCAGATTGATTCTTACAGATCTTGGTTATCAGCCCGCAGAGTAAGTAAAAAATCTCTGGTCATCTCAAAACTGAGCCAGCTGCTTGCCATGCTTGGGGCTACCTTGAGAAGATTGGGAACTATGCCCTTGTACATCCCCTTGATACCCTCTTGAGCTATTATGACTTTGACGGCGTCAAAGATGCCCTTGTATTGATAGCCCATTCCCGACATGGTATTAATTTGGAAACGTCGGCGAAGTACATCACTATGTAAAGTTAGCTTGATTTCTCAAGATGTCATTACGAGGGGTATAACTTACAAGGGGTAGGTGCATGTTTGGGCAACTGCACCCGATATAGCGCCTGCAGCAAGTTTGCGTACAGCACTTGGGTTTTTATCTCCTTCTGGGGTAAGATATTTGCGTACAATTTCATAAGTCATAAAGTTGAGACCAACCTGAATGGTAATGGTTAGCTCGTTTCTTCAACACCAGACAACAGTGAGTACTTACATATGGCGCTACACCAGCAACCGTAGGTACTATACCTCTATATAGTGCCATTACTCCGCCTTCTGTTTTGTACATTGCGACTAGGGTTTCCCACATGCCTGGTAATCTAGCTCTTTGCGTCGTGCTAAGGGCTGCAAATGATGCAGACTGGATGGAAAGTCTCGTTCGAACGATATCAAGAGGGTATGTGAAGAACACTGAGGTGATCCCAGCTGCTCCACCACAAATCAATCGTCTGAGGGAAGAGAGGTCTTGCCCAGGTGAAGCTTCGAAGAACTGTACGAAAGTTAGTCAAGGTCTATTCAGTGTGTCCTCTTCAGCAAGGGCAAGCTGCAATTGGCGGATGTATTCCGCCTGTGTCGAGTACCGGACTTGAATACTCACTTTCTTATAGAAGTTGTAACTTCCAAATTGGACTGCTGAATAGGGTACTATTCGTATGCAATTTGTGCCATTTCCTCTCATGAATCCTCGCCACCCCTCGTCTTTCCACATTTTCATGAGGCCTTTTCCGACGGAAAGCTTATATTCCTCCCTTCCCACGCTCTGTATTTGAAAGAGGATCTTTAATCGCTCGAGGGGGGAGACGACCGTCCGCGAGACAGCGCCTGCCACGCCCCCGGCGCAAAAGGCCGCAAAGACGGGCTGGGCAATCATCTCGCGCATTTGCATCGTCCGTGGTCCATATTTTGGTAGGAGGGATCCCTGAGGCTATTACAAGACGCAGATTAGCATGTGCGCACCAATTGAGACCAGAAAACCTACAGTAGACATTTTGAAATCTGGACAGGCTTCCACGTAGGGCTGAACACTCAACGCGTATCAGGCTCAGCGCATCCAGGCCGCACAACCTCTCCAGCAAGAATACACGAAATGTGTCGACTCAGATAGACAGTCCCATCCGTGTGCGTGTTCTGCTTCGACCTGGTGGTGGATATCGGGGGTTCGACTTGCGCTTGTCGCAATGACTGGGGCCAGAGCTGGAGCTATCGTATTTCGCTGGCGGGCGCAACGAAAATGTAGGGAGGGTCAAAGTTTTTTGGCAGAATTGGTCTCCATTCAACGAAATTGATTGCGAGGACGAGCGAGAGGCATTAATAAATTTATTAAGTAGGTTAAGAGGGCGTGGTTGGTAATTTGGTAGGTGATTTGAGATTGGGAGGTAGGAAGGTCGAAGAGGGACCCGATTCTGTTTCCGGGGACCTTCGTTAGACGCAGTGTTGGTATTTCAATATGCAGGTGGGCTCAGGCATACAACACTCTATAGTACGGCGGAAGCGAAGACTAGAGAAGCAGCGGCGGATGATTAATTGGCCAGAAGTCATTCGTGCGCTATTTTCTCTCCTTAGATTTTAGCAACGTCATGCAAAGATATTCGTTCCAAGAGATTTTTGCGTGGTACTTAGAGGACCTGAAGAGGTGGCATCCAGGTGACATTCGCTTCGCTTGCTACGGCTCTGATTCCCATCATGACTTCAAGTCACACTGATGCTCACGCCATGCTCACGCCTCCTTGGATCACTATGAATGACCTTGGCATGAAACATCGCATTTCCTAGACTCATACTTGTGTCTAACGAGTGAAGAGCTGGCGGGAAATCGATGAGCTACTTAGCAGCCTGATAAATATTGAGTCCATATTCTCCACCAGAGCTGACCAAAAGCACCTGCCGAAAATTGATATTGAAAATCGGCCTCGAGATCGGCTGGCTCCGAATCAATACCGCTGTCCGTTCCGGTTTTGATCCGAGACTGTCTCCACGTGATGACTGCGCTAAACTCACGAAAGCGGGTCCATTTTCGCCCACCAACATTTTGAAAGGCTCAATTTTGGATGTGAGAATTTAATCAACCGACAATCGACAATCGACAACCTCCGCCAACCGCAACCATGGGTACGTAGCCCAATATCCTCGCCTTCGTATGCAAGTGGTACTCCTGCTACTCTGTCCGAGGAATTTCACTGCTGAAAAGCTGGAATGCTCGTTGATGGGGTTCAGGACTCTGCGCAGCAAATTGTGTCGCAAGACCAAAATGCAAAGAGCATGCTTGATCATAGGCTGACGGATTTCTGACTCTAGGTATCGATCTCGACCACCACCACGTCCGCAACACGCACCGAAAGGCGCCAAAGAGTGACAATGTCTATCTCAAGTTGCTCGTGAAGCTCTACCGCTTCTTGGCTCGTAAGTGCCCCTCCTTGATATCGCAGTTGGCGCCGCGCAATGTCTGACCAAAATCTCTACCATAGGCCGAACCGATGCCTCATTCAACAAGGTCGTTCTCCGAAGACTGTTTATGTCCAAGATCAACAGACCCCCAGTCTCCATCTCCCGAATTGTCGCCAACACTTCCGAGAAGAGCAACAACAAGACCGTCGTCGTTATCGGTACCATCACTGATGACAACCGTCTGTTGACCGTCCCAAAGCTCAGCGTTGCAGCTCTCCGCTTCACCGCTACCGCTCGTGCTCGCATTCTCGCAGCCGGTGGTGAGACTTTGACCCTCGATCAATTGGCATTGAGAGCTCCAACCGGAAGCAACACTCTCCTCCTTAGAGGACCAAAGAACTCCAGAGAGGCCGTCAAGCACTTCGGAATGGGGCCACACAAGCACAAGGTAATTTTCTTGGAGAAATTTTGGTCGGCAAAAACTGACCTGTACACAGAAACCATATGTCGAGTCCAAGGGTCGCAAATTCGAGAAGGCTCGTGGTCGTCGTCGTTCAAGAGGTTTCAAGGTCTAAGCGCATTTCGACTGGTCAAGATAATTTTACAAATCTCGATATTCTCCTGCTAGAGATATACCATGGGATTTGCAGGTGTCTGGCGAAAAGCTTGGGGGGTTTGATTGCTGGATGGGCATTACGATGTGCATGATAGGTGTGCTAGGTTACTTTACAAAGCCTTGGGTCTAGCAAAACAAAAATTCAATAAAAGGCAAAATAAATGACAATGAATCATGCAAGAAGGTCCCAACTATATTTTGATTTGAAGGGATTTTATGAAACGAAGGCTACGAATGTTAACCTGAATGCTTGAATACAAATATACTTGCGTACGAGGGGCTGGAACGACGATATTGGTCACTCTCGAGCCGTGTACTGGGTTTGAAGATACCCGAAAAGGGTACATGTTGTATTTAAATTTGGACCGCCGTTCTTACTCTGGGCCAGTTGAATATCCCTGAGGAGCTTTTTCATATGTATATCAACCATGGTATAAATAGAAGAGATTGCTTTCCATTATCTTACAAACCCAAAAATCCCAACCTTTTCCCACAACGCCTGTTTTATGTATAATACAGTATATATACAACGTAACATCTGACAACTCCATCCATGTACATTGAACAAATATCATACAACCAACTCCCAGCTCTTTTCTTGGGTATTTACACACTCTCCCTCGCTGTACTTGGGGGGTATTATTCTATACTCATTATCTCCTGGAGGGAAGTATCGTTTTTCCGCCGGAGAGCTACGAAGAATGCTTCTTTTGATTCCTGGGTGGGTGTGTGTTAATTTGATGTGGTTTGGGGATGGGGCCTTGAGAGAGTGAAAGGATGGGTTTTTAGGTTTGATGCGAAAGCAGTAGGCCACAAAATTGGATGAGATGGATATGTGATTTTGATTGGGGGAGAAGGAGAAAGAGGGGAATGGGGAAAAGGGGAAGGAGGTAAACACTTACACTCCGAGAGGATTCGGGTTTCTCTCTGTGGACTGAGGAAAAGAGTTTTCGGAGGCGCTTTTCTAGGGTTTTGTCTTCGGAGCCTTGGTAGAATTTACAGACTGGAGATGAGGATTGGTATTCGATTTCTCAGAAACTTGGAATTATGACTTACCGAAATGACCACCAGTTTTCAAAGTATCAAAGGCGAAAAACATTGCTGCGGAGCAAAGATCCTATACAATCAAATTAGCCAAAGTTCTTTCTGGTTCTCCCCGTCTCTGCATTTTCGGGGGACACAGAGGAAGGCTATGAAAAGGGGGAAAACATACCATACTCCCAGCATGATCTTTAAAATTGATACCAGAAGTATTCATCATCCTAATATACGGGTCACTTAGACTTCTTTTCCAAAACCCCGTCGTCTGATCCCAGGGAGCTGACATATCACTCAAAACAATATCCACCACCCTCCCAACATGGAGCGTCCTTCTCTTCATACTGAGTTTCTTCCCCCCCTCATCTTCCTTACCCTTGCCCTCTATACCCACCTTATCCTTTCCATCCTTAACGATTGGTGTAATTTCATCAAGATGTCTTTCCAAATCGATATAACTCGGCGCATCAATGATATCGTCATCGGAAAGCGCTTGGTTCGGTCGTCCTCGATCAGGATCACGTAGAAAACGCTTTACCTCCTCGCGAACCTCGTTGGAGAGGAAGTTTCCTTGGATGGTGGATACGCCTTTTGGAGGTTGGGCGGGGATTATGTCGATTCCTACGATTCGACCGTTGGGTTTGGTTCTTTCTACTGCGACCTGTAATACCACATAATTAGCGTTGAATTGAGAGGAGAAGGGAGGGGAAAATGAGGAGACAAACCTGCGACCAACTCCCCGGCGCATATCCCTTTACGATGAGAAAGCACAAATTACCAAACTGTCAGTTTCCACAGGAGAGCGGGTGTGAACTAACTAAATCTACAACAGTCTGCCCTTTCTTAAATAACTTGTATTTCGCATCAATCTACCACCCCATAATCAGCAACCCCCAACCCCAATAAAATATGGCCACCACCAACCTCAAGTAACTTAAAAGCAGCCCGACTCTTCAATCCCTTGACCTTAGCATCCCTAGAGTAAGAATCATTCGATTGTCTACTCTTCCATCTCGTCGAAGAAGAAGACGCAGGGGCTTTGGTTGTGTGGAAATCGCGGACTCGAGTGGCGCCATCTGAGATTCGATTTGGAGGGTGGGAGGAAACGCATATAGGTTCTTTTAGAAGAGATCTATTGGCACGAATCCTTCCGAATCGCCGCAAGGCAGATCGAGAAATCATCCAGCGGTTTGTGGTGAGGGTGAGCTGTTTGGGAGTAAGGAGAGTGAGTTGCGATGCTCATAAACATTTTACGAGGCTCCCGCCGAGGCTGCGAGGCTGCGAAACGATTTCAGGTTTACAAGATCAGACAAACACGGGAAGAAGGGATTCGGTTCAATGATCAATTGATTCATAAAAGAACATTCGCTCTCTGTTCCTTTTCAATTCCGTGCCCAATACTCCATGCAATGCTTCATAATACAAGTACTCCAACCTTTGGTTCATCCAACCCCATCGTTCCCATCCAATCCATCCAACCCAAAACTCCAAATACATCCTGTGAGCCTTGCCGAACTCCCCCAAATTAATTGCACAATCATGACTCAAATCTATGCAAGAAAGCTTGCTCCTACACCCCGACGGTCCTTCTTCAAAGGAGAAAAGGCACCGAAAGCACTACCAGCACCCAATCCCCCTCTCATACCTCCACCGGGTCCCATGAGCCCACCCTTGGCCATCAAGCGAGGACCTCCAAGAGTAACCTTTGGCGGTCGTTTTGTAACTTCAGCATCCTCGTCATCAAACAAAGTGCCTCCAACCAACTTTCTCTTCTTGATCTTGGGACCAGCCGCTTCCTCTGGAGCAGCAGCAGCAGCAGCAGCCTTTGATTTTGGATTTGGTTTCAAAGCCGCCTTCTTAGCAACTACCTTTTTGGTGATTTCTGCATCAAAAATAGGAGCTGGGTTAGGTTCTTCGTTTTCGTCTCCCTCCTCTTCAATTACGTTTTCCAAAGTGCTCAGAGGCTTTGATTTCTTCGCCGCTGGTTTGCTCTTTTTGGGATTCAAGGTGGCCTCATTCAGGATTGCTTTGGCACGGCTAATTGTCTTCCTCTCCGCTGGCTTTTCTGTAGCATTCTCGGTGGTTTTATCGGCGGCCTTCTTCCTTCCCTTGGGTTTAGAAACAGCTTTTGGAGACGGAACCTTAAGAGCCTGTTCTTCTTCATCCGCCACTGCCACCTGTACGTCCTCCTGTTCGACTTCCTCTTCTTCGGCCTCAGATTCGGGTTCGTCAACGGGTGTTTCGGGAGCAATGTTGGCGGTACGGTTCAAGAATGGTGTAATAGAAAACATGGATTTCTCCCCCATCATGGTTGGATCAGCTCTTGACTTCTTCATCGGACGTTTTCCACGAGCGGCAATTCCATCTGGTGTACCAATGGCATCATCTGTGCTCATTTCCATGGCACCTCGCTTTCGTGATTTCTTTGCGGCAGTATCACCATTGTTAGAAGGCTTTGTAGCCTTTACAGCGGCTGCCCGTAGCTGGGTGACCTCTTCTTGAGACCCCTTGAGTTGTTCTTTGGTAGCTCGTAGTTTGGTACGAATCTGGTCGTATTTACTTTCCAATACAGCGTGGCGATTCTCAAGTGCCTTGAGCTCCTTCTCGTGTTCATTCGATGACTTGGTATTCTCCCGTTTCTCACGAGCAAGATCTTTCTGGATTTCCTCTAATTGTGTTCGGAATTCCTCCTCAATCTCCTCTCGGCTTGTGGCAGATTCCACTTTGTCTTGGGCCTTTTCTTTCTGAACTTGCAATGCCTTCAATTCCTTCTCATGTGCCTTTATGACCTTCGCACTCTCCCGCTTCTCACGAGCCAACTCTTTTTGGACTTCCTCCAGCTGGCTACGAAGTTCAGCCTCAATCTCCTCGTGGCTACTTGCTGCATCTGCCTTCTCCCGAGCCTGGTCTTTCTGAACTTGCAGTGCCTTCAATTCCTTCTCATGTGACTTGGCAACCTTTGCACTCTCCCGCTTCTCACGAGCCAGCTCTTTTTGCGCATCTTCCAACTGACTACGGAGTTCAGCCTCAACCTCGTCGCGATTACTTGCTGCCTCCGCCTTCTCCCGAGCCATATCCTTCTGAGCTTCAAGTGCCTTTAGCTCTTTGGCGTGTGCTTTCGTAGCCTTTGCGCTCTCTCGTTTCTCGCGGGCGAGGTCTTTCTGGACTTCTTCTAACTGGCTACGGAATTCCGTCTCCATCTCGTCCCGAAGTCTGGTCGCCTCGCGTTTGTTTCGTGCCAGGTCCTTCTGAAGCTGGTCCAATTGTTGCTGAAATTCTGCCTCTCGTTCTGTGTTGTCGTTCTTTTGGGTTGCTCGTTTTGCGGCTCTTTTTTCGGTCTCCAACTCAACCTCCAAGCTACTAACTTGGCGCTGCAAGGCTAGCTTCTCGGATAAGACGGTTTGTTGATAGGTAGCCTGCGATCGAAGGTGCTCGAGTTCGGGCTTCAATGTCGCAAGTTCGCGCGCAAGGGATAGTTTCTCAGTTAACACCTTCGTACTGTCCATGGTGACGCCATTCATAGAAGCTACTTCGACCTGAGAAATATCAGTTTGTGCAACCAGATTGAATGAAAACACCACGCCATACCCTTAAATTATTTACTTCTCGTGTTTGCACTCGCAATTCGGATTCGTATCGTCGTGCCTCTTCTTCTGCGAACTCCACCTGTGCCCGTAAACTATCTCCGTCGTTCTCTAACAGATCGATACGGTCGCCCTCCATGGCAAGCTCCTCTTGTAGATCTTCGTTCTCATGCTGTAATAATAGATTGCTAAGTCGAAGTCGGCGCGCGCCCTCGTCCTTGACAATCAAGTCGGCCTTTTGCAATGCTTCTTGGTATGCCATCTCCAGGACTTGTGATTTGGACACATATGGCGATACTGCGGAATCCATATCGATGAATGGGGATTGATGATGTTCGAGGTCGTTGTCCAGGAAGGAGTGTATGGGCGGCAGTTTTGACGCGAAAGTCAACAAACAGCCAGAAGTGGTCTAGTCGACCCCACGATTTCGGCCTTGCCGCCAAGGCATCACTTGAGAGGACACTTATCGAAAGCCGCGTAGCTACCTCATAGTTAACTTCAACACCAAGAGGAATTCTACCAAGGATAGATTCCACAACATTTCACGATGCATTTTCTACGAGGGCTTCTCTTGTCGCTGCTCCCCGTGGCTGCTTTGGCAGCCAAGAAAGCTCCAGTCGACAAGTTCACCAAGTTCCATACAAAGCAGCTATCCTCCACGCCATTGAAGCTTGACGATGCTGTCTACACCCAATTGACTTCGGCTCCGAGAGATTATTCGTCCGTTATCCTGTTGACAGCTTTGGAGGACCGTTTCGGGTGTATGCTGTGCCGGGAATTCCAGCCAGAATGGGATTTACTATCCAAGAGTTGGACCAAAGGCGACAAGCAGGGAGAGTCCCGCCTAGTATTTGGAACATTGGACTTTAACGATGGGAAAAACACTTTCCAATCTGTGAGTATTTATGCGGCAGTTTAACAGGAGCTTCCTACTAATTCTTGTAAAGCTCGGTCTCCAAACCGCTCCAGTCCTCCTCCTCTTCCAACCAACCATTGGACCTCACGCCAGCTCAGATGCTGGTCCAGCTCGATACGACTTCACCAACGGGCCACAATCCGCAGAGCAAGTCCACTCATGGATCGCACGTCAACTTGCCGATAGACCTCACCCACCCGTTGCAAGACCTATCAATTGGCTCCGTGGTATTGCAATCACTACAACAATTTTGGCTACGATCACATTCTTGAGCATTGCTTGGCCTTACCTCTTGCCCATCCTCCAGAACCGCAATGTTTGGGCTGCAATCAGTTTGATCGCCATTCTCCTTTTCACAAGTGGACATATGTTCAACCATATCCGAAAGGTGCCATACGTTGTCAGCGATGGAAAGGGGGGTGTCAGCTACTTTGCGGGTGGATTCTCAAACCAATATGGCCTCGAGACACAGATTGTTGCTGCCATGTGTAAGTTGTACATTCATTCAGTAGCATCAGCGTACTAATAATAATCATAGATGGTCTTCTCTCTTTCGCGACCATCTCCCTAGCACTCAAGGTTCCACGCATAGCAGACCCAAAAACTCAACAAGTCGCCGTTATCGTATGGGGAGGAATCATCTTCGTCATGTACAGCTTCTTGCTCAGTGTTTTCCGAATCAAGAATGGAGGATACCCATTCTGGCTACCACCTTTCTCATAGATTATCAATATCATAGAGATGACTGGCCATTTTGGCCTGTGCCAGGTGTTAAGTCATCGCAGATATGTAGAAGTCAAAAAGCATTTTGTGTATAAATAACTTGGGAGGGCTGGCATTTCTTTATTTGGGGTTTCTGGTGTAGAATTGTCTGGTTTCCCGCTGTCACTTTGTGTGGTTAGAGTGTATAGGAAAAAGGATCAATTTCTAAAATATTCTCTTCCCTTGAAAGTGATTACGTCCTCGAGCTGCTGCCATCTATCTGACCTCAGACAGACGTCCGGCTTAAAGTTGTATCATCAGTAGGTTTGTCCAACGCATTCTCTTCGCTCGTTAAGTCCGCAGCTTCGCCTCAAATCGCCGCCCGTTCTTGTTGTCTTTCCAGGTTTTCGCACTCGCTTTCAACGCCCTTCCGGGTTCTCTCTTCCTGGTTACTCACGCTTGCAAATCCTTCTGCTTCTTGCGATGACAGGTCTACATCTCCTCGAGGGAATCTATACCGGGGTAGGTGAAGAACTTTGCCAGGGGGTTAAACCTCGCAGACACTAGGACGGAAAGTGTGCTTCGTTTTTACCTATCTTTTTGTTTCTCATTGTTGCTTGCTCTTTGGGGTCTGAGTTGCTCAGCACCTGGGGTACTTGTTAGACGTCTGCATTACTTAATTCGATGCGGTATACTTTATTTACCTATGATTTATTTGACCAATTCTGTCTAAGCTCGCTACAATCAATCTCCATAGTTTATTGAAATAACTCAATTCTTTTAAACACTTGGGGTATTTGTGTTAAATAATTGTTACTCGGATGAGTACCTAAAACCCCATCCTTTTAGAACATTTGAGATGTTATTTAATTAATTTAATTTATCTAAATACGGACCAGGGTTTGTGAAAGAGGAATAGCAGTAACAAAGAGAATACTAATATAAAAGAACCAGTATTCTCCCTACTCCTTCCTACTTTCAAGCTCAAACCTAGGTTTCGTTTGCTTATATATCGTCACACTTTTGAAGCTACCCACCTCCTTTCCCCTGCGGCCTCCTGGTTATATGAGAGTCATATAACTGGAATGCTTCTTTTAGCCTCAGCTTAACTGAGAGCGTCTGGCAGAGAATTAGCCCTTCCTCGAATGAAATTCGATAGGAAACCTTTAATTCAAAGCTGGTCTCAATGAGCAAATGTCTAATAATAGAATTCGATAGCTTAATTTACTAGACTCGCTATTTAAGACCATATAGTAGCAATGTGATTTATTCACAGATAACCACATATGATATTTTCATCACTTTCCACTCCAATCTTCGGTTCCTTAAAATAGCTAAGAATCTAAGATAAGCACGTAATAACATTTTGAACCTCTTGATATCCCGAGACCAATTAATTATCTTCAGTAGCATATTTTACAAAAAGTCACCAGCAATTATATCACAGCATTACAATTAAAGTATTATGCAAGGTGTCACGGTGTCTGTATTTTTGATGGCCTCTCTATCTACACCAGTGAGCTTGAGATGAACACTCCAGAAGTCTCAAGTGTTATAGAAGCCCGTTAGGGCAGCCTGAAACGCCATGCCAAATTGAAAAAGAAAAGAGACCAGCAGAACAATTTACACTAGTGAACCTGAGATGAGCACTCCAGAAGCCTCAAGTCTTGTCGAATCGTTTTAACCCTTGGCAAGGCCTGCCGCGATGGCTGAGGCTTCTAAAAAGCTGGAAATTGATTAGTATGCTTGCAAATCAATTATTCTGTGGGAGGAAGAATTATCTTACATGAATTTGCAGCGGCGGCAGCAAGACGCTTCGCCTTGGCTTTGGCAGTACGTCGCTTCTCCTGACGATGAAACTCGCCGAATTTGACCTATTAATTTATGAGTATAAACACTAATCATCCTCAAGGATGATGCTTACACTGACGACGTGAGGGGTCACGCCAACTTCCATCGCAGCAAACTCTCTTGCCTCGACTCTTGCCTTCTCTCCCTCCTTGCCAGGGGCGTCGCGAGGGTAGGAGCGGTACAAGTCTCGAAGCTCTTGGCCTTGCTCCTTTGTGACCGCGGAGGACTCCTTCTCCTTCTCGGCCTTCTTCGCTGGTGGGGGTGCGGCGGCAGCAGCAGCAGCAGTGGTGGTGTTGGTTGGGGCGTTCATGGTGGTTTGGGAGCAGACTCTGCGGTGATGGGAGAACTGTAATGCGATGCGATGTAATGGGATGTTTTGTGATGTGATGTGATGGTTTGGAGGAAGGTAGAAGGATGGAGTGTGGTTGTTGCAAGGAGGAGCTTGCAACTTATGTGTTCAGAATCTTCGGTTAAGAGTTCGGTAAACAAACAAGTTAACCGAACCCCTATTGGGGAATTGTGAACATTTTTGTTAGCTATTAGAGTTATTATGTTTTCTTTAATTGAATATTCTAGATGTCTAGAGAAAGAGAATATAACGAAGAGAGTTACTAAAATAAAAATTTTACAAGTAATCTATTTTCTTTAGATATTTTAATAAGTTAAATTGTTTAATTTTATCGTACTAGAAGAATGGAAAAATAGAAAGAAAGAGATATATTTAAGACTACTAAAATTTTAGGTATTTTCTTAAGTATCTAGAAAGGAAGGAATTACTTTAGAAACTTAGAATAAGAGAAAAGAAAGAGAATAGCTACTAGAATAAAAATTATACAAGTAACCTTTTTCTTCTTATATTTATCTATAAGTTAAGTTCTTTTAACTTTATTATACTAGAAGAATAAGAGATAGTTAAAATTATTAAGATTTTAGACATCTTTTAAGTACCTAGAAAGAAAGAAATTATTCTAGATATTTAGAATAAGAGAAAGAAAGAGAAGAGTTACTAGAATAAGAAGTCTAGAGTTCGAGTTCTAGTTTTATTATTTTTATCTATTCCTTCATCTCAGTATAGGAAGAGAAGTTACTAGTGTTTATTTTTTTAACAATTGAAGATAGGTTACTGTTAGTATGGCTTGGTAGTCATAAAGTGTGATGCAATAAGTGGTTGTATTCCTATATCTTTATTGCATGAAGAGTAAAGGTAAAGAGGGGTCGGATCCTGTGAGCTTAAGTATGTGAGTGGCAAGCCACTCACATGAGCCCAAGCACGTGGATCAACTGAGCTGTCGTGGAAGGTGCTATTCACCAAGAATATGTAACGACAGTTACCTTATCTTCTAGGTAGGACCTGGTTAGTACAGACATTTGTGAGAACTTGAGTAGTCAACCTTAATTTGAGATTTAAAGTGCGATATGCAACAAACTATAGAAACAAATTCTACAACAGAAATTCATTCGTTTTTCACTACAAAGTTCAAAAGCAGATACAACATTTGCTAAGAAATTGACCTGAACTTGAGGCTGTAAGTGCGATATGCAACAAAACTCCAGAAGAGCTATTTATGCCAGAAGATCATTTTTTTATTACTACGAAGTTCAAAAGCAGATATGATGTTCGTGAGAGACTAATTTCAATTTCAGGTTCTTCTACAGGGCTTTGAAATTTCTTTGTTCTACTTGGTTTATCTACTTATTATAGATAACTCAATTAAAGAGATTATCTTTAGTTGTGTATCTTATTCTTAAAGAGCTCTGAAATATACTTATTTAATTTAATTATTCCATCTAATTTTAATAACTCACTTAAATAAACGATGTTTAGATAAGTATCTAATGATATATAGTCTTGAAAAGCTCTGAAATAGACTCTAGATTTCAAAGAGCTTAGAAAATCCCTTATTTATTTCGATAATTCGACCTATTTTCGATACTCCATCAAACAAATAGTATTCAGATGAATATACTTTACTATGTACTTGTAGATAACTCTGGGCTATAGCTAATCAACTTGATTACTCTATCTGCTCTTGATAATCCATTTAGACAACCGATGTATAAGTGCGATATGCAACAAAACTTCATGTAACAGAAGTTTATTTGTTTATAATTACAAACATTAATAGTAGAGACGACGTTCGTTACGATATATAACGAGACTTTACCCCTTGTATAATAGTAGAAACAACTCTCTTTCTTTCTGTTGCTATAACCCTGACTGGGCTGGTTGCGTTATGCACGTGACTACACGTGACCATTCTGCACCTATAGATGTTTGCTTTTGAGCTTCAACTTCCCCTCTTTAAGCACAACAATGAATCAATAAAACTTCTTTACAAGACGTACGATATACGATAATTATCACAACCTGGTGATACCGACACTTTCTTTTTTCTTTGTTTTCTAAAATAATATCTCTAAATTACAAAACTTTCAAAGATCTTTAAAAAGAATAAATAACATCTTAAAACTTGTATTCTATTCTGCCCAAGGGTTAATCTTACTACCAAACTTCTGGTTATCCTTGGGTGTCTTGTCCATAACCTTCTCAGTCTTCTCCTCCAATTTCGTCATATCGCCCTCATTACTTCCCATTTTTTCCTTCGACTTTACTGATTCCAGAGCCCAATTCCGATAGACATTGGGATGATCTATCATACGTTGATACTCAAGTTTTCGTCTAGTCTCGAAGCTAACCGAAGAGATCATCTCTTCTTGCTTTTTGAGATAGTAATCTTTGTTGACTCTCTCAGCTGCTGCATGTTTAGGCCAGCTGCATAATAGGAGAATCCTCCACCGACACTAGCATAGCACAAAGTCATCCTGCTTACTATGATTTCACCGTAAGACGCATTCTAGAGGTTGATGGTGTATGCTAAAATATATTGAGCGATTCTGTATCGTGGAATTTTAACTCTCTTAAGTTTCTCCTCCATTTAGAGACAAATTACTCACATTATCGTAAGGTATGATATTCCACTCCTATTGCTTATTAGTATGGAGACTCTTGTATACGGAGAGGTGGATGGGAAAGAATCAGGAGAAGGAGATATCCCCTCAAATTCCAGGGTAAGAGAAAAACCAAAAAGTCTCAACGCAAGTACAAGTGGCAGTCCAAGCAGTGAAAACCTCGACGCGCAGTGTTCCCCAAACTCCAGATTCATGCGATGAAAACCCAATCCCTCTCAACGACCGGCCAGCTCCCCTTCTGATCAACCATCCCTAATGTCCCCAGCCTAGGAGTGAAGAAAAAAACATACACATGCAAATGACTTTGTCCCTGTCCGCTTGAATTTGCTTTCTGGGTTTACGTTGTTTGGTCCAACTGTACTATCAGAAGGGTTGTATTCGGATCTTCCTGGCAAAGTGTTGCTGCCTAGTGGAGAACTATTGCCTGGTTTTTGGTTGTTCACATCTGGCGGCGGTCTCGTTTCTGGTCGTATAGGTTAAAGCCCCGAGAAGTCTAATTAATTAGGATAAGAGGAAGAAGAGATTGAATAGACCAATGCAGCTCTCATGACAACACTAGACATAAAAACGTGAGGCTACTCTTGTTAATGTACACATGAGTTTGAGCTCCAATGGAGATACAGAGCAAGTGATGCTCTTGGTAGAAAATTCTCGTACAAATACTTAAAGAGCGGCGAGCTGCTAGGATTTCCTGTCTCCAAAGGAATGTTTCGAATTTGTGTTTTAGCGAACTTAATCCCTGACCTACGGAACGGAGATCATCGGATTGGGCCAAAGGTATTATTTTTTAATTATTTAAATTTTCTACTCTTCTCCACTTCCTAGGTGCTTGCGATATTTCTCACTTCCTTACTTCCTGGCTTCCTGGCTTCCTAGCTCTATATCTCTTTCGCCCTTACTCGACGAGAAGTCGCGGGTTTTATTCCGACACTCCTCTCTCTATCCCAACTTAGCCTTTAACTTAATACTTAAAATTCTTTACTTCCTCTTGAATATGGTTATAGTGTTGTCGTGAAAGAAGAAAAGGAAGGAAGAGAGGAAGGGCTGAGTAGGAGAAAAGAAGATTATTAGGCACGAGATTGAAATGTGATTTCTCGGGTTGCGGAGATTTAAGCGATGTATTATATGTAAGTATTCCGAAGCTTACCACCTCTCAAAAGTAGAAATTTGAATTTTTGTGGCTGTTGGTAGGTAACCTGCAAATAGCCAAGAAAAAGTCTGAGAATCCCAGCAATTCACAGGTGACCTACCGATAGCAAAGAACATATGGAAATTTATAAATACAGTATAGATAAAGTTAGGCACCTTACGACTAGCCACATCGTGAGAAAAACATGAAATTATTGAGAAGTCAATCATTCGTAGCTACCTTGCTGTTGCTATTCATAGGTAACCTACGAATAGCTGAGTGAATGTAACTATTCACAGGTTACCCAGGAAAACAAACCACGTCTAGGTTTCGCAATTTTTCCTGAGCAACCTAGCAATAGCGGATAATATGCAAAAATATTGGTCCTCAAAAATCGCAGGTAGTTGTGTCGAATAGACCGAAGGTAACCCGAACATTGGGCCTAAGAAGATGAGTTTCATTTTGTTCTTGAGTGTTGAGTTTAGTGGGATATTTGTGCCAAATGTATATAGAAAAGGTCCAGCCTTCGAACCACAGTCAACGTTCCTTAGATGGAAAGGGTCTCAAAACGCCCAATATCATATTGCGACACATCTAAAAATCCATAGAAGAAACAAAAAATGTATTTCCTGTATCCACAAACAAAATAAAATTATTCTAAACCCAAGTCCCAATGGCCTATGCTTTCCATATCTAATATCCCAGATGATGTAAATCTCAAAACCACCACCTTGGATCCTCCTATCCACTCTACTTCTTGATCTTCTCCTCAGCACGCACCAAAGGTCGATTTCTCGAGAGCAATTGAGACATGATGAAGTGACTAACATCTTCATCTGCCCAATAACTAAGATGGCTTGCGATTGTACTGTTGATTGTAATTAGCATATACAAAAAGTGATAAGGAAACAGAGAAGGGGACAAACTTTATCGGGTTAAAATCGAGAACACTCCTACTTTCAGTCAGTAATTGTTACGTTCGGTTATTCGTGGAGGCAACTCACTCTTGAATGGAGTAATCAACTCTCCCATTTGAGTTCAGTGCTCTAACTTTCATCTCATCCTTCTTCAATTTCTTGCCCTTTTCCTCTGTTTCATGCCACTCCCGCTCTGAGCCCGCTTCAGCGTGGCGACTCTTGGCCGATTTCTGAAAATTTGCATACAGTGTCTCAATATCGTCATCGATCAACGTTGGGGCATTAGCACCACTGCCATCCCGATCTGCTTCTGCGGTCTCCTTGGCCAATTGCTTCTTCTTCTCAATCGTATTTTCTCTCTGCAATGCAGGTGGAGAAATCACACCGCCACCAGAGATATTCGTGCCAGCTCCAACTGTTTGAGAAACACTTCTACTTGGAGGGGTGGCTTCCATTCGGGCAACATCGTCATTGGTGAGCCCTAGACTGCGATTGAGTAAACTGCTTGCGATACCTGAGCTCAAGCTTGACCATAAGCCACTGAAGCTCTGTCCGACTTTAGCACCAATGCCACTGACAGAAGCTGACAACGTGTTTCTGGTATAAGGTAACAATTGAGGCTTCATGGAGGACATGGATGGTGCGATCAAAGGCTCGAGGCGATAGGCAATTGGATCCGATGGATGGAAAATGTTGTACAGTTGACCTACCTTTGGTGACGAGATGGTGAGTGGAAGGCCGGTGATCGCAGATATGCTGTCTCCGTTTGAGAAGCCAGCTGCCGTACCAGCGGCAAGGAAAGGATCTTGCATATAATCAGGATCCATGGGAGACTCGGAGGCTAAGGGACCATCACGGTTATGTCTTGCCATTATTGTTCGGCCTTTTAGCATCTGAACGCCAAGTCATCAAGTCAGCGAGGGTTCATGGAAATTTCTGTTTTGTGACAACCTACTTGGAAGAGGCCAATTGGCGAACCCAGACAATAAAAGTCCTCCACATCAAAGTCGAAACCCATATGGTTGTGCTGAGCTTGGGCAACATTTGGGGAAGGGTGCTTGTCACGCCTTTGGTAAGACTTCGGCTTGATTGGCGTTTCCTTTTGTCGACACAATAAGTCATGGAGGATTGCAGATCCTAGCGAATGACCCATTAAATGGACTTTGCCCTTGAATTCGGGGTTCCGCTCCTTGAATAACGCAAAGATTCTGTTGCACTCATTCAATACCGAGACCATGATGTGTTCTCGATAGGCACTCTGATATAGAAGAATGTCGAGTGCAAGATCAGTGATCAAACTCCGCACAAAGGGGACTGAGCAATGGTTAGCGTCATACATGGGGAAAAATTGGATGCTACAAACCCCCTTCGATAGTGATATCCTCAAGACTTGGGTACTCATCTTCCGCATTGTAAGCATCTCCTAGATCCTGTTCCTTTCGTGTTTTGCTTTTCTTGGGAAAGTCTAGAAGATGTCTCCAGCAAACGGGAAGTACTTGAACTCTGCAATTTTTCTTTGGCAGTTTATCCATCTCAGAATTCAGGGCCTGCAAGTCAGCAGATCCGCTGTAAACATTCTTGATGGTTTGACGTAAAGAGTTGCAATCCCCGATAAAATTGACAGACTCTGTCCTGTTTTTCCATTAGCACATTCATCAATATAGGTGTTCTCACATACCTCATCCCGAGTCGCTGTCCGATTCCGTGAGTGACTAGAATCAAATGCTCAATGGGTCTCCCCTGATTTTCTTCATCTCGATCGTTGTAATCATTCTGCATCATAGATTCGTCACGTTTTCGAACTGACTCTGATTCAGTGTCACGGTCTGGACCATCTCTCAACATTGAGGCGGCTTCTTCAGCAGCAGCCTCTGGACTTCCTTTGGGATGTGGGCTTCCAGTGGTACTTGGTGGAGCAGACCTTCTCTTAAGAAGTTTTTGTTGCCTTTCATCGAGCTGCAGACCAGGAATAGCAGAAGAGTCGGGGTTTGCTGCTGAGGTGGGCGTAGATGGAGTTGTAGTCTTATCCGCAGTATTGGTTTCTTTCGTCTTTCGGGCTTCTGAATAACCTCGGACAAGTTTTACGCCACCAAGATATCCACCGCCTGCAAATTTCTGGTAGACAGTACTGCTCATTCTGGACATGATGCTATCAACCGACAGCCCTAAAACAATACAGAGTTAGCAACGCCCAGAATCTGAATGATTTTAGAGTATGATATAGATTTATAGCAGCACATACAAGCAACAGTTGAGTCCTGGTAGGTTACGACAGAGTTCATGTACGTTCCAAAAAGGCGATAGGTTTTCTGTGGTTGTTGAGGCGGGGATGAATCTTTTGAGCCATCTTCAAAATCATGACCAACTGGACTCCGTACCCCATCTATAGAACCTCTTGGGCTCGAATCACCGGAACCAGACCGGTCACGACTAAAGGCTCCTGACATTGCAAGAGATTTTGGTTCTTCACCCGGCTTAATGGATGACGGACGTTGCTTGGTTGGTGGTGGAGGGTATCGAAATGGCTTTGTCTTTAGATATCCTTGCTCTAACTGGGATGATAAATTCTCGTCACACGGCTTTCCGTCATCGTAAAACCAAGTTCCTCTGGTGACTTGGAAAATGGGTCCTAGCCAATAAACTGGTGATAACTCTCTTCGCTCAATATCTACGTCGAATAGAAAATCTTCGTGAACAGGGACTCTGACGCCCTGGTGTTCCTCTTGGCTTGTATTGGTAACTCCTCCCTTTGCCTTTTTGCCTACGTGTTGGCTCCCGCTGGCTATATCTTGTTCCCCTCGACTAATATCTTTCCTACCGCTATGGTAATCATCTGCTAGCTTCTGGTATGCCCCTTCTATTGCCCGAGAATCGTGTCCTGAAAATGCAACGAACTTTTTAGGTGCTGGTGGGGGTTTCGTATCTTCGACGTTGTTGTTCAACAACTTAGGCTTCCTTTTGGGGACCTGTAGATTTGGGAATTAGTTAAGGTTCTGAACATTGGGAGAGGAGCATAGGGAAGTATCCGACATACATCAACAGCATAAAACCACCTTGCAATGGGAGGTGGACCTGGCCCATGTTAGTAAAACGTAGCCTTCCGGGTTCCAAAGCTGCTCACAATCCGATGGGTAGTCCTTTGGCCTCAATCCATGCCATGGCTGGGGCGTATTATTTCCTCCATACTGGTTCTTCAATCCTGAGCCTTCTCCTGGACTGGCAGACGCCGCTGGCTTGGGAGTAGACGATCGTGAGCTGCCGCCCCAGGGACTTATTGACCCCACGGCGGCAGACAGATACGACTTCTCGACCTTCTCAGACTTGGGATCAGGCGCCGAGGGATCCATCTTCTCGGCCTGGCGGTCAGATCGACCAGCCACGCCTTGCTGCTTCTGCCAGTTGAAGGAAAGGGTCGCTCGTGGGAGGAGTCCGTCAGCAGCGTGCCACCTAGCGAGATTCTTCAGAAACGCAGCCAATTTGTTAGAGATCTGGGAATTTGACAGCTTTGTCTTTGCGGAGAAAGATGAGGAGAAAGAAGAAAAGGACAGAGAAGGAGAAGGAGGGAAAGGGAGCAGAAATTAGATTGATGGCAGGCGTTTCGGACACATCAATAAATTCGGATGGTGGATTGATTACCTGGGAGCTTGTCGTCTCAAGGTTCAGGATAAGGCCGCCGCTAGCCCCGCATTCCTCAGCCCCTGCAACACCCACTGTATGTTAAAATGAGAAGCACTCTTTTTAATTGAAAACTATATTTTGTCAATTAAACTTATAGTGGTATACATGGGGTTTCAAGGTTTACGGAATTCGCGAATTTACGGAATGATGAACCATTTATTGCCGTCTGGAATGTCGGTTTTGTTCTGCATCTTGTTGCTTTAAAGCATCAGTGACGTAAGCGAGTCGAGAGTCGAGTACCAGGATATTCCTCCCAGTTGGAACTGAATGAAGAGCTATCAAAATAATTTATGATATTTCTAAATTCTACAATGCTTCTGTGTTTTGGTTTGCAGATGCCTATACAAGGGTGATAAATTTACTAAAGTTCGCAAAATCCCGAAGTGACTTCCTCGTTATCGCTCTCAATTAAAGCAGCAGTAAATATCTCTAATTCTTCTAACTTTTTACGATAATGAAGTTAATTGTTCGAAAGTGTTTCATGTATTTAGAGTAAGGATGGTTTAAATTATTCTAGAAAGGAGGAACAACGAGCTATTAACTGCCGCTTTTATTCCATCTCAAGCCAGTTCAAGTTAAAAAAGGGGCGCTGTTCTTAGTATATTTCAAATAGTTATCCTTTATCCTGAGGACTGCTATTGTTGCTACCACCCTATTGGGTCGGTTGTATTATACACGTGATCACACGTGACCAGTCTGTACCTATGGATGTTTGCTTTTGAGCATCAACTTCCCCTCTTTTAGAACAACATGAATCAATAAAACCTCTTTACAGACGTACGATATACGATATTATCACAAACTAAGTCATACCAACAGCTATTATAATTCTTCTCGGGTTCTTATAACTGATTTAAATTTTGTTTAAGTGGTCCTAAAACAACGATGCTCCTTTGGTAACGTAGAAGTAGAAGCGGCCGTGGAAGAAGATAAATAGATATCTTGTCATAAATAGGGAATATCATAACCTCGACTTTATACTTCTCGCGGCCACGGAGGTATATTAAGAAATCAATGACTTGCCACTTACCCTGCTCCCGAAATCGAACTTCGTTACTTTCTATAATCCAAGTACTCATTATGACTATCTTCCCGCTGCTTATAAACTCCTCGCTCAAAATTCCGAAAAGGTGAAAGATACAAACGTTATTCTCCGTAGCCATCTCTTAGTGAGATAGATCTTACAGATGGCTTCAAGAGAACTAGAAGCCATGTGTTTTCATCTCTCTTAAACCTGTTGATGAATACATACGCTGATCCGAAACCCTCTTAATAGTATTGAGAGAAACAACGACTGAAACTCTTCTACACAAGGAGTTCATTCTTGATTTTTGAGAGAAGTGACCAGAAGATCTACTGGCAGATCTGAAATTGAAGAAATTCTGCAGGTATTCCATCATCAAGTTCGTTTCGCGATCTAGAATGGCTGCTTTACATTTTAAAGACGAGATTTATAGATTTGGAATCTTTAAGGAAGACATTTACAAGCAAAGGTGTGATCCCCATGGAAATAAAGTGTCGACAGCATTGTAATAGAACAATAATACATAAAGAATTTAAGCTAAATACAAAAACACATTCTTGGAGAGAAGTCACTTCAAAGTCACGGTTTAAGCGATTCGCTTTCTAAGGAGAGAGTACGACACTTGATGACAGCCTGGATTGCCGAATCCATGATTCATTACTAGGACATCTGGAATCAGAAACCAAGCAATATCGTAGTCACTCTCGAGTTTGAGAGAAAATGAGAAGCAAGAAATAGTTGACTTATAGCCTTTCCATTGCATGAGTTACTTCTAAATGGTACTCGTAGACCGATGCATCATTTCTTGTGGGCTTTTGCTTCCTAGTAGACAGTTCCCTGTTTCAAGAAGAGAACTGGGGGCCGGAGAGTGGTTTTATATATAAGATATCATTAATAAAGGAAGGGAAACAATAGCAGGGGCTGGAACAGTCGGGATTAGAATAGTGTAGAAGCAGAAGCGACTAGATTTCCTCCTAAACATACGTAAAGCCAAAAGAATAACCTTAAAACCCCCCTGAGACAAAAAAATTGAAATTGAAAGGGGAAATACACCCCAATTGTCCACTGGAAGCAACTAGGTTCTTGTCGAGAGGATTGATTGGGATATAAAGGCTGCCACAAGAAAGGAGAAAAACAAAACCATTGTTCCCATTGTTGCCCCCCTCCCCCCTCCGTATCTCTATACAACTGTAATAAAAATAAAAAGCTTCAACCTACGATATTTCTGCTAAAAGGTTAACAATCCTGGACCCAAAGAACACTAAAATGAAGCTTAGGACCCCCAAAAAGTAAATTCAATGTAAATCTTTTGAAATTTCCCAGCATTTACTTGTTATTTTCCAAGCAGCTGTAAGGGGTAAAACCCCTGAGTATGGCTCGGGCTGAGTCCCTCGCTAAAAGGACATGCACTTATTGCATTCCTACACTTATTGCATTTTATTTCCTGGAAATTCCAAGTATTCTTGCTAGGCTATATATATATATAGTCGTGAGAGCGACTTTTGTACTTAGTTCTTCATGCACTTCTTAATAATTGAATACTGAACAATACCTTTGAGTTATTCGAGGTCTGGCCTCTCACAGCAGCAAGCTGCCCTCGCCCTCCGCCCCATCCCATGGAAAGTGAATACGTCACCTCTGTATAAGGAAGGAGCCATCATTTCCCAAAATAAATCAATCAGTGAATTAAGATCCTTTCTTTAACCTCTCCCCGTTGCCAAAAAGGTATCCTCAACTTTAAAAGTTGCTATTCAAAAATAGAACAAATGCTACACTAGAGGGAATTCGAATCCCTGTCTCCTGCTAGCTGAAAGCCAAATTATTTGACAATGAAACCCAATTATTCGACAATGATGGGAAGCAGACCGGTTAACCACTACCACACTAGTGTTTCAAGAAACCTTTGTTTGGACAGAAAAAGGTGCTACTTAGGCTGTTGAGGGAGTTGAGACGATATTGTTTTGGGATGGGGTTATTTCCCAGAGATATCCCAGTGGAAGGAGTGAATGGCGACCAGAACTACGTCCATTTAATTCTTATTGTGATGGATGAACGAGATCAACCAAAAGAAGAAGGATAATTGTCATATGTACTTACTTCAGTAACAATCACATAGGCTGACTCCTAGTGTCAAGTCATTATTGAACGGACGAGCTTTGTTAAGCTCATAAGCTCGTTCGTGAGTGACCCCACCAATAAAGTAGGTAAGCCAACAGGTACCAATAAGCTCGTAAGATTAAGCTCTTCGATGTCTTCGTTGTACCAACTCCTCTCGAAAAATGGGGTTCAAATTTCCTTCCTACAAACACGAGAGGGAAAGTCTCCAAAATCGTACCACACAAGCACTATACTCGTATACCAAACTTCTCCCCGACATGCTCAAAAATTCTCTCTTTAAAAAAGCAACTGTCATACAAACATGGATCCCCTCACCGCTCCCAATCACGAAAGCCTCTCACACCATCACCTCACGCCATACATCCGTAACTGAACACACAGCCACTCCTAAGCGCTTCCTCACCTCATCCACTTACCAGGCCTCTTTTCTTGTCAATCAACCACGACGTGTCAACCAAAACCACCAAGCACGTTCCCAACACCTCAAGTTTCCTTGACTAACAAAACAAAAACCCCTCAGACACGCATGAGAAACATTCTAGGGAACAACAAGTAGAAGCATGGACGATGCCGTAATTGAAACCAAAGGCCGCATGGTGGCTGTCCTAGCGTCATGTTGGAGAATGCGGGGAAGGAGGAATATCCTCCAAGGTTTGCCTTGGCTTCTTCTAGTGGCTTGGAGTTAGTTTCCACAGCACAAGGTGTTCAAGTCTCAATTACTTGGAGTTTGTGGACAAGTAAATCACAGAAGAGAAAACAGAAATGAGGCATATTGCAAGAGATAAGAGAGCAAATTTTGTAGAGACACACTTGTATTATGTATTCCGTCCCGCTATTCGCTATGCCACCAGATAGCCACCCCCCAAATAAAATAGTACAAAAAAGTAAAGTAAATAAAGAACTCCGGGTATATTTTGGGTATCGATAAGAAAATGTAAAAATCACCAAGACAAAGAAGAGGAATCCAGAGTCATGCCAGCCAGATATTCCAAAAGTATTTTGTCCTGAGGTCCCAAATGTGTTTTTCCCGCCTGTAAAAAGAAGACAACCAAAAAAGTGTTGCAGAACGCCATGTGCAAATGCTTTTTTCTCCCCCTAGTTTCGTTATTGCGCCGTGAAAGAAGAGATGAGTCGTAGTTATCGTTTGTTTTGGGAAGAATTGGAAATTAAAACGGGAGTCAGAACCAGCCCGCTATTCCGCCGTATGAAATATGATAGCAACCATGATGATATGCCGAGTAAAGTAAACAGAGACGCCGAGTCGCTAAAGCCGTATTACAGAAGATGTTGTGAAAGTTGCAAAGCTCAAGAAAGAGGAGTGCTTCTATCGACGATCGAATGTGTGGCTAAGGCGTCCAAGGAAGCCAGAGCGGTCACTGCCTGCTGAAGAGGTAGAGTCTTTGCGAGATGAGCCTGCGTTGGTAGAAGAAGTCCAGTTTCCAGCTCCTCCTCGTCCGACGTGCCAAACGGCGCCGTTCTTGTCCATTTGCTCGCGGGTTTGTTGACGCTCAAGCTCTTCGTCGAATGAGAAGATGGCTCGTTCAGTAGTGTTGCGGATGTTTCCTGCTCCTCCTCTGCCGCTGCTGAATTTGTTGCTGGTTTGAGGAAGACCTTGCTCAAAGTGAGAGGCAGGGCCTGAAGCAATTGTGCTCTTGGTGGTCTTTGGAGCCTTGAAGGCATTGCCAGCTCCTCCTCGTCCAGAGTAAGCGTACTTCTGGACGGTTGGGTGTGGCTCGACGATGGAGTAAGGCATTGCGAATGAAGTCGTTTGGTGGATTGAGAGTGAGGTAGTAAGTAGTGGTGGTTTGATTGTAAATGTGGAAGGCAAAACTGTGATGTTATTGCTGGATGATGAGTGAATTGACGATATGGGTTTAGCAGAGAGAAGGAACGTGTCCTCTTATACCTTTGGTGGCCATTAATAAAGGCTCCTACGTGGAGTCATGGGAAAAATTTCACGATGTTGGATCTTTGTTACGGACGACCGTTGATTCACCGGGTCCTGGTCAGACTTGTGCGCGTGCGTTCCTGGGACGCTAAATGACGCTAAATGACATCGTGGAGCGTTCTCAGCGTGCTGAGTGGATGGCTGGGGGAAGCCAAGGGAAACGATTAAGTAACAGCTTTCGTTTCCAGGCTCACTCAGACGGTCACGTTCACGCCTTCTGGCCTATTTTGAATTTCCTGGGGGTAATGAATATCTCCACAGGGGCGTGTTTAGGCCACCAAAAGGCCTGGCATTGCCGCAGGAAAATTTGCATTCGGTTTCATGACACCTTCTGCACACGAGTTGGCAGACAACCCCTCTCGCCATGGCATTAATAACATTAATTCCAGGCTTAGCCAAAACGTGCTCTCTGTAATAAAAGGCATCATTTGCCTTGTCAGTGAGTCGGCGTTCAATTGATTCTCCTCATGACGCAAGCACTTGCGGGAATTGGCCATTGAATTGCAACTGCAATTGCCTCTCCCATCAGAGCTTGAAGCCTCACTAATCCGGGCAAAGCCATGGGTGAGGCAACCCGACGACATCATGATTAACGAACAATGTTTGTACAACCAAGTCGACCCTTGTCTCCTGAAAACCCAAAATTAGAAGTCATGGCCCGCAGGCAAAAAGTCGAAAAACACCTGCAGAAAACTCTGCGAGACCCGTCATTCATCATGCTTGATCTTCAGGTACCGTGTCACTGCAGCGACCCGACGTTAGCCACGACTGCGTTGCCATGCGCCGCGGGAAGCTCTGTGCGAGGTCCTCCTGATGTAATTTTCTGGGGAAATTTTCCTCGTTGTGGACTTGGCTAGCAGATCCTCCCTCCAATTGCCTTGATTCTCGGACGTGCACAGCTCCGTTTGGTCCACAGAATGAAAAATAGACGCTCAAATTTTCCATGCTAGTCCGGAAGGGAAGATTTCCCTCTGCCCTACGAGTTTTATTTGCTTCCCCGCATTATGGATGGCTGACACCCGGAGGATTTATTGAATTCGCTTGCTGAGTTGCAAACTCGCAGCTCATTTTGGAGCGGTGAACAAGGTCAACGAATGGTAAGAGAATTCTCGACCGGACGAAGACTTCCAGGTTGGTCATCAGTGAACAGGTGCTGAACTTCAGGTGATGTTGGGTTGATGCGAGCCAGATGGATGAGATGGATCTGGTGGAACTGGGTCATCACGAGTCTTCAATGTGATCTCCTGGCGCTAACTCATAAGCTTCTATGGAAACTCCTGAGGCGAAAGCCGATAGAATTCATGACTAGCTCGGCGCCAAACCATACTACTGGAATTGAACTGGAAGACATTTGTGATGGAGTCGACACTTGTCTAGCCCAAATCTTTCCCTTTGGAAGGCCCAAAAACAAGAATTCGAAAAGAAGGAAGAGTCTTCATATGATAGCCGCTTGACTATTTCGGTGATGTCTCTCCATAAATTGTAAGATATGTAGATGTGTAAAAAACAATGGACTATAAAATCCAACTGCTTCACCGGCTTAAAAAGGTAGGAATCGGGGATCGGAATAATATTGTTCCTTGGCTATCTTTCAAGGGCTGCGTTAGTCCGCAATCCTCAAGGAAACCTATCCACACCATGAATTCTTCTCGCCACGCAAACCGTGATCGCGGCCAATCCTCCCAACGAGGCAGAGGTCGCGGGGGCCGTCGCGCAGGTGGCTTCAACGACCGACGCGATTTGCATCCGGTTCCAAGCATACAACAAGTCGTACCTGGAGCACCCGTCTCAATCGTCTTGAAAATCGACCAAGGAAGCGGGCGAGAGGTTCAAGGAATTGCTGCCGATATCCTGACTTCAGGAAACCATCCAAGAGGTATTAAGGTGCGCCTGCAAGATGGCAGAGTCGGTCGGGTACAGCGAATGGTCAGTGAGGAGGAGGCAACAGTGGCATCTGCGGGGTTGAGCGGCTTGGGGAGGAACGGCAAGAGTGAAAGAGTTGGCAGTCAGGTGGCGGTTGGATCAAGGGCAACTTCTGCACCCAAATATGGCGACTTTCGTCTGGACGCTCCGGACGAACCGCCAGCTGCTGAACTGTCTCTTTCGGACTACGTTGTTATTAAAACAAAGCCAGCCAAAAAAGGAAAAGGGAAGAAGCAAACTGAGCCTGCGAATGATAAAACTCCAGAGATCGAGGCACAATCCGTACCCTCAACAAGCACATGCCCGGTATGCGGGGAATTCGAGGGCGATGAGGCAGCGGTCGGGCATCATGTCAGCGAACATTTTGATTGAAGGCAGCATCTCCTAGGTATTCAATTTGAAGGCCCTCACTCCCATCATACTCTGGCAAGATGATTAAACCAAGAACGCAAGGCCGATAATTCTGCCCCCCCTCTCCCCCTGGCGATTCGTTTTCGACAATAAAAAAGTGTGTATATGGAAGGGAATCCGAGGGGGGTTATACTCGGCCCTAGTCCGGATTGGGAGGTGGGTTGGAAGGAGGTCGTACCTTCCCTTCTCGCAGTCCGCCCATCCACCACAATCGAAGAAAGAGGGAAGGAGCCATCCACAAGAAAAAAGCGTTCGAGCCCGGGCCTTGAATGCATCAATCCGGCAATTCTCTCCAGCCAAATGGAAGAAGGGGGGAGAATAATTCCACCCTTTTCTCTCAACTTGTATTGACGATTCTTAGAAAGAAGGCATTCCCACGTAGGTCTGGTATTACTTTGACGAACATTTCTCAATTTCATTCAGGCCTCAAGGCATTCCATGTCATCTTTTGCATTTCATACTCAATAAAGACCGGTTCCTAGAAATCCATCTTAGAGGCGAGCGCCTTTTATATGTTATTTACTCTTACTTTGCGCTTGTGATTTTCAATTGATAAATTTGGGCTCACAAGTCAAGTTTCCCAACGAGAGCGGTCCATGGTTAAAAACTCCCAAGCGATGTGTCAATCTCGGCTTGCAACAAGAAAATCGTCTTCGTTTTCCTTCTTAAGCTTCGCATTTTCTTTTCCAACGGTTGTGCCGTCTCTCATCCGCTCCAAGCAACAAAGGATTTGTACTTGGCGGCGGACAACATCACCAATCAATAACATTTTGCTACCCTTAAGCCAACAGTTCAAGTGCCTCCGTTACCAGGATTGCGTGGAAGTCTCCAGTGCAACCTTGCTCTTCAGCAGAAAGAGTGACCCAATTGCTGGTACCAATGCCAACCTCTTATTCCCAAGAAGCTCGACGTTGGATGTTTGAATCATCTCTCGTATATCGGCCTTCTTTTGGTTGTGAATGTAACTCGACCTCATTCTTATTCAATTTCTTAATATTCTTACCTTTCAATTTGCTTTGTTGACATCATATTATTCTCATCTCAAAGTTCCGACAATTTTCAGACGGCAGGAGCAGTAGAGCGTATCTCCAAGATGCCACTTCATGAAAGGGAAAGAGCGCCCTACCTCTACAGCAATGGCTCATCCGGGAGATCTACATCCCGACGTCACCAGCAACACTGGCCTTCAAGTTCTGTCTCTACCTTAAGAAAACCCATCCGAAGAAATCTTGCCCTCGATGTCGAAGCAACCATGGCTGAAGTCTTTGGGGAACAAGATCCAGAGGCACGACCACGATATTTCAAAAACGCATTCGAAGAAGTCATATTTGTGTTTACCGTTATGATGGCTACCGCTGCAACGACCTTCCTCCAAGGTGTGACTGTCATCAACACAGCTGCAATAGGAAAGAATCTCAATATGAGTCCTTCACAGATAACCTGGATAGCTGCATCCATTGGGTATGTTTCTTTCCAATTATCAATGGCAATTGTCTAACAGTTTGCAGACTGGGCAGCGGCTCCTTCATGCTATTTTTCGGAAAGACTGCAGATCTTTTCGGCAGGAAAACGCAACTTCTCTTAGGAATGGCTTTTCTGGGATTCTTCTCACTCCTGGCTGCCTTTGCCCCGAATGCTATGGCTCTCGATGTAATTTGTGGTTTCCTGGGAGTCGGAACCGCAATCATCTCCCCTCCCGCTATCGGCACACTCTTCGCAGCGTATCCAGAAGGGAGACGGAGAAATAAAGCAACTGGTGCATTGGGGGCTGGAAACCCATTGGGGTTTGTGCTAGGGAGTATGTCATCAGGACTTGCTACGAAAATATGGGACTGGAGAGCATCATTCATCGTTATTTCGATCTTCTTTTTCGTCATGACAGCAATGGCTATCTGGACGATGCCTTCAGTTCCTCGGGTCGGAAATGCAGAGGAGATGATGAAATCGTTTGATTATATCGGCACGGTTCTCACAATAATAGGCGTAGCACTCTTTTCTGCTGCATTAACGTAAGTCTTTCCAATTGTTATTGTTTTGGGCTCTTGATACATGCTAAAACATTCACAGCCAAGGTCCAGATTTGGGCTGGAAATCTCCTCAGACGATCGTCACACTGATTCTCGGCGTTCTATTCATGTGTGGTTTTGCTTGGTGGGAGAATATTCACGCCCATCCGCTTCTTGACCCTTCTGTCTGGAAAAATACCAATTATACACTCTGCGTTCTTTGCACAATGTTCGGGTACAGTAAGCAATCCCTATTCCCTAACTAGCCCCGTGGGCTTCTTCCTTGGGGGCTTTTCCGGGTTTGAGATTTGCTTTCTTGTCAAAGAAAAATAAAATCTAACTTTGCTCTTTCAGTGTCATTCGTCACCAACCAATTTTGGATACCATTATATATGCAAGAGGTTCAGCATTTACCACCACTCAACATTGCTGCTCGCATGCTGCCTCAAGTATTAGCAGGTATTGCATGGAGCTATATAGGACAAGCGCTCGTATGTCGACTTCCAGGTAGAACAATAATGGCCATTGGCGGGATTGCATATCTCGTCGGAGCTTTACTTCTGCTCTTCATTCGACCAGAAACCTCATACTGGAAATTCCTATTTCCGGCAATGGTTTTTACAGTGGTTGGAGCGGATTTTCAATTCATCGTGGCCAATGTTTGTTCCTCCTTCTCATAGAACAATATAAATATATGTGCAAGACCTCGTGAATCAGTGCTGACGGCTTGTGTAGTTGTACGTTGCAAAGCAAATGCCAGCTCAATCATCTCTCGCTGCGGGAGTTATCCAAACGGCATACCGTCTCTCAGTCTCTGTTGGACTCGGTATTACGACAGCCATATATGGCTCAACACAAAAGACGCCATTGGGAAGCAGCGATGTCACACTCCCCTTTGAACGTGCCTACCTAGGTGGAATAGCATTCGCCGGCATCAGCCTACTCTTCATCCCCTTCATGCAACTCGATAAACAAGGAACAGGAGACTCGAAACCAACCATGACGACCACAGCCCTCTTCGACAGCGAAACACAAGAATCCCTACCACGATCCGCAGGCGAATACCGAGACGGAGTCAGCGACCAGGGAGACCCAAATCTCACCACCAAAGCTAGTCAGAGTACACTTGGGAGTGCGGCTACGTATGGAAGCGAAGCTACTTATTTCGATAGATGGAGTTGGGAGGATAACCCGTTTTGGCCTCCTAGACCGGGGGAATATCATTGTCATGACGGGGCTTCGGAGATACTTTATGAGGTTTGTGTTAGGTGTCTTGAGGAGAGGAGGGTCATTCTTCCTGTCAGAAATCCCGAGGAGGAGAGATATTCTCAGGGTCAGGCTGAGGTTTCGTCGTATGAGCGGAGTAGGCTTGCTGAGGGGGGTGTGGGGTGGGTTTGAGGATTTACTCGACCACTCAAGAGGCTGGTATGCAATTTCGACATGCCATGGGGATGACGGAGCCGAATATTTGAGAGAGAAAATCAACAACAATACGAGAGGAGGTGGTACTCGCTACGATGATCCCGAAACCACGATGGAGGAGCGAACAAGACCACTAGAGTTTTGAGGATGGATATATACAATCTTGGGACTTTTGTCAACACACAGAGAAAGGAATTGCTTCCGGCATTGAATTTATGGGGCATTAGAGTCGACGATAGGCTTCAAGGGAAGTAGACAAGAGATTATAGAAAGAGAAGAGAGCGATTTTGGGCGAAAGATTTGTTTTGGGGATGAGATGTGTTAGATGAGTTGTGGGTGATGAGATGACGAAAAGTAGTATGGCTTTATTAGAAGTTTAGAGATGGGATCGTTACATGTAAGTATTAGCTTATCTCTGTTTTCTTGATCCCTGCTTGGTGGAGTGGTGGCCATAGACGCGGAGCTGGGTGCTGATGTTGATGGGAGGGAGGGGGTTAGGTATCATCTTATACTTATGGATGTTCTTTCTATTCAGTTAGATATTTACTTGATGATGTTGTGATATTGACGTTGATGTGACTTGTGATCATGGTATGCTGTTCGTGATTAGTTTGGTATCGATATGATGCTTGCGTGATAAACACGGGGAAGTCAGCATCTTTCACTCTCAATGTGTTTTGCCCCTCAATTTCGAAGAGCACCGAGATCAAGTCATTTTTGGGCGATATTAGCGCTGGTTTATATACCTAATGGCAGCGAAACATATATCTCGTCTTTAGTTTGAAAATCTAGCGCTTGGTTCGACCTAGAGGTTGAAGTGTTTAGGTCGAGCGCCTAGGGCTTCTCGCTTAATGAACTAGAGTCCGGTTGCGCATTTTTGATAGAGATTTAAACGAAGGGAAGAACAAGACTAAAGACTCGATACTTGAACAAGTAAACAGGGTAATTTGGGGGGAGACTCAAAGGTGGGCGCTTTGATTGGAAATTTTACTCTCAAGAAAAAGGAGAAACGGCAAATGCTAATAGGGAAATTGAAATCTGTGCCATCTGGTAGGCTTTATGCACTATTTAAATACTTAATCCTTCCTAGATATACTCTAACTTCACTATATTCAACTGCTTGAGATTATTGAGATCACTCAAGTCTTCTAATCTATTTAGGATATTTATATTAAATGAATGTTAATTGGATGAGTACATAATAATATATGCTGTTAAAACATTCGAAACTTTATTTAGTTAACTTAGTTACTCTAAATACTCTTGAACAATATGGTTTAAAAGCTTCACTTACTAGACTTGCTCCTTGAAACTACAAGGTAGTAACGTGATTAGTTGATTCCGTAATTGGTGAGTAAAGTATCTCTGGGTTCGTAATTAATTTAGTATTGATACGATGCTTGTGTGATAAGTGCAATTCGAAGAGCACTAAATTGTTCGAGACATTGTTAGTAACACTTGGCAAATGAGAATATCGATAACGTTAATTTGGAACTTAGGGGTAATTTTGATTAAAATTCCTTTTTATGTTCAAATTTTTAGGGACTAGTTCGACCAACAGGTTGAAGTGTTTGGAACGAAGAATTCCCGTTCAGCGATCTGGAAGATAGGTGACAAGGATTCGAATGGGACTTCTGAAATGGACGGGGGAGCGTCAGGCACAGAAGGCTTAGTACTATAAATAATGATAATGTGAGGTGGAGTTGCGGGGAAAAAACTGCTATGCTGTGTCCTTAAAGTAGTTGCCTTGTGAGGTGTACTGTTTGCCCGCTTGAAGGGTTGGTACTGGTATAGTAATTTGAAGTTCCAAAAAAGTACTTCTTAATTGGATCTACTGTAGCTAATTCAAGCTTCGTCTTAGAGTTGTCTACAGATGGTGTGTCCGGTCTGCGACTTGGGAAAACAACTTGTGGAAAATATAACCACTGAAAGGTCTCAAAAATGAGGTTAAGCTCGAAAGCTGGACGACTGATGCATTTAGGAGGGGTGGAAGGTTTCATTCAGACTTCTTCAATTCTCATCTGTGAGCTAAATACTGCTCAAACATCGATACTATTTCCGAATACCCTTTCCTCTTTGCATACTCAAGCGCTGTTTCGCCTTGCCCATTAACGCAGTCAGTATCTACTTGAGATATCTGTCTAAGTTCCTCCTCGCCGTCTTCTAGTGATACCGCAAATCGAAGTGTCACATCGCACTTTCCAGTCTCGAGCAACAACCTAACAACCTCCACATGTTGCGTTGATACTGCTGTCGATAGCGGCGTATTCCTCCTATAGTTCTTCAAATTGACCTCGCACTTTCCGGTATATAGCAACAGCTCAACCATTCTTACATGCCGAAGTGTTACTGCAGCCAATAACGGCGTAGTACCATTAAAGTTCTGAAAGTTGACATCACACTTTGCGTTCTCTAGCAGGAACCTAACCACCTCTGTATTCTTGCTCTTCACTCCCAATAATAACGGTGAGTTGCCATCATTATTCTTCAAATTGGGCTCACACTCTCCAGTCTGTAGCAATAACCTGACCACCTCTGCATGACCATAAGCTGCGGCATTCGACAGTGGTGTATCGCCTCTATCCTCATCTTGCAAGTTGACTTGGTATTTCCCCGATTCCAGTATTGCCGAAACAATTTCTGTATGACCTGCAGCAGCAGCCAACAAAAGTGAACTAGAAACATTTATCTTATTGATCTGGTACTTCCCAAATTCCAGTAACACCCGAAAAGCTTCTGTATGGCCTTTTGAAGCTGCAACGAAAAGTGGTGACAAGCCATAAATATCATTGCAATTGGTATCACACCTGCCCGTTTGCAGAAGCAGTCTCACTACACTTTCATGCCCACGTGAGCAAGCATACCAGAGGGGTGTCTTACTTTCCTTATCTCTCGAATCAACATTAGTGATGTTGAATTTTAGTACAAGTTTGACAATTGCTTCATGGCCTCCTTCTGCGGCGTAGGATAGGGCATTTCGAGACAATTCATCTTCGGATCTGTAGCTATAACTGACATTTTCCGTTTCTAACAACAACTCAACTATCTCTGTCCACCCAGATTTTATCGATTGAAAGAGTAAATTTGCCAAAACCTTTTCATGGGATGAAATTTCGACTTTTTCAGTTGTGAGTATAACTTTAGCTAGAGTATATTTTCCATTTGAGACTGCCCATGAAAGTAAAGTTTGGGGTGGCCTTTGAGTAGTGATGTCGCCGCGATTTTCGAGAACACATTGGAATGCTTCTTCGTAGTCTCCTGCTGCCAAAGAAGAGGATTTTGCTGTCAGGAAAGCTCGAATTGCTGATTTACATTTACTAGCTATAGCCGCCAGCAACGGGAATCCATAACGTTCGCCTTTGATATCCATATGTGGAGCTTTGCTGAGCTCGACACCAATGAGGTTGGGTAAGTCTTGCTCCGCAAGAATATATAGTATGCTTGCGTTGGTAGTGTAGCGGCGGATCTGAAACTTCTCGAATAGATTCCTTAAATAGATCCAATTGGACCTCGAAATAAGATTGGAGAATTCGTTGAGATAGTAAAGCTGATCAATTCCATTTCCATGGGCGCAGTCTGCGTGGTAAAGTATATTCTCCGTTGCATACTGGAGAAATGGAAATTTTTCGTTGGCTAAATCGCGAAGATTCAGAAAGTTTTCAGTTGATGCTAGAGACAAAGACCGAAGTGTTTCAGACACACATTCCGATTCATCAAGAGCCAGATACGTGTGGCAGCAGTCTTTCAGTCTATCATGGCTTTGTCCTGCTAGGTTGTTTATATCAGCACGGAGGGTGTCAAATCCTCTTCCTACAAGAAGATAGTCCCTCACGGATTCGTGGATGAACTGGACCGTTTTGTTCTTCGATTTTGTGACGCCCGCAAGGCCTTTCGAGGAGCTGAGAATGAAGCGTTCCATGTCATCCACACCAACCTCGTCAGGATCCCAGGGTCCAATCAACTCACCAGGACTGCTCAGAATGGCGTAATAAAGCTCTTCACGTTTCAACGGCCTTTTGGCAAAGAGTATCCATTGAAGACAAAGAATAAGCTCCTCCATGTTATGAGCATCTCTGGTTAAGATATCGGAGAACAATTCATCCAGTCCGTCTGGTATTTCGTCTAGACGTTTCCGAAGTGCGTGTATACGCCCAGAGCGAAATTCGCTGTTGAGGATTTTGACGACAAGCACGACCCAGAGGAAGATACTAGACGCTCGCTCAAAAATTTCTTCCTTTATTTTCTCGATCTGCTTACTGCGTCCAGCCTTCAGCTCGCTATGCAAATAGTTGGAGATATCCTTCTGGTGGCCCTCCTCGCCCTCGAGGATAAGTTGTATTCCTTTTTCAATCGTGATGTGCGGGTAGTGGCGACTTGAAAAACACACATGCAGACGAGTCTGGGAGGCAATTGCACGCTCTCCAGTCAGTTCAAAGAACTTAACCAAGTCCAGAACTTGATCATCATCGCACTCATCCAAAGCATCGATAAAGCAAACCAAGGTGCGTTTCCCGAGGTACGCAATTGCACGACAAAAGAGATCCTTGACCGTTTCAATATCCCATTGATAGATACCATCTGAATTTGATGGCCTCAGCCTTATCAGTTCAAAGACTCGCTGCAGGTCCGGAATTGCTTCAAGAAGTTGGAACAATAAAGAACGGTACGTTCCAAGGGTAGATTTTTCTATATCGTCACCCCTCGCATTGAAGAAGAAGGAGATGATAACAGTGTCTGTAGTCGCCATAGTTTTCTTGGCATTGTTGTAAGTAAATTTCATTATTGTCGATTTTCCGGTAGCTGGCTTCCCTTTGATCCATAGAAAGCCATGATGATCGGAGATCTTTGTAGTATCGAGCCAGTTTTGGTACTGGGGAGTTTCGAGGAGCCATCGACATGTTTTGGCGTGCGCACTCTTAATGGTCGCATGGCGAGCATCAAGTTGATTGAAATCTAAGGAATTAAGGTAGATTCGTCGTTGGTCTACATCCAGAGGCACATGCCGACCAAGCGAAATCCTTTTTGTTGAAGCCACTTCTAGTATCCGCTCGAGAGCTCCGGCCACTTTCTTGTATCCAGCCCCTTCGGAGGTGTTAAACCTACACATTTCCATGTGATTTGAGGCAATGTGTTGAGTAATTTCGAGGGAGGAATTGTTCAAACAAGAAGCCGTATCCTCGACAACCTAATGAAATCAGCCCTTATATCAGAAAATGGTACTAAATTGCGATCACCTTATTTCCACCCAGGGCTGAGACCCCATACTGCTCCTGAAAAGAATATATAATCCAGCTCTGCTGATGAGCCATCGGGACAAACTCATCTCGCAACTCTCTGAGGCGTTCAGACGAAGGCAAAAGTGTATCGACGATTTGTTTATTGACCGAGAAACCGGCGGCTTTGATCACCTTCTCAGCAATGTGTTGAATTGGCCCTCTGGGATCGGCGCCACTGTGAGGAGTCCCAAAGAACAGAATACCGGACGTTGTTTCGTAAATGCTACGGAGATGAGTCTGAGTAAATTCAGAGCCCCGAGACCGGCGAAGGGTCTCCTTTACAATGATTCCTCCAAGGCTATGGGCAATAAATAATAATGGCCTTGATGGTTGAGACCGGCGTGCAACTTCGAGACTTATCAAAAAGTCATACGCAATATCGTACACCGTTTGCTGATTGATAGGATTCCCAAGTTTATGACGGACATTTGTGTCGTACCCGAATGTCATCACACGTGCCGTGTTCTTGACTGTTGCAGGAATAAGATCTCTGGGCCAGTATACGCTTGTGCGGGCAACCTTTCCATTGAAGAGTTTCTGGAATTTTGAAGGACGTTCACCATGGCCATCCTCGTGCCCGCCTTGGTCGTTTTGGCTTTGAACTTCTCCTTTGTGGGTCCAAGTACGTTCAGGGTGGCCAGTAAATCCGTGGACAAACGCAATGCTAGAATAGTTAATATATTGTCAAACGCATTGCACAACTTGATCTTACTCTAAAACAGGGTCTTCTGGGTTCACAACTATCGAAAGACCCGTCGTGTTGGGACTGGGTGCGCTTTCCATGGTTTGCAAATCACCACATCTACTTGGGACAAATGTCAATTCCAAGACCCGTTTCCGAATCCATCAATTGCCGATTAAGGGTGACCAAATCCATCGACCGCAAAAGAGCTGGAGAGTCGGAGGGTACGAAGCAGAGCGTGGTCGCAGAATGATAACCTGATAAGATACTCGAGCAGTGCACACAGAAACGAGATCTTTATCAATGTAGAATCATTCATCGAGCGTTGAAGGAATGAAAAATTCTCATCGAGACGAGGCTGCGTCGAGATCCAAAAAAAAGCAAATTGGTGATTGAGGCTTGGACCTGCATGGCTGCATTGCTGGCTTCAATTCTACCGTGGCTCAGCTGAACAACCAATTACAATTGCAGCAGACAGATATTGATGCAGAACAACGCATCATATCACTGCATCATAGCCACTCAGCAGGATTGCTCTTCATGAACCCTAGGGTAGGTTGGTTACACGAAGAAACCTCTAAGCACACCGTTCTGGGAACGGACTCGTCATGAATCTAATTATTCTACTCGCTTGGGATAAGTAATTCGATTTTCCGAGTCTTGCTTAAGCATTCTGAGAGCATAGCAGGCGGTCACGAATTCCTGGCGGTAAATAGACTCGGTTCCGATAAGCTGTTTTGAGAATTAGCTTGGGCGAAGTTAGGTTTACTTGCAAAGGGAAGGAAGTTTGTACCTGTGACTCCCCATCAACAAATATTGCGCATCACAGCAAGCCTACTCTAGTACAAATTTTCTTCTCATCAATCAAAGACACCACAATTTTAATATTCAGGCAATTCATTCAGTCGATTGAACTAAATCTAACTGTCCGATCAACCACACCCATGTCCGATTTGTTTGTTTGTTGTAACCGCCTGAAATCTTTATGCTCGCTCACATTGCCACCAGCATCAAGTCAATCATCATCGCCCTTCAAGGGTTCATTCATCCATGAGTTTTTGTAAGATCAAGTATCATTTCCATGCAGCCGCAAAATAAAAACTTTTCGTGAGAGTAAGACAAAGTCAAAAGAGCCAAAGTCTCCTGGCCCAGCCTCGTTCTATTTCTTGCTTCGTGAGAAAGGTAAAAAAAGGAGTTGGCGGTCCAGTCTAATTGGCAGAAAGATGAAGAGCATTGAAAAAAGCAACGCAAGCCAGTCTCCCAGATAGCGGAAGAGAAAATGTTTTCGTGAAAAAGGAAAAGAAATCGCGCCAAAGTCGAGTACAATTATACAAAGAAGGCCGTGTTTTGTCGTATTATCGTATCGTCGCAAATCCTCAAATCAACGTCTGCAAGCCACCACCCTTTCCAAATGCCCGGGGTTCGTAATCTTGGTTCATCGTTCGCAAAGCATCTTCTCGGAAATTTAGAAAGCAAATCTCGATAGGTTCGTAAGCTGAGAAGGTCCGGCACTTCGTTGTATCATTCGTGCTGAATGGGTTTAGTTGGGGCATTGAGCCTGGACGTGACCTGGCTGCTTGCACTTGTAGCAAGTACGCTCAGAGCTGGTCTCAGATGGGCAATCACCTGTTGTGATATTAGCATAGATTGATGAAATCGAAGCATGAAAAACTTACGGCTCAAGTGTCCAACTTCACCACAGTTGTAACATTTTTGACCCTGGGTGCAATCGCGGGACATGTGGCCGTAGCCACCACAGGAGTAACAAGTTTGGCCACCTTGACGACCACCGCCGAAGCCAGATCCGCCACCATAGCCACCTTGTTGACCGCCGAATCCACCACCACCGTAGCCACCAGCCTCTGGGCAGTTTCTGGCGATGTGTCCGATCTTGGAGCACTAATAAAAGTGTGAGTAAATTGCCATTTCAAAGACGTCTGCGGTCAATCTTACCTTATAGCACTCCTGGTTACCACCACCGGATTGGAATCCACCACCGCCACGTCCAGCACCCTCGGAAGCTGGGTTGGTGCAATCGCGAGAGATGTGTCCAGGTTGGCCACACTGTTGTTGAGATTAGCACAGTATCTGAGCTGAGGACGATCCTGAGTAGTACCTTGTAACATGTCTTGTCCTTAGGACCCTCTGGACATTCTCGGCCTATTGAACCGTCAGCAGATTTCTTGGGAGGGTTGGAATTCAAGGTGAGGCGTACTCATATGTCCCTCGCCTGTAACCAGAAAAATTCTAAATCAGTCTCGCACTCTAATTGGAATCGTTGCGCCTCCACTCACCACCACAGTTATAGCTATCGCAGGTCAGCATTCAGCATCAAACGAGAGAGTCGGGCATTCTTACCATTTAGCTGGGCCTCGGGTTGGGCAGTCACGAGCCTATAATTGCAAGTTAATATCGTAGGAATCATGCCAAGGGCGATTCGGTTTGTACCTGGTGAGCAGCATCGCCACCTAAAATTCAAAGTCAGCTTCCATTCTGCACTCGTATATGTAGGATGGTAAAGAGTCGACTGGCATGCTAGAGACGATCGGTTGATTCTTGATTCCAATGCGCAAGCCTTATGAAACTTTTTGATTCAAGGCAGACCGCCACTCGCAGTGTTCGAAGGCAAAGTGGAGCGCACTCCCAGAGCGAATGGGCAGTGAACACATGCCCTTGTTACTTGATACCATGCGAACACTTTGAATATTTGGAGCTGAGGATGTGTGTGCGGAGCGGTGTAGAAGGAGGAAGGTGAATTTTTCTCGGAAAAACTCACAGTTGTAGCAGCCTCGGGATTGAGGGGCACCGTAGGAGTCCATGATTTTCGGGTTGAGAGAGTGTGCTTCTGTTGGAGAGGAAAGAGTTCAGCTTCAATGGCAGAAAGAAGAAGTTTGCGTTGCAACTTGAAGAAGAAGAGTCTGCGAGATGTGGGGAGTCTCGTGGTCAAGGTGGGGATGCGGTGCAAAACAAGGACCAAGGACGAGGAAGGAAGCGGCAGGGAGGAGCTGAGGTAAACATACATTTGTCAAAGGTTGAGGTCAAAGGAGTGTCTGTACAAGGTACAGCGGCAAAGATCTAGAAGAAGAGAAGAGTCTGTCGGGGTTGCTTGGGGAGGAAGGTTGTTGTGTAGAGGTTGTTGTTGTGGAAGGTTGGAGGAGCTGCGAGGGAGCAAAGATATCAAGAAAAGAAATTCGCTAAAAGTTTTGGCCTCAGTGGCCGCTAGTGGGGTAGAGGCGCGAGGGGACGGAGATCAGGGGTCTTGTAAGCCGACCTCTTAAACCTCAACTTCGCCCCCTCCCTTCTCAACTCGGCCCCTGTTTGCATATAAATAATTGGGTGAATTGATAACTAGGGCGGTCAGACAAACGCAGGAACAAATTTTCAAAGTTGAAAAGGTCAGTTGATTCTGGAATTCATTCAGCTAGTTCAAGGGTGAATCTTTCTCAGTCTTCTCTCTGTTTTTACAATCAACAGATAGCTTCATTTTTGAAGCTCTTCCAGCTAGCCTTTGCAGCCCAATTATCACCAAGGGTGCCGAAGCAACTCTGCAAGCTGCTGTGTAAGGAGCCTGATATTTCACGGTGGTCATAATGGTTGGTTATACAGGTCAGATTCCGAGTTGACGAGGATCTTGAGACGTGTACAACTTCATCTTGCAGCCCTTCTCGCCGGTTCCTTGCAGAGGTCCAGCAACCCTCACGGCCGCATATCAGGCCTCCTCATGGCTCAGACGTGGCATGTCAATCAACAGCAGACTCGCATTGTACCTTCTGCATTGACAGTCGCGGAACACGTAGCTGGTGCGGCTTGAGCTATATCTGCAGAGCCGGACGAGGATTTCTTTATGTATATGATATTGTAGATCATGGAGGCACATCTCCTGTACTTTCGTTACCGCCAAACGATGAAATGAAAATATGATACTTTGTACTACTCTAAGTAGGCAACCATAAGCTTTGAAGCGATCTGAATGGTGTCCCGAAAACTGTGGCGTTTACATCATGAAAACTTACCAGACCGAGTAGCCCAGGAGGGGACTGCACGTTGCCGGTAGTTACGAATCTTGCGATTGTTTTGCTTCATCCCATTTCAGGTACGTTGATAGTTTGTTTATACCAAGTTGGCTACAGCTCGGGATATCATTCTCCCACTGACATAATGCCTTTTTTGTACCTGTAGTAGTTATGCTATTATCAAAGACTTCATGATTCTGAAACCAATTCTCAAATCTCTTCCAATAGAACAGCAACTATACTTACTGCAGGCAAGGAAGTTGATCCTGCAGATGCAATATAATCAGGTGACCATCACGTGCATACTCACTCTTTTCTCCTATTTGCAGGCTCGTAGATTAGCCTAAACTTTGAGCTCATTGGGCGTGGAGGGGTAAAATGTGGGGAATGATATCTTCCACTAGCTGGGAGAGGGGGTGAAGTGATTTTCGGTGGATTGAGATGCTATTTTTGGTTTGGAATATTTTGCGTTCGTAGCTTTTGTAACCCCTATGGTTCAATTGTCCCAGAGTATTTAAAACAGTAATCAAGATCAACAATTTACACTCACACCTTCAACTTACCACTAACCTTCAAAGCAGCCAACCTCCCCTTATCCATCCCCTCCGTAAATTCCCTAATATCCCCCACCAAAACCTCAGGTCTCTCCGTCGCAGCAAAATGTCCACCCTCCCCATGTTCCCTCCAAAAAACAATACTCTTCGCAACCGTAGCCTCCGCCCAAAACCTAGGAATATTAAACACCTCCTTAGGAAACAAACTAGCTCCAAAGTCCTGCTTCGCCGATATCCGATTACTTAACAGATAAGAGGCGAAGAATTCAGCTTTTGGGCCCTTGGAATTCGTGTAGATGGATGCTTGAGCTGTGTTACCGGGGATGATATACATCATTGCCCATGTTATGATGTCTTCGTCGGAGAAGGTGTAGGTGTCGGTTAGGTTGTGGACTTTGTCGAGGATCCAGGCTAGTTGGCCCAAGGGAGAGTCGGCGAGGGAGTAGGTGATTGTTTGGGGTTTTGTGGATTGTATTTCCATGTAGCCTGTAGTTTGTGAGATTGCGTTCAACGCGAGGGTTTTGGACTTACCGGATTCTTCCTTCATCCACCACATCATCCGACCCAACAATCCAGATTTATCTCCCCCTGTCCACACTGCCCAGATCACGAATCTTAGAAACGAGAATGTTTTTCTCCACCAGGAGGGAGGGGTGGCTGCTATCATGTTTACGTGGCAACCGAGTACGTTTTCGGGATGTGCAATGGCTGCGAAACGAGAAATCATACTTCCCCAATCGCCGCCTTGAGCGATGTACTTGGGGTAGCCTAGTGAGTGCATGAGTTTGTTGTTTATCGTAGCGATATCCTTGAGTTTAAATTCTGGGTTTTTGGATGGAGTTGAGTAGCCAAAACCAGGGAGGGAGGGTGCCACAACATGGTATGCTTGTTGGGTTGGATCTTCAGGATTGGTGAGAAGCTCAATTATGTCTTTAACCTGGATTTTTGTAAGTTTTTCTGATTTCCCCTCCCCCTATTTAAACCGAACATACCTCAAGAATACTTCCAGGCCAACCGTGTTGAAATAACAAAGGCAAGGCACCTTCTTTTTCTGATCTGTGATGAACAAAATGCATTGTGAAAGTTTCCCGTTCATGCTCAATGGGTAAAGTGAACTGCTTCAAACTAGCATTGATTCTTGATTCTACAGCTCGCCAATCGTATTTTGTTGTCCAGTATTCTTTGAGATGTTCCATGACTGAAGGAGGGACGCCGTGGGACCATTCTTTGCCTGGTGGGAAGGTCTCTCCTTCGGGTATCCTTGCTGTTGAGACTCTTTGTTGGATCCACGATAGGAGGGAATCTGGAACGTCAATTTTGAAGGGTGTTGGTGTTGGTGTTGGAAGTGCCATTGTGAATGATTAAGTTGCTACAAGAACTTGTAGGTGTTGTTGTAGAGCCCTGAATGTTGGGGTGTGACGGTGCCTGGTGAGGTGGGGTCTTACGAGTACCTGTATGTTGTTGATTAAGCGGGCTTGAAAGACTGGGGGAGCTTTATAAACTGCTCTTGATAGTCCCACGGTACCTCCTAAATAATAAGAGAGAATAAGATGCCACGATTGTACAATACTACAATGCCATTTGGAGGATGGAATTTTGCAGGTGGAACTGTGCCGCTTGACACGTGATACTGTACACCCCTCCTTCTCAAGAGTCTACTCTCTAATATCAACACTTGTTTTAATTTGTAAAAGGTTTGTTGAAGAAGAATATTTCGCTCATTCTCATGCAGTCTAAATGGAGTAGGTATATTTTTACTCACGTCACGCCAACCTCAACTCCTTCATCGCTCCAAAAAATGGGCCCACCTTAGCCATCCTTCCAACCAATCATTTCACCTCGGCCCCGCGATTCTAGAACGCCTGCATTTGTCCCACCAAGTGTGGCTCTCCCAAGCTCCCTTTCTCTTGCACGACTGGACTGGCTCTCGCACCCTCGTTTCGTTCTATCGCCTCTTACATATCCCGCACATCGATAACTTCCCAGAAAGAGAGACGTCCCCTCCTCTCCTACTCCAAGAATACCTCTTTTGCCCTTGATCCGCTGCCATCAACGCAGCTTCAATGGGCCCTCTACCGAAATCCCCTCGTTTACCTCTGTCCATTTTCAGTATTTCCGCTTTTGATAGTTTGTCTTCTTTAGCTTCCCCTTCCCCTTCGACTCCCTGTTCTGCCGACACTACGAATCCACATCTGGAAAGCGATAACGGAGCATCATGGTTGTCTTTGTCGATCTGGATGACGAAAGCGAGCCTCCCGAGGGTATCAGATTGAGATCGCATTGGGATATAAATGGACACAATCATGGCAACGGTTTTGGGAGTTTTGGCATTGGAAACCTCAGCATCCACGAAGCTAGCAGCATAGCAAAGGAATATACAAACGCCGGAACGAGCAAGACTGTGCCGAAAGAAGAGAAGATGTTGGTGGCAGAAGCTTTGGGATGTTATCCGTATGTTATGATAAAGCCCGAGTGAAGCTCTTGCATTCTTGATCAGCGTGTTACTGTGATACCCCGAAATGAATACTAATTACTTCTCGTTTCGTTAGCATTGTCATGTCCATCGCGTCACACATCGACCTCAATACCCTCGATGCCCTTGCTCGATCTTGCCACCAAGTTCGTGCAAGCCTTCTACAATACCGCAAGCAACTACTCTCCTCGACTTTGCATTGTGAGAATGAAGATGTTGAACTCGACCCTGATAATACGTTACGTTATCGAGCCAGAGCTGCAAATTGGTACTTTGTAGAGACGGGAAGAGAAAGTGGAGGCAATGGTAAGATTGGTGATTGTGCTCGAGACATGGTCGCTGGTTGCCGAAGATGTGATAGAGTTGTTTGCAGAGTGAGTTTTGTGTCCAGAATTCAATATGTAGATATGCTAAATAATGAATAGAACTGCACAATCAAGCCCCCAGCACCCGTCCTTCTCAAACAGCGCCATCGACGCATCTGTACTGCTTGCTCCAAAGCTCCCCTCTCCTCTCTCGTGAGCCCCTCGATTGCCCAAGCTCTGAATCGCCCATCCGAATCTGCCTCTCATATCAACACTGATACGGTCAAGCGAGCTGTTTGCAACTGTGCTAAGGAAGGTGTTTGGCTCTGCCAACCTTGTGGTCGAAGTCTCCGTAGCGCAGACTCGGAGTATGAAAGCATCTGGAGGTGGCGTACAAGATACTTACCATCCCTAGGCGGCTTGGGGGTTGGTATTGGAGAAGGCGATCGTGGAGTTGAATGTGGCCGAGGAAAAGAGTGTGTTGCTGCGCGAGAGGTCGAGCAAGAAATCGACTGCGACGCCGAGGATGCGAAGGAGATTGACAGCAGAGCTGCAAGTCCATCCTCGAGTCCTCCAAGTTCCAATGGAAGCTTTGTCAGTGTCAATGGACAAATTGGTCCTGGATATGCGAGACATGAAATTGAGGGCATTGGAGGTGTGTTGAAGAAGAAATTGATGACTATGGTGAAAGTGGGCGCCTGCGTACCAGAGTTCCTTGATGAAAAGCAACAAGGCAAGTTCCTTATCAGGGAGGCTGACGGAAGGGCAAGGAGTTGGTGTGGATGGTGTTGGAGAGCTGTTCCTGGCGCTAAGGATGTCATTGAGTGATGGTTCTTGGATGATTCCATTGATGGGACTGCAGGCCAATAATGGCGTTGGACAACTTATGACTACACAAAATTAATTTCTTTTCCGTCTTCTGTTTATTGAATGTTCCTTGAGTCCATTGTTGCCTTTTACCTACTCTCTTTGAAACCAATGCTGCGTATTCACAATACTGTTCAGGAAGCAAAAGAAGTTCACTACAGCCTGAACCCAGTCAGAAATCATCTTTTCTCCTGTAGAATTCGGTTAATAAAGGAGAATAGGAGACTCATTGCTGCTGTGTTATCTTTGAAGCCAGACTCTATCCAACTTTACTATCTATTTTAATAGAAGTTTCACCTCCAAACACAGGAAACATTTCAACTTCCTTTGACCCCATAGCTAGGAGATCAATTCTGTTTCCTGTCTAAACTTTAGATATCAGGTGGTTCAATTGATCTTTAGCTTCACTCAATTGTACTGGCTAGTGTTCCTTAGCATCAAGTCATTGAGTTCTTTTTGTTCAACCTTGTTCTCTTCCTCTTAATTTTCGGTTACCCCTTTCTTCTGATCAATTATTTTTCACACCAGTATCATGGGCTACATGTGATTAGTTAGAATAAGAAGCTATAACAGATTTTTAGTATTAACATCGCTGAGTCTTTCAGGGGCATGAGGTCAACAGCAAAAGTCAACAACAGAGAAACTCTTCTCCATTTTTTTTTCGATGTTGAAGCTGTCCTGAAGACAGTTGTAGGACCTCCTTTTGATGGTGAGGGATGTGGTTTATCTCAATTCACTAGAGAATGAAGTCAAATAACTCCATCTGCTTTAATATACTTGCTTTCTTTTTTACAAATCATTTTGTTAGAATTTGGTGATCTTGGCAAGGTAGTAAGAGTCGTTTAAGGGGTAGATGCAGTTATGAAGAACCATTTGCAGAGGATGTAGGAGGCTTTAGTCATTTCCGTGATTTCGGGTGTGTGTTGAGCAGTAATCTATTCCAACTGTATGTAAATACTTGAGTGGTCGCTCTTCCCAACTTACCTGGTTTCTCATCTCAGCCTTGCTTCACACGGTGCTCATATAAGAAAACAGCCAATTCAATTTATCAGGGCGACGCTTCGTTATAAGCCTGGCGCAAGTGATAAATTCATATGCTAAACATACGTTGATCACATCTTTGGTAGGAACCAACTTCATTCACCAATTGCAGAATTGCATTGTCTGATCTTCTTTCACAGAATTTTAATTTCCTAGTTGTTTGATGAAACCTTGTTTGATAAAACATCGTTTACTATCAATCTGGTCTTAATTTATAGAATTATACTTATTTAAAAGAGTTAAAAGAAATAGCTCTATTTATAGCCTTTTCTAATATGAGAAGTATCTCTTCTTTATTATATTTAATAAACCCCCTTAAAGAACTTTATTATATTGTATATAGTTAGATATTTCTTTTACCTAAATGTAGTTAGGGGATCTAATCTTCGCTTATAGGCTTCTAATCTTCTATTTTCTTAGAAGAATCAAAAGAAACAACTCTACTTACTAATAAGAGTAAAGTTAGAAAACTCTATTCACTTTAGTATATTTTATTTACTAATTATAAAATTAGCTATTTACATTAGATTAAGTTTAATAACTTTAACTATTAATATATAGTGTTCAAGAAAGCGTAGGTTAATCAAGTCAAATAAATCAAGTTCTTAGATTTTCAGAGGTAGAGCTTTTTAAAGTAATATTTATTTGACTATATATATAAACGAATACTTGAGAGTTAATCGAATTTTTACATCTAATATAAATTCTAAAATTCGATATATGATACTGTTGGTATGACTCGGTAGTCATAAAGTGTGACGTAACAAGTAGTTGTATTTCTATATCTTATTGCATGAAGAATAAAGCAGAAGAAGAGGTGGCATCCCACGGGCTTAAGTATGTGAGTAGCAAGCCACTCACATGAACCTAAGCATGTAGATCCACCATTCCATAAGCTTAGGTATGTGAGAAGCGAGCCTCTCACATGAACTAAGCATGTGGATCTCCTGGGACATAATGCAAGGTGCTATTCACCAGGAATATATAGCGACAGATAATTTAACAAAGATAATAACTAAATTTTGAACTCAATTTATAAGATAAATTAACGTATTTCCCGGGTGAGCCGATCACTAAAACGCGATAACACTACAACTTTAAATATATTAGAACAACACTATTAAAAACCCCTTAGCTACTTATATTAATTGATTCCTAAGGTGCCTTGCATGTACGAGCATTATGTCCAACCTGATTACATAAACCACAATGTCGCTGCTTGCCTTCTAAGCGCTGGCTCTGTATATTATTACTACCCTCTTCCTGCTGAGTTTGAGTACTTTGAACAATTTCCTCGCCTTCCTTGACTGTGAGACTTCTACCTTGGTAAATGTGCCTCTTTCGCTTTCTCTCCCTCCTCTTTTTAAGCTGATTTGCCTCTTGTAGCGCCTTGATTTCAGCTCTTAGAAGGGTAGCTCTGTGTATTATAATTTGAGCCCCCTTAGCAAGCCAACCGAATGCCTCCTTGATTGATGTAGGAGAGCTATCTTGGTGTTGTACAATACAGTTTTTAAGTTATGTAGTCTAGAATTCAAGCTCTATTGCGTTCTGTGGCGTCTTTGGGGTCTAGTTCAGCTTATTTATAGGGGGTGGAATTGGTGTCTTTAGCCTTAGGTCAAGGTGAGAAAGGACGTTCTCAGGATTGTACAGAACTAAGCCAGTTGCTCGAAATCTACTCTTAATATTATGCTCTATAAATGCAGCTTTGAATGCCTCTTTAAATGCAGGAAGGAACTCAAGCTTAGTTATTTTATTCTAACCCGAACGAAATTCTCAATCTGCTTGCCATATAATGCCTTTAGTGGGCTAAAACAGCCAACGCCAAGAGGCTGAAGGATGTGAGATGAGTGTGGTGGCATACAGAGAGTAATAATACTATTATCCTAACAGTATTGCTAAAATTGTGTTGAATTGAGGAAGAAGTTAGTACCGTAGGTCATGGAGAATTGATTGCCCTGTAAAGGTAGACTAGCTAGATCTATATATAAGGAGTGTTTGTTGACAAAAGAGGGTATTACGCTATGGTAGCGCTTTGAATATTTGACATGAAACAAGTGATACAAAACAAGTGATCATACTGGTGATCAAGATAGCAGATAAAACAGTCGATGAAGTGGTAAATCAAACAGTAGATCATTATGAAAATAAACAATAAGAGAAGTTAGGTGATGTTATGAATCCAGCGTAACAAATTGAACTAAAACATGTGACTCGTGGCCATCAAGAACAAGGAGTCTATATCACCTAACCGTACAACCTTTTGTATGCTTATTAAAGTGCTGAATCTACTCAAATCTAATCTCGTTTGTCGTCCATCTATTCTCACTTAGTGTAATTACCTAATCTTGTGGGAGACCTGAGTCCTTGTACTAAGCTGAGAGGTGGTACTGTCCCTTGAAAATGATAAACAGAGGAAGTGCCCATCTACACGAGTTTATGCCCTGTATAATCGAAACCCATTCCTTATTTCCTGGCTGAGCAGTCTTTGGACGATTCCTTGACTCTGAGCTTGTAACAACTTTAGTAGTTGCAATAACCCCATAAGAAACCCAGCTTCGTCGAAGTTATATATGTCCTCCTCTGCAATCCTATATTTGGTAATTGTATTTCATACAAGCCTAAACTAGTCTCCAAGAACTATAGGGTCTTCGCACTGAGCTCCTTTATAATTGCACTTGCAGCTGAATTTGTTTTAATCTCTGTACAACGTTTAATAAAGGTAGAAGTCTAATTCTTGTCTACTGGAGGCACGTTGTGTTTAGAGAGAAGAAGGTCTGCTATTTCTCGAACAGCTACTGACCAAGGTAGAAATCCACGTGAGTCTAAGTCGAGAATATATTGTACAATAGCTAGCTCTTCTTCGGAGGTAAGTCTTTAAGCATTAGAGGGAGTATCGCGTTGTGAAGGGATTCCGTGTATTCGGTCGTAGAGGGTTGTATAAGGCACGTTGTAGGCTTTAACACAAGCTCGCATACTCCTAAAATGACCTGAATTAAAGGCTTGGACAGCTAAAAGAATGCGACCCTCTTCATTAGAGGGTTGCGCTTGATTGAGTGGTGGCATTTTAATTTTAAGTTGAGTGTCGCGTTTTGGTGTTTTAGTGATCGGCTCACCCGGGAAATACGTTAAAAGAAAAAGTATTTAAGTTTTAAATAAGTTAAACAAAGTACAGGTGCTACTGCTTTATAGCGTAAAGTAGTAAGTCTAGTAATTTTAACTATTAATTTACATTGTCCAAGAAAGCGTAGGTTAATCAAGTCAAATAAACCAAGTTGTCAGATTTTCAAAGAGAGAGGTATAAACGACCTCAAGTCGACTGAGTCGTCTACCCCAACTTGCATCATACCTCATACACCTCACACACCCCAAAACACATCATAGATAAAAGCAGAGACAAAACCCCAAAAATTGTTTACACAAAAAATTAAATTGGAATTACCCTCCCCCTCCCCCTCCCCCACTCTCTTTCTTCATACACCAAACTATCTAGCATTAAGCTCTAGCCAATTGCCAATCGCCACCACCCGCTGACATGCGCACCCCAATAAGGTTCTCCCCTCTAAACAAAAGAAAAAGTTTGTAGTAGTAATAGCAGTAATAAGTAACTTCCTCAACATAAGCACTCCCCCCAAAGACGGGGTTTAAAAGAACATGGGTATCATATACTCATACAACATCTCTCTCCTCTCTTCCTCTGTATATTTCTTTTCTCTCTTTCTTTCGCCCCCAACATCGTATTCGCAGCCCAAGGTTAGGGTAAGATATCCAACCGCGCAAGAAAGCAAGAAGGAAGGAAGAAACACCAACAATGCATACATACTCCCACCAAGGAAAAAAAAAGCAAGCAAATTACCGCTCCCTTACACGCATCTCATACACATTCATTAACTCATTCATCACTCCCCATCTCACTTCCCGCACTCACGCTTCCACTTCCCCCAGAAGAACCTCCATTACTGAAGTAACTCTGATCAATCTTGAAAATCCACTCCACCTTCTCTCTCTCACTCCTCGCTTTGAATAACCACGAGTTATCCGTCCCGTAAACAGCAAAGACTTTCTCTTCATCCCTTTCTCCCGCTCTCCCTCGGCCAGCATTCACATTCGCATCCCCTCTGCGCAGTAATTTTGCAATCTGAGGTTGGTGATCGACACGACTATTTCGCAAAGGCACAACACAAACTTCTTCCCCATCGGGAATGGAGTGGATATGCAGATACGGCCGACGCAACTCGACAAAGCGTTTTACCCACTTGGTACTATCGATGGAAGGAGTGAGGAGGTATCCGCCTTTGAGGATCTCGGGATTTTTATGTACAAGTGAGATGTTGGCTAGGAGGTTAGGCGAGGTGGGTTGAACTGGAGGAGGGGTAGAAACACCATTTGAAGGTGGTTCGACATTCGATGGCCGGAGAATGCTGGTTGTTGGATCGCGACATAGATGCCAAAGACCGACATATTTTCCCAGTAACTCTCGTTGATGTTCAGTCATTTCCACTTCTGCTCCATTCACGTTTTCGCTTTCAAGGGTGGTGGAATCCACTGTTTTCGGCTCAGGAAATGAGATTTTGTTGAGGATGGGTTTTGCTGCCTCGAGATCTGCAAGCCTATGTTTTCTTCGTCTTGCAGCGATGTGATCCCGAATCAACGACACACCTCGAGGAGCCCAATCGGTGAGACCTTCCTCGCCTTTGACATAATCGTTTTGGGTATTCATCCGCCAAAGATCCCCAGCACGCTTGACTGGCGACGGGCGCACTGATATGGAGAAAATCCCACTCGTAGAATGAACTATGCGAACGCTCTGCCATAATGATGCGAACATCGAAGTAGAACGCACATACGAGCGCGACAGAATCTGCGAGCATACGTCGAGTGAGAATGTCATTGGCGCTGCTAGTTTATCCGAGGTGACATCCCAAAGCAAGGACATCTGGGTTTTATACTTGTCTGGCGTTACTCGATCAAGAAGCAGTGATGCGTGGGCGCTAGAGTCCCACTGGCCCACCAGAGTGACATTGGTTGTACCATTTGGATTTGCTTTGATCTGCGGTTTGGAAATAAGGTTGAGAGGGATATCCGGAGTAGGCGTACTCAAATCGGGGGTCTTTCCAACATGGTCGACAAGTTGTATGCGACCAACGCGAAGATTTGAAATGTCTTTCCAGGGTAAAGCTTCCCCAGAACTGTGGGTTAGATTTACCAAGATACGGCGCTGCAAACCTTGATGAAGCTGGAAAGACCCTTTATCCAGATCGCTCGTCTGAATGACTTCCACAGGAAGGTACTCCCCACTCTCCGCCAATTCGAGGACCTGTACACGAGCAAAAACATCGTGTTTTTCCTCAGTATAGAATTGCGACTCAGCGATACGAGCATTTTTTCGCTTCTTGCTCGGTTTGGGTACGTGATCTTGCATGTCATCCCAGCTGAGCAACTTGTCAAGATGCATTGAAGACACCTTGGCAAATATTGCCACCCGCAAAGACACATCTGAAGGACCAAACATTGGAACGCTCATGCTATGAACACTTTCAAATCGAATTGGACCTTCATCAAAGTCCTTGATCATTTGCGTTGTCGTTACACCACCCTCCTCAGATATCCCTGGTAGGAATAGCTGAGCGTGGACTTCAGTGCCTTCACGTTCAGCAAATCCAATCATGTCATGCATCACCACATTAAATTTGAGTGTGCTTGATGGCGCTCTGGCAGATGAAGGCTCCAGGGACAACTTGATCATTCCAATCGCGTGCGAAGTGTATGGTGAGAGAACGTCGAGGCTGAAATCTTGTACCCTGCTTTCAAATACAGCAGCGAGGGGTACATCTACGTCCCCAATATGTGTGTATTGCGGCATACAAGTTTCCATGAAAGGATTGTCGAGTCGAAAGTGTTGCATGTATTCGGGACGGTCCATGTACTGGTGCATTTGTCTCATCAATCTCACCCGGTCTTGAAGTTTCTGGAGACTCCAAAGATGTACCACGCTACTCCTGTAATCGATGACACGAACGCCAACACATGGCTTGTTGGCACCTTCTAGAAAAAGATCATCGCCTTCTCCTGATATTCCATTGAGTACCATATCATATGATGAGCATAAGTCGTGGCCAACATCTACAATTGCGAATTGGAAAACCACACTTTCATCCAGTTCTTGGCTCATTATCTGGGCCTCTTTGAGATTAGCAGCAGATTGCAAAACTGCCTCAGCCATGCGCACATATCTCTGGCCACGCCAATGCGCAGCCACCTTTTTGGCGATTGTTATTTCTTCTTCGGTCAGTGGCTCGGGGCCCTCTGCCAGGATTTTTGATGGTGGCATTGACTGTAGGCGTTCCTCAAATTGTTTGCGTTGTGCCTCGAGTTGAGCAAGCATATCTTCCTTGACTTCTCGTAAACTGTCTTCCATCCGAGCCTTTTCCTTTTTAATTTCTTCCACCTCGACGTTAGCAGCCTCGGCCGATTTTAGCTGCTCCTGGTAATCTTCCTTTTGCTTATCAAGTTGGCCTTGCATTTCCTCTCTCACCTCTCGCATCCTATCCTCTACCTCTCCTTGTTTGGGAGTTGAAGGAACGGTCAAGGCGGTGTCAAGGGAGAAGTTATCCAGTGTACCATTTGACAGGTATTTCTCCCGTATGGGATATGAAGTGACCGAGTCCATATCGTCATCCATCTCCCTTCCAGCGCGTTCAGCCCGAGCTTTTTGCACGTCCTCAAACAAGATATTTAACTCTTCGTCTGTGAGACCTGCTATTTTTTGGTCGGCCCCCAAAATAGCCCCAGCTGCTTCACGACGAGCAAACGACCAATCTGAATCCCCACCACGTTGCAATTGCATTGGAGAATCTGGTCGACTTCCATCCCAACCGGCCTCAAATGTTGCTTTGCTAAAAGCTCTTTCATGTCCAGGCCTGGGACTAGGTGAGGGTGAAATTTTGTCGTCCTGTATTTGACTTGCGATGATGGAATGTCGCAATGAGCTTTCAGCTCTCTCGGCTCGTGCTTCCATGGGATGGTTGAATCTGAAAATGTGAAAATCCCCAAGAATAACCCTGTAACCGCTTCGTAAACGTTTTGGCTCCACGATACGTTTCCCGTTCACCATGACAGCAGCACCTTCTCTCGGTACGAGCGTCACGACGTTGTCAACATTGTCGAATGTGCAGTGCTCGTCTAATATTCGACTACCGTTTAATCGAATCTCGGAAGAGTGTTCAACCTTTGCATCCACATTCCCAACCGTGGTGGGACCAGGCTTCAAATTATATACCAAGCATTCGGCCAAGAGAGGATCATCCGAAAGATTGACCAAATGGGGCATTTTCTTCGGGGTGTGTAACCCTACGAAGCCCTTTTCGATGCTGATACCTAGATCCTCCAAGGCTTGTTCTCGTTCTTTGTGAATTTCCTCGGTCTTTTGCAGTTTCTGTTCCCAGGTTTGATTCAGATCCGAGTACAGTTTCTCACTCTGATTGAGTTGCTCAGCAATCTCGGCTTTGGAAACCTTCGTCACGGTTCCATCTGGTGCTACGATACTGACGATCTGCTTGTCCAACGGTGTACCCTCGGCGTATACTTCTTCCGCCGCACCTCCACCGCCGCCACCACTGAGTTTACCCCGAAGAGCCTCCAATTCTTCTTTCAGCTCACGAATCATTCTGGCGTTGGCATCCTCGTTGACCACGGCATGATTCTTGATCCTCTTGGCGCTGTCGGCATATCTGAGAGTACTTAGAGTCTCGTCAAAATTGATATCTGCCGGACTGATGGCAGCAATCATTGCAGTCATACTATTTCCTCCCAGAGAATCCTTTAACAACCAAGTCAAGACACTGTCTCGGTATGGTACTTGGTTTGCGGCTTTTCCGCCTTTCTTCTTCTTTCCATCTGACAAGTCAGCTAATGCTGCTATCACTCGTCCCAGTGTTGACAAAGATCTGTTAATCTCAGCTCCCTCCTTTAACCGAGCTCCGGTAGCACCTGTCGAGTTCGCTCGCTCGGAACCCGCAAGATCTACCAAACTGATTTTCGCAACCTTTTCCATGGCAAGATTCGTCTCTTTATCATGTTTCTTTTGAGTTAGGGTAAGAGTAAAGACGGCGTGACTTCGACTACTCGTTTCGTTCATGCTTGTCGCGGCGACTGTACGAGCTTTGTTTCCTTCATCCATCAAGTGCTCAATTTCGTTGAAACTGCTAACCACCAACTTCGCTAAATCTTCCACGTAGGGTCCCGTAGACGGATGTTCTCTGACTTTGAGGTTGCCTTTTGTCGAGGGATTCAGTAGATCTCGTACCCTTTCGTTGTAAATTTCCAAGTATGAGACTTCCACGGTGCATCGCCAGCTGTTCTCCTTCTGCAAAGCCGTAATTCGCTCGAACATGTCCTGGCAAATTTTGGGGATAACTCCCGCATCGGGTCCATATCCCATCATCGAATACGATTTTCCGGAACCGGTTTGTCCATAGGCAAAAATACAATTGTTATATCCCTGAAAGGCATTGTCCAACAAAGGTTTTCCCAAATCTTCGTGAAGATTCTCTTGCCCGGCATAATTATCGTCTTTGCGATTGAATGACCAGTAGGATCTGTCAAAGGCAAAAGTTTTCGGTCCAGAATCCTTGCCCGCCTTTCCTCCACCCGTCTTTCCGTCGGCTTCGTGTGGTGAGACGAGGACTGTCTGGTTGCCTTTCATTTGCACAATACATTTTGCTCCGCGATCGATTTCTGTCACCAAATGTTAGCCTTGCCCCAAGAATAATACATCTCTCTCTCGCCCTTGGACTCGGAGGTACCGCCGTCGCAGTAGAATCACATACCTCTGCCATTGAAAGGCCGACATCTCACCACCACCTTGATATTTCCTGCAGCCATTTTTGCGTTTGTTCAGGGGATACTGCGAACCCCCTTTCCCCACTATCCTCGAGGATATACACACTTCGAGTACAATACGGCTTTGACTCAGCGGCTGTGGGTTGCAAAGGGTTGAACCATCTGGAGAGGGTTTCTGCCGCCTTCGTGGGGGGAGGTGGGCGACTTCGTTTCGAGTCTTATCGATGTGTGAGGCTGTTTTCTGCGTAATAATACTCTAGCGGACAAGGTTCGATTCTAGGCTTGGCCTCTAGTTCCCGAGAAGTTTGTTGTATAGGAATGCCTCGTTTTTCTCCGGCGATTCAAAAGTTCCGGCCAGATATTATGACGTTGTGTATTCTGCGAGGGTGCGGGTGAAATGAATGTGGTGAGGGAGTGTTGTGAATGTGTTGACGTTGCCAGATAATCGCGTCGTCCCTCCTCATCAATATTATTATTCATTCGCGTCTGGAGCCTCGCAAATGAATGTTGAGCCCCCCTGTTGTTTCTGAGGCAGGGACTAAGCTGCGAGGTGAGGCGTGTCGAGAGCTAGCATGACGTGGTTGCATCAAATCCTCATTTTGCCGGTGCGAGGAGATTGGCAGGTTTAGCCTAGCACGTGGTTAACTTCTTCTTTAGCGTATTACTGGTGTGACTTTAGTATGATCAGGATTGCCAATGTCAATCCCCCATGCACTCTGTTTGCTTTCAAACAACCTTCTATTTACAAGCTTTCGTCATCGTCACAACCTCAAAACCATCAATATTATAGTTTCGATAGGGAACAAAATAAAAGAAGCTAATTCTAGGGTTTTATTACCTCGAGTATTTCGAGTTCTCCCTCTACACACTAAGTTCCATTTCTTCGTTGTTCCAGCAGTCGAGGCACAAGTTGCAATGATTTCTGCTCAGTGGTAAGAGAGACGTAATTTCCTCCGAATACACCCATTTTCGTAAATATTGTGCGAAAGGGTCTCGGGTAAGTACATGTCGATGTCTGGAAGAATCGGGAAATCGACTTCTCAGTTCTTCTAAACGCTCTCGTACAATGCTTTAAATTGTCTGAGAGTTTCAGAGGTAGTAGGGAGGGGTGTATGCAGAGTAACTCGGGATTCTTACCTCGTTTTCAAAAAGAAATTGAACCGAAAATTAACGCTAAAGATGACTTCGCTCCCCAGCGATGAGTTTAAGCGACACCAGTTGGCCCGAGAAAGGGGACCGGTCAGTAACAGTTAGGCTGAAAAACATTTTATCTCCCCAGCGCACCTTCAGTTCTTGAATTTTCATACAACAAACGCACACAAGGCAGTAGCCGAAACAGCATCAATATGAGCACCCGAACAGCTAACGAGACTGAAAAGGCAGACCAGGTCGAGGTAAGTCTTCTAATCGTCGTGGTCACCAGCCTTTTTTGAGATACCAAGCTAAACTAAGGTTACAGGAAACATTCGATTGCCTCCAAGAAATACTCTTCTGCCACATCTTCGCCATCTTATATCTTTCAACCGTCATATTTCTTGCCACCAACTACCAAAATACCACCTATGAATTTATCTTTACCATATTCTTTCCCCTCTTCACAGCATGCTGGCTCTATCATCGCTGCTCTCCATTTCCCAAACGGACCCAAATCTAAAGATTGACCAAAAGCCAACTTCGGCTCCAATCTACATGCTATAGTTTTATGGCTATGTTAACATTCGCCTTCTCAATTAGGGTTGGAAAACGAGATCAGTATGGGAAGGTGCTGGGTGGACTTCATGATTGGTCTAAGATATTTTTATTCTTTTATTCATCTAGAATGGGTTGTTATTTGTTTTCTTTCTAGTGGTATTTTTGATAGGTAGTTCAAGGGTAGGGAGGTTATGTTTATAAAAGAGAGTGGGATGAGAGGGTGGTGGTTCCATTCGCAACAGCCACTTTTGGAGATTTCTCCTTTCGTCGAGTAAAGTAAGTGACCGAGGTCTCAGAAGTTTTGAAGAGGTGCTCATTACTATCATGAATGAAAAAAATATAGGTATTGGCAAAGTAACAAAATATTCACTCCCAAACCAGTTAGTCGGTGATAATTCAGTGAATAGATAAACATACGCCAAAAACACGAGATAAATGTACAAGCTTTTTTCTTGGGAAACACCACCAACAAACCGCCAACGTTTCTCCAAACCCCTATACCACAACATCACAAGTGACAAGAGAGCGGTTCGCTTTATAATTCAGTATGAGCGCCCCAGTAACCAACGAGACTGCTCCAAGGAATGAACAGAATGCTCCGAGCGACACCGAGGCTGCTCCGAGGATGAATCAGAAACTGGTGTCCATGGTCAAGGTAAAAGAAATTCGCACCATCAAGTAATAAATTCAAACTAATACTCTCTTGGAGAAATTCTTTACACTTGAGAGAATCCTTTACATCGGTACATTCTTCCATTGTTCACGCGTTAAATACAATCGCTTATCATTTCAAATAGTACTTTACTGCTTTTTTTGGCAGTGGACAAAAGAACTCTTCAATATCTACAAAATTCCCGATAAAATTACTCGCTCTTTTCTTCGCGCCCGCAACACCAACCTCCTCATTCTCTTCCTGATCAAATTTGTCCTCGTCATCTCAGATATCGATGACGACCCCTTATCAACCACCGCCCTCCGCCTTTTTCTGAAGATACTCATCTCTGTCCTAATCGCTACATTCTTGCGCAATTATCATGGCCCCATAATAAAATCAGACCGTGTTGATAAAGAACAAGGAGATCTCATTGATGTTATCGCGATGGTTTTTCTCACAATATATGCGATGATCGTGATTGGGTTCTACGTTCCTATTCTTTGGGGTTTAACATACTATTCAAACCGACGTCGATTTTGATATGGTCTCAAACGGGCTTTTGGTGACGGAATAGGGTTATAAAACTATCATGTTTCTAGTCTTCTCGTCGAACAAGCAGAAATGATGGGATGTTGTTCTTCCAAGGCTCTGGGGTACGGAAATGGATCTTTCATAGTACTGTAGTCAAATGAACTATTGTATCCCAAGTCTGCGTAAGAAATTGGAGAGTGAGATTTCGGAATTCTTAGCCAACGAGCGAGTTAATAAGTCCCCAGTCATTATTGGCCTAACACTGTAACGAGGTCTCCGGTCCTAATATCATAATATGCTCACTAAAGTAGGGTTAGCTTTATTTGGAGGGGATAGCTAACAAGCGGAGCGAGGAGAGTGTGGAAAAAACCTGATCCATAAGTTCTAGAAATTAGTAGTACAATATATATCCCAGGGGGAAAAATGCTCATGGCTTGCAACTGAAGTCCGCGGTACTATGTTTGGGGAGCCCTACAGCCTGAAGGGCTAAACGCTAGGTACCTAGGCTCGCTAGGTCTGTCTCGACGGGGACGGAAAAAGTATCGGAATTTATTCTAGATGTTTTTAGTGATTTTCTAAGTTCTTTTAGAATACTGTTTTCTGGTTCCTTGTTTCCCCACTTCAAAAGCTTCTCTCATCCTGACATCAATATTCACGATGAGCGTTTCCATTCGCCTTCCATACTACAGAAATCATGACGAGTTACCCACGCCCCTCCCTAGAACCTCAGAAATCCTTGCATCAAAAGAGATCATCAAAGGAGCCGAGGAATGGGCGACGAGAAAAGTCGTAGGGGTTGGTGAACATTGCCTTGCAAAATACAGCCCATCTAATGATCCGATTGAGGGAGAAAACGTCCTATTTCTGGAGTGAAACAATCTCCACGGGTTTGCTCCTCGATTATATGCGATGTGGAAAGAGAAGGATGGACCCCTATTCATTGTGATGGGACGACTTCGTGGGAACACGCTTGAGTCTCTCTGGCCGTCACTTCAAGAATCTCAAAAAGACATGATACTTTCTAAAACATAAGCCATCATCAAACAGATACGTGCCATCCAACATCAACGGCTTTTTGGTTCAATCGACAGAGGTCATATACCTCATCACCTGTTCTACTGGCCCAAATACCCGTCCCACGTATCAGGGCCTTTCAACACTGAGAGTCAATTTATTAAAGGCTTGATCTCGAAATCTCGATTAGGCATCCGCGGGCTGGTGTCCGGTGTATTGGGGGTATTTTGATGCATTTCTGTCGTTGAAATGGAAAGATGATTGGCGCTCAAAGCTGGTGCAAGTCGTCGAGCCTTGACCTGCTGAACCTGCTATGCTGATGTTGATTTATCAGGATCTTTGGATGTAGTGGATTGGTGTATTCAAGAAAAGCAATAATAAAGCAAATTGATACACCCATATTACCTTTGTCGAGTATTCAAGCATATTCCCAAATCTAGGAATGTTCTAAGCGTAATTGCTGTCGCTTCTTTCCCATGGTAAGCTTGTCGCTTGGTAGCAATATGATGGTTCACTGCCCCGGTGAACAATCTTCATCAGCGTGACCAACTATACCTGGAAATTTATATATATAATAAAGAAGTATCACTTCGTATCCACTGCTAAGTCACCAACCAGACAATATCACAGGAAGAAGTTATATTGATAGCCAAAGATGAGAAAGAGAAGAGAAAGTAGAGATTACCTGCCACAAAGCCCTCCTTAGTTATTATTCTGACGCAGCTTTGTACGGCGGATTTAGCGAGCACCAGCGAAGTAATCCTCAACCAGGAAAGTCCCACAAGTCCCAGAATTTTTACTCTCTAGTATTACAATCAAAAGGTTAATCTATACTTGATCGTATTAAAAAGAAAAGCAATGCTGATTTCAGGCCCAAGGCGTTGAGTTGAGGAAGGGAATAAAGAAGCCGAGAGAATTCTAAACATCATAAATTAAAGTAAGGAATAGATTTCAAGGGATTTAGCTACTGAATGCCTGATTTCGATTGTGCGGAACAGTATGGATTGGAAGAAATGTTAAGTTAATATCTATTATTAGATATACATAGAGGATTTCACAGAACTCCTGTACGTGAGAAGAAAGTTAGGTGATTCTTACATCCCCTCTTCTCGTTACCTTGAATTTAAATAAAACATGAATACAGTTTCTCACACAACAGGTTGATTGAAGATTTAGATTACCAATTGGTAATTAGGCCTTCTAAGAGTCTGCTGGGACGTATTTATAGCAGCTCTCATTCTAGGATTTGAACCGGACCACTATTCATGGCAATTCCTTCAACATTTGGCTTGGTTGATTCGCTACTAAAGCCCAAACTCAACGAGGGGAAGCTAGTGTACAGGGGCCATTAAATATTGCAATTTCTTTGTGACTAAAAATAATCCCTATGTCTTACTAGTTCAGAAAGCCGACCAGAGCCTTTGAAGCAAGTCCAGACGATTATTTCCAAAGACTAGATTGACAATGGCATAAAGTTTCTCTATATCCCTTCTCCACTCTTTAACCCGCAAGATAAGCAACAACGCCCTTAAAATATTGCAATCCATTTCGTAAACCCCGTTTCGCAATTCATCCTGCGCACAAGAGACGACAGTTAATCCTCACCACTAGCCCCGAGTAACTGTCATGGTATCGGAGACTGACCACTTTTGATTGTCGACTTTTTCCCAGATCTCGTCTAGCTCTTCCTCAAGTTTGTTTAGACAGTTAAACCCAGCAGCGCAATCCTCAACCTCGAGAGCCATGGTAGTAAATTGCTCTTTAATACCCGAAAAAGACAGGTTTCGGTACGGTGGCGGTGGTGGGTTTGGCCAAAGTCCGTTTTCGGCTGTATTCTGCAACAGACTTCGCAGCAATATAGCATCATAAGTATTGTCATTATGATGGTCTAAATTGCAAGAATAATCACAACCCCATGTTGAACAATTTCCGATGAATTCCCTGATAACCCGGTCGATCAGCTGAAAAGACTCCACTATTGCCTGAGTGCGTGAATCTTCTAAGAGTTCTGTGAACATGTTAGCTACTGTCTCGAAACTTAGATTTTAGACAATAATAACAAGAAATGTCTCCGGCACTAGCGGTAGAGAAAGATTATCTTTAAAAGAATTTGTTGACTAGAGGTCTTGAAAATCAGCTCCTCTAAACTCAACCCAAACTACTTGAAACTGTAGTCGTAGAAACTTTTCGCTACAACCAAGAACGAAACAGGCACCGAAAAAAGAGAGAACCGTTCGATCATTGTCCCAAATAGCTCTATAATCGTCGTCGCGAAACCACAGTGCGTTGGAATGTTTAAAGATTAGCGGGAATCGGTATTTGTCAAGCACCATGGCTATGTTGGAAAGAAGCTTGTGGCTAGGATCGATCGGAAGTAAATGCAGTTTGCCAGAAACTGCATTTAGAACAACCTGAAGAGCTTTGTGACAATCTTCAGGAAGTAGTATTTCGACTTTGCCATTCGTTTGTAGCGCAGTTGTCTCTTTGAACCCACTACCTAGCATCGCCTTGGAAACTGGAGAATTGAGGCTCAAATGGTTGGATGATACCAGAAATCGAACCTTTCTTGTGTGAGGTAAAGCATGGTGTGTTGCGGAAGTCTTGAGTCGCCTGTTCGGATTGTGTGCATTTGACTGGTAACAAAGCTCGTAGCATATCAGTGTCGCATCACCTTCCGGATCAAAGGTTTCTGTGATGGGGGGAAGAGTGCTTTTTGGCAGAGATGACACTGAGTTGACATCTACGATCGCGCTTTGGTCGCTAGGAGAGTTGGCTTCACCTTCAGCCATTGGGGATAGCGTACAGGTTCTTTCGGGTACAGGCTAGAGAGTATGAGCAAAATCGATAGCTTATCAAGTTGAAAAGTAGTAGGTAGAACGGCGACGCGACTCCAACTCGCAAGGTTTCAATTTGCGTGCGACAATGACAGAGACCCTGAAAAGAGGTGCAAGATGCGGAGGACTGGAGACGAAATTTCTCAACCGGAAAGATGACAGACGGGGGGCAGGTAAGTACTGCTTGGGGTGTCCCCAGCTTATGAGAGTGTTTTGTCGTGGTGGAGAAAGAATTTGGAGGTCGAGGTGTCGTAACTTGTCTTTCGTAGAAAGCCCGGTGCGCTATTCACCTAGCCTGCACCGTTGACTTGCCCCAAAGTTGGTCTTAGGAGTGTGCAATTCTCGAAGTGCAAACCCAAAGCCTAATAAACAAGCACTTGAATTTTGGTTTTGCTTGATAGGTATGAGCAAGAGGAAATTCTGCTTTATTCAGACCTTGCCATCCGGAATTCTATAGAAGGACTAGGGCTATACTTGAGTACACCCAGAATAGATAATCCAACTATCGGAATGGAAAAACTATATCAAGTGAGCATTAAAGGGTGAAATAAAGTCTTCCAGCAAGTGAAATACGAGAAGATAGTAAGTACAGTTACACAACATTGAAAGTGAAGCAAAATAGGAATTTCACTACTAAGCAAAACACTGGTCTAGGTAGAATTCCCGTTTCAAGTCAGATCAAATTTTCTCAATTCCAGTCGTAGTTAGTTCCTGGAAAGTGTTCCAAATCCGAGGGCCTGGCGTTCTTCCTCTTTCCCCACACTGTTAAGTAAATCTCAAAAACTCCAAATTGACAAAACAAGAAAAATCTTTCTCCCAAAAGATTTCCTCGAGCCCGCTAGTGAATTAATGCGGCTCTTCACACCTTTGTCATCTGTATAATAAATGACGACAAAGTCACCACCACCACCACCATTGTTTATTTCGACACTGTCAATTCGAGTCTCAAAGGTCAACTACTCAACCTCGTTCAACCTCGCTCATAGCCCTCATTTCTTATATACTCCTACAGAACAAACATACTCTCCCCCATCCATCCACCTTCTCAGATCCTCCTCCAAAACCTAACAAAATAACCCTTTCGAACAAAGAGAAAAAATAAATCAAAAAAAGCTAGCTAAATAAACCCTCGCCTTTCGAATCCAACTTCTACGACTCCATTCCAAATCCCCACCCTCGTCCAAAAACTCCCAAGCCTCACCTCATCTTCATAAGCTCCACTCATCACAAGCTGCAAACGCAATAACCCAACCCAACCACCAGCCAAACCCTCCTTTTTTAAATTTTCACCCAGAAAACTTTCTCTCCCTCCCATCCATCCCATCCTTCAACACTTCCCCTCCATTAACCATCCCACCTCCCACAAAACCAGCTCCCAACCCTTGAAACCTTCCTCCCAACAATATTTGCCAGTCTCACTCCACATCGCCAAATAAAACAGAAAGCTTCCTCGCACCGTGTCAAACAGTCCCTCACAAAGGAGTGCAGCGCGTTCGATTCCAGGAACGGAAATCCGCCCAAGTGTCGGAGGGAAATATTAGAACAAAGACGCGACATACCTCGAGGAGGGGGGGGGGGGGGGGGGGGGGGGAACGAAAAAAAAAAAACGAAAACGAAAACGAGAATTCGGGGTCCACGAGTCCTTCCTTCCTTAACTAGAATGCGACCAATTAGAAGGCAAGAAAGCGGGGATGGAGAATTAGGAATCTAGAGGAGATCAATCGAGAGGAGTGAAAATAAATTAGAATAAAAAAAAAACAAAGAAGTAGAAAGTTGGTAAAACGAAACTATCTCCCACTTCTAGTTCTCCCAGTGAGGTTTCTGGGGTGGGTCCAAATGCTCCAGTAACTGGTTTTAAGAACGGAGAAACACCCTCACTTCTCTCTAAAAAACCAACAAGAGTTAGAAAAGATGCAGGAAAAGTCGCTTCACAGATCACATTCACAGATTACATTCACAGTCATAAGAGCCAAACACATCAGAATAATTTTTAAAATGTTTTTTGTAATTGTAAAGGTAAAGTAATTAATTATGTGAACCAGCCGCCTCCACTGATCCTAAGACTATCGGCGATTTTTTTTTAAAAGAACAGAAAAAACAGAGCAGCTCAACGAAGAGAACGTATGTACATCTATAATGTTGTCGAGGGTCGTAATAAAGGGGTGCAGCACACGAAGCGCGCAAATGAAGGTTGTGAATCATGCTTTTTTGTAGCATGGTGGTAGTAGTGTGAGGAGGAATTTTGGTTTCCCCCTCTCGTTCTCGTGAAGTTTCTGTGGATCATCCTATCCATCTCAGATCCATCTTTTTCATGTCTTGTCTTGCTCCTCTTTATCGACATGTATTTTTCTCCGCGACTTTCTTCCTTTTGTTTTGGTTGTTGAATATCGAAAAGGTCTCGAAGTGATTGCTTAAGCGTAGAACCAGTACTCAGCAGCATAAGGAACAGAAATGACACCAGTTCCATTGCAAGCAGAAGCAACACCTCCAGCCGTCTCAATTCTGTAAACAGTGTCGAGACCAACAGAAGTATGAACATAGTTCAACTTAGCAATAAGCTTAAGCCAATCCACAGCACCAGTTCCCAGAGGACCCGGGCTAGCAGTAGCCGGAGCCTTGACATTCTCAGTCTTGTTGGCGTAGAGAATCTTGGATTGGGTGCTCAAATCGAAGACTGGGACACCGGCGGCGTCGAAGTAATGGTTTCCAAGGATGGGCATGGCCATTCTTTTTGCGGCCGTTCGCACGTTCAATGCTCCTGATTCGAGGGGTTGGTTTACGACGACGGCTGTGAGGGTGTGGAGGAAGTCGGGGTTGGTGTATGCGAGGGAGGTGACATCGTAGAGGGTTGCGATTGCGCCGATTGCTTTTCCTGTTGCGCCTGCGGCGTCGCACGTATAGTTTTGGATGCCGTGACCGAGGGCTACGTATGCGAGGGAGAGATCGGTAGAGCTGAGATCTGGGACGGCTGGGGAAAGTGTTAGTTGGGTATTGAAGAAGGTGGATATTGGGTAACTTACAGCCACTGGATGGCATCTTGGGAGCGGAAGAAGCACTGGCTGCTGAGCTGCTAGTTGCAAGGGCGGTGGAAGAGGCATCCTTAATGGTTTGGCTGGCAGATGATGTCGTTGCTGGGGCTGCGGTTGTTGAACTTCCTGATCCACAGGCATCTTGAACTGGCGCGGCTGCTGACAAGACAATCATGGAGGAGAGAGCGAGGCTCTGGACGATGGTGCGTAATGAAGGCATTTTGAAGTTGGTATGTGTGTGAGAATTGTAGAAGCAATCGAATTTGCAGAGAGCAGTGGAAGATGGTGTTCTTGAAGGCTCAAGAAGTGCTTGTGTGAGGTAGATTGGAAAAGTAAATTGCAGGTTGAACAGGCGCCTATTTCACGGATGAAGAAATTGAAGATGGAAATAGAATTGAGGTGAGACGAGAGCAGTCGAGGAAAGATGAATGCGACTGGTGCTGGAGGGAAGCTGGAATGAAGCTGGAATGAAGCTGGAATGAGATGGACTGAATGAAGATTACTTCCACTTGGGGACTGAGAAAGTCTTATACTTTCTTTACTCACGATATTCCGTATCCTGTCAGTCGGAATGGCAGTCAAGGGTGGTTGGTACACCACATCTCGCCAACCTCGACTGCAGACCAGGTAAATTGATGCTAAAATTGCTTCTGCAGGTGGCGTTTGGTGCAGGAGGAAGGCGCGGAAAGCCCCTGCCGTCAACCCTGGTCACTACCACCCTCACCCCCTTGCTCCCCCTTGCTCCAGTCCTTGCTGCCATCCTTGCTCCCATCCTTGCTCCCATCCTTGCTCCCATCCTTGTTCCCCTCCCCCGGTCGTTCTTTCCCCTCCAAAAATTGAACTCATCCCCCTGCTGACCGTTCGTGATTTCTCCTCCGTTGTGGTTGCGCATCTTACCCCAGCAACAGGCGGGAGCGCAGAGTGTAGGCTAGTCGGCCGCTTCTCCATCCGTGCCGCTACTGAAGCAGTCAAGCGCCATCAGTAGCCAAACTTAGCAACGATAAACCACCTCTCCAAGCGACGGAAGCGACGTCTACCGCGGGGCTGACCACTCAAGAGCCCGAAGCGCTGACGTTTCTTCCATCAGCCTAATCCAGCATTGGTCCAACAACCGCGATGGATGGAAGGTAGAGAGAATGCCACGTTCTCCTGCGCTTGAAGCAGAATACCTTCATTAATGTGCACAGTACGTACGCCTTACATCACTCATCTTACTGACTATTCCCGAGTCGTCACTGTGGTTGTCAGGCTGTCAGGCTGTCAGGCTGTCAGGCTGTCATTTGAATGCTCCGTTCAAGGAGGACTCCGTGCACCGTGACACTGTCGGTAGATGTCCGATTACAGATTGGACATGCCACTTCGCCGGCTCATCAAAGGTAAACGTTTACAGCATCAGATGTAAAAGGTGGTGTACAAAGCTACTCTCCGAAAGGAGCCGTCATACTCAAGTTGTGCAACCCACATATTCTCTTCCACCAATAAGATCCCCCATCCGCACTTACAATATTTTTCTGTAGGCTTTGTTGTCCATGTTTACATGCACGTGTACCGTCCGAAGGAGCAAGCACGGTCGAGTCGCGCTCAAAACTCGGATTCAGATCCCAGTCACCACAGCGGAAACTTGCACCCAAATTCCGCTTTCTCCTCGCGCTTCAAGCCTTTAGACCCGCTTGGAGAACCCTCAGTACCGTTCTGACATTTCATGAACTAGGGTGCGTTGCGAGCTGATAACGGAAAACGGGTCGAGTGCCGTGGCACTGAGAGGTCAGTGAGCTGCTGCTCCAGCACCCTCCAAGGGAGATCCAGACGATCCGGGGTTGTTTTTGCAGTTTCGATCGTCCTCGCTAGATCGCTTGGACACAACACACGTTTGATGTTCAAAACAATGTTTGGAAAACAAGAACATCAGATGAAAGGAAATCATCTGTGCAATCCCAACAAAATCTCCCCTCTCATCTCGCTATCTTCCGATGCGTGTCTAGCCTTATGAGAAACACGAGGAATCCGAGATGCTTTCTGGAGCCCGTGCCTCTGTCACAAAGGTTGAGACGAAGAACCCCCTTTCTCACCGTTTCAACGAAGCTATTTTCTTGCTGACTGAATCCCAACTGTCAACTGCCATCCCAAGTTAAACTTCTCATCATCCCAGAATACCCACGAGCCTCATCTGTGTCAGCCATCTGACCTCACACAACCAACATCTCTCCACCGCATTCTCTGTATCTCACCCCCTAAAGGGTACCTCGCCTCGTACTCAACCGCGTTACGCAGACTCATCTGGGCCCCTCCTACTATTTTCCTCTCCCATCTCTTATCATCAATACCATCAGCACGTAATATCCACAAACCTTCCAAATCAAGCAAGCCATTCCCGTGACATTAACTAGACGCCTGCGACACACACCCCCAATAACAACATAATAAATCGAAAAATACCGATCGAGAGTTCGAGTACAACATTCTTTTCCCCGACGCCTCCTCATTGGCGCGTCGACACGCAAAGATCGATTTCGGAGCAATACTTACTTTTCGAGAAGGTTTTCTTAAACCCTGCTCGAGATGGCTTGGACGAATTGAGAGTCCTTCAACCACCCATGTCCAACATGCGCTTGAACCACCACATCCAAGGTTGGTCTTGTTATGGTTGCATGGTACGCCTCCCAGCTGCGTCGGAAGGCCTGCTTCTGGGCCTGAGCCTTTCGAGCTTGCACCGAAGAAGGAAAGGAACGCTCTTTGGCCCTCCCTGTCAGCCATGTGCCTCACATGGCTGCTGACTTGCGTGCGAACTGCTCTATGATTTTTCAGTTGGAAGGAGAAGAAACTCAAACGAGCAGACGGGCTGGATTAATTTATTCGAGAAAAGGCGGGATGAACTCTTTGATTCATGAACGTTTCAACGTGTACGCTGCAGCTTGCATGTAAAACTAACCTGTAAGCTAAGCTAAGGAATTAAGAAGATAGCAAAAGGCTTGTCCCGAGTACCGTGCTCCCAACGGGCAAAACCAATATATCCAAGGCTAGATTCGCGGCAACAAGACTCTTCTCGGTGACCTCTGCATATTTTCCACCTGCCATGCCGCGATTAGGCGGGCAATAAGCGCATGCATGTCAACATGGGCACCTTTCCTCTTTGAGTTTTATTTGCTATCATTTTCCTGCCTTGTATGGAGTCTTTGCTGTCTTTTCCCAGCCTTGGCTTTACCGATCGAACCCGGGAGATTCTATTTCTGTAGCTAATTACTGACCTTTTTCTGCCCCACCGTTGGCTCGTTCGCGGGTCTTACAGGGCTTTCGGTAGGACAGGGGAGAAGGAGCAGGGGAGGCGAGAAGAGGCGGGGAAGAAAGAAATGGTTGTTAATTTTTCCTCTTTTAGATATATTTGCTGATGGATGGTGTAATGGTGGGTTGTTGGTTTCCACGTGCTTTTCTTGGATTGCGGGTTTTCTGGAATGGTAGAATCTTACAATTTCATTTATTAGGGTTATGTGGTGAGCGGGCTGTAAAGAGGTATTTTTGTTGAAGATCTTTTGGAATCTTGGATGGGGATGTAATGATGGGAATCTGGGGCATGGGAAACCTTTGAAGGAATTCCCGTGATGACCTTAGAAGAGTTCGGCGTATCATGTGATATGAGGTGGGATCCGAGTAGATGTCTTAGATTTGGCTTAGGTTCTGAGTGTACTGCTGCGGTACTTCTTTCTCTTGCCGGAGGAGCATGATTGGACGGTGTTTTCGAACTGTTGGCCGACCAAGGCCAACTTACGAGTTGAAAGGATTAGGTTTGAATTCCCGGTCTTACAAATTATCGGCATATGCTTTTGGTTTCCTGTGTACGAATTGAGGCTCAATCTCATTTCTTACTCAAAGTACCGAGTCTCAAGGACGTGTACAGATGCAGAGTGACTGTTTGATATCCTGCGAGTTCTACAACTTGTAGGCAAGCTGGACCTTGCAGCTCTCACTAACCCTTTCAACAAGTTGAGGTGTTCTCACCAAAAGAGGTCTGAGCCTCGTATAAACAGAGCCTTGCAAGTGTCATGTAAATCCCAGGGTCTTCGAAGATCTGAGAATCTCAAACAAGAAACTCTATCGGTATTTGAGGGTGTGCAAATCCTAGGTATCACGGTCTGAGCTGAACCTTATTCTGATATCTATGTTACCAAAAATGTCGGTAAAAAAGGAGATGCGGGATTTTACCTTGCTTGCCTAGAGTTAAGTTCATGCATCGTGGAAGATTGAAACAATGAAACATCGTGGAGAAATGTTTGGAGTTTCGAGAGGATTGCCGTACTTGCAGGTCAAGGACTAGGTTGAAGTTAAAGTTGGTGTACAGAACAGGGGCTGTCGGCTTGAGAAAGATGCCCCTATCCAGAAGACGGGATACGAATTCATCCATCATGGAAAAAATGAAACATTGAAACATCGTGGAGAAATGTTTTGAGTTTCAAAATGCTGTACCTACAGGACGGTACGAGGTCCTGGTTGAAAAGTGGTGGTGTGTACGAGTATGCGTGTACAGGCCCCTATCCAAATTCCAGAGGATCTGAAGATCTCCTCCAGGTTCTCGGTGGCTTCCACGTTTTCCCCTTCTTCTGAAACGAAACATCGTTCTTTTTGGTGATGGTTGGGCAGGTGTGCGTGGGACAAATGCAACCCCTATTCTTCACGCCCCGGGGTTTTCGAGGCTCTGCGTTCTGCTCCTGGTGATGTTACCCACACATAAATTGGTCACCACATCCACGCAGGGTAAGAAGGATTCCCATGTTTTCTGAAGCGAGTTCTGATGTTGAGTTCGTCCTTCTGACGATGTGGTTCCCGAGTGAAATACGACTGCGATAAAACAAAGTTGTTTATCCGGAGAAGTTTAAGACAGCGAGGTGGGGTTGTGATGGGCAGGTGGGATGAGATTGTGAAACAGGCACTAAAGGATCTCCCCCTGCCTCCAGCTCCACCCCGCATTTTTTTCAAGAACATCAAACGTTCATCCCAGGTTTTCCGGCTGAACAGAGTCCAGGTTTTTCCAAGATGGTGGGTTCGTTCTTTGAGGTTTGAAACAATGATAGGAAATCCTCCGCATTTCCGATTGTTTACCTATCCATCCCATCGCAAGTTGCTCCCATGGTCCAAGGTGCGGAAGCTGTGGTGAGGATTATGAAACGAAACACTTCTTCTTCCCCCTTTCAGTCAAGATGGGATGACTCGATGAGGTTGAAACGGAGCGGAAAAGTTTATGTTGTATTGCATATCTCACTTGTCCACACTCTCTTTCTCTTTGCTTGTTGCTTGTTGCCTTCTTGTTTTGTTTCCTCCGTATTGGTGTTGGTGTTTCTTTCGCACTTCTCTGTGGGTTTTCGGACTTTTGTGACGGTTTCAGGTTTTCGAAATCCTCACGGATACACACCACCAGCGTTCAATCGACCGCTTCTTGACTCTTTCCCAAATCGCACTGGGCTCGTGAATTGGAAACATGTATTCTAAGGGGTTGATACTGAATACATTTTCAGATAGATTACCTTCGAAGAACGGTGAGCCCTCTTCCCCTATTTTTTTCTCCGGAAACTGTAAAAGCATGACAGCTGGAGGTACGTACCAACATCTCCAGAGCTGACAATTTCACATTCTTCAAAGATTCGGATCTTGAAGATCTTCCCCGTAACTTAATTTATCGGCCAGATTAAAAGTTCTCAGCTGGAAAAGCTTGGTGGTTTGGAAACGTGATTTAGGGAGGGGGATCCGGCTTCTCGCGGGCTTGGCTTCGGACTTAATGTCGGCGGGCCGAGCCGTAGGTTTTTTTGGTCCGAGTGAGACATTTTGGAAAGGGTTGGAATGAGGTATGAAGTAAAAAATGAGTAGAAGAAAGGAATCTCTTTTTAATTGTTGTAACGAGTAGCTACATTTTTGATATCATTCGAAATATTAGGGTTTACTTGCTTTGTTTGTTATAAGAGTGCTTGTCTTCCCAAGTGGAGAGTTTTACTCCATCACTTCTCATCTGCACTTTCATTTAGTATACTACCTGAGAGTGGGTTTTACAATACCGACTAAACAATTACGAGCAGTTTTTATAGAGTAGTAAAAATTCACTTTCTGTTTCTCGATTTTTGGATATCAGTTTCTGTACTTCATCAATACGCGAGAGATGTTTCTAGCACTATCATTTCTATAAATATCACTCAACACCACAAGTGTATGTAAGCGGGATGTTTATTTTTTCTCTGTGATTGGCCAACATAGTGATGGGTCCTTCTCCTTCCAAGAAGGCTCACCGATGATGAGCAGTGGCGAACTTCTAGACCACGATTTAAGAAATTGGGTAGAAGACAGTGGTTTATCTTTGGGATTTATTTATATCATGGTGACAGATACTGGAAGATGGATGGATGAAGATGCGGTGTAGGGGTTTATCCTCCCATTGATTGTTCTTGGTGGCAAATCTCGAGTTTGATAGGGAAGTGATAGGTAGAGAGACAGAACGGCTTGCTCCGACACTCCAAAGAACTTCAAGAAAAACACTACCCTATTGAGAAAGTCCCTTGGTATGAATAGAGAATGAATTTGGATTCCCCATTCTTGGATCTTGCTTCTCATCGCGGAAAGCACGACTCGCGAATGAGTGTTGGATGCTGACAGCCTGACACTGTGCAGCCAATGTCGGTAGAATGTCCATAAATAGAACCGTGATGCTGTTTTCTTTCTTGAATACTACAGCAATCATAAATAGAAAAGGAATCAAGTGATGAGAATATAAGGGGCAAGTGTCACTCTGATAGGGAAAGTGCTCAATGTAACTTGACTTGCACATCAAATTTCAACAAGTAAACACAACAGCAAGAAATTGGATAAACAGTAGAAGATATATTTAGAAACCCACCACGGAGAGCTACCATGTGACAAAGGTACAACACCTGTCCCACTTTCACTGCTCTTAAGTATGGCGCCTGTAATATTCTCATTCTCGGGAAGACATCATTCCGTGCTATTAAACGAACAACAAATTAACTAACTGCGGCCCTCCCAGCTCTCCTATTTACTACCTCCTATTGCCGAAACCTAAAATCATCTACTACTTCCCAATTGATTCGAGGGTGCAAATATTAAACAGTTACACGACTCAATTGCCGGACTCCCATGACCGGAGACCTTCTGTACCGAGAAATCAATATACAAGTTGTACGAATTCTCCATTCGGATCTCTTCCTTTCATGTCTGCGTGGGAAAGATAGAAACAAACCTTGTACTCCACTACAGTACAGAAGTTGCATGTACCAACGTTTTTCTGCAAAGCAACCCATCCAAGAAAATTAATTACCCATCTCGCATCCATCCATTAAAAAAACCTTGGTAACAAAGATAAAGTGCTTACTTAATTAATTCAATATTGGACCCTCCCACCATCCGACAAGTGCAAGAAATTTCAATCCTTGTTCTTACATACAACAAGTACGAACCACAGGACACCACAGGGCACCACAGGCGCTTAACCCGCCTCGCCAATTTCTCAACACGCCCACCTGCCTAACATGTGGTTCATCATCCGCTTATGTGTGTGTGCGGGTGTTTGCCCGGGAAATATGCACCTAATTTACCCCCGAAAATAGATACCAATGTCACACACACAGAAGATGAGTGCGTTCGGCCCTTCAGCATGCCTTGTGAGGGGTCGGAGGGCGAGAACGCCCCACTAAAAGAAAGGCAGCTAATATTTCCCGAATTAGAATGGATGGTGGAGATCCCGATGCAAGATGCTAAATTTTTACACCGTGACTTTTTCGATTTAGATAGATTTTTTTTTACGAGAGAAATGATGGGATTTCAATTAATTGAGGGTGTATAGTGTTCTGATGGCGTCTGGGAGGAGTTGTGCGATTCAATAAGCGCGAGCGTCTGCGTTTGTCTCATCTTTCTTGCGGAGTCGTGGGGATGTTGCTTTTTCTGCTTTCATTGGTTGGTTTGGTTTGGGTCGTTGAAGCGCCCTCCAATAGTCATCGTGATAGGAGTTGGGATTGAAGCGCTTTCGATGCCTAGCAAGGCATGAGAGCCTCTCAATTTGAGCTAGCAGGGCTCTGGTGAAAATGAGAGAGATCATATATGTTGGGGTCGTGGCCACCATCTTTTCTCTGTCTTGTTTTCTGTTGAAATGGTGTGTGGGTTTAGGCTTGATGTTGTGGGCTTGATGGCCAACGGTCGTGGTCAGGTCTGATTGCCTGCAGCGGAGAATAGATGTTGTTGGTGAAATCCGGGCACCATTCATAATCTAGCAGGAGACCAACGCCTTCCAACTACCTACGCGTGGCTTGCGATCATGAGATACGAGGAGGAGGGGGTAGATTGGAGGCCTCCTATGTTTAGATCGGCTGCAGTTTTTCTCCCACCTGGGGATTCAGACGAAACAGTCTGTCGGGGCGGCCCTCACGAGGCCTTCGAACGGTATCAGTCTTGTGGCATCGAAGTATGATGACCGTCTGGATCCTTGGGGGGATCCTTCGTCCGATGACAGAAGTTCTTACTTTGCTACACCTTCAGCAGTTATTGCCGCTACTCCCCTACCTTACTAAAGCTTGATTCAGATTTTATGGCAGCTTGAAAGCCTCGTTACGAATAGCTCATGATAGTTCCCGGGGTCGATCATCCTTACGCGCCGTCATGGTTCTTTGGTTTATTGGCTTCAAGCGATGTTGCAGTACCGAAGTTTGAAGAATACGATGACACCCTTTCAGATTTAAGCTTCATATGTTGAAGAACTGGGAGGCGTAGTTACGCCTCTGTTATTCTGGGGTACGTATAACAAAGCAGAGTGTAATGTGCATGTATCGATATCAGAAGTCCCTTCCGGCGGTTACTTCATCGCCATTTGACCTCCACAAGGAACAACTACTCGTTTTAACAAAAGAGCGTTGCATTTGGGCTGGGCAACTAGAGTTTCTACAAAATCAAGGTCGGTACGCACAAAATTACACCAATACTTATCCCATACCCATTCGGGGGTCTAGATCCAATGTCCAATTCCTGACTTCAACCAAAGGCGTTGTGCTAATAATAGTCCATGCAGCATGGAGCAGTGTGATTTCTAAATCTTGATTCCCCAGATGCAAGACAATAGCCATGAATGAGCTTATTCCATCATTACACCGAGTCATGGAATATTCCATGGCTGGGTGTTTCTAGATTTTGCATGCTTCCTTAAGACAAGCGGACATTGAGTTCTTGATACCCAGGCTTTGCTAGAGGGTTAGCTAGGATCTCTTCAGCCAATAAAGCTGCAATGTATATGTATCATATTTGAAAACCTCCATCCAGCGGTTCCTTTATCGAACTTTGACCTACACGAGGAACGACTTTGCATTCTCAAGAAACAATTGTTACGATTGGTGCCGAACAAGTCGCCTCGAGCCACTGCGCTATAATTGTCGATAAGCAGAAGCTTTCCGCAATACTCACTCCATACCTATTCAGGAGTATAGATCCATTATCTAATTCCCGGCTTCAACAAAGCTGTTGTGCTAATAATAGTCGAGACACCTTGCAAAAGGACGCAGCAAATACCTGCCTTCTCAGCAGTAAGTCTTGCCCATCATTAAACCGAGTCATGAACGCCCAAGTGGGCAGTTCCGCGCTCATGATCTCGAGGACGAGTTTTTTGGAGAGCCAAAATGGATGGAATCCCGTCTGACAACTTAAAATAGCTCATCGATACCGGCGGGGGATCTCCAACAGATGACCAACAATATACCGAACGCCACCGAAAATGACATTTGGCCGGCTCTCCACTCAGCTCACTCTTAATCTAAACAGGATCCAGCATGTGAATTATATTTTCCTTGTGTGTATTGCTGATTCGGGAAGGTGTTTATCCAATTTGATAAGACGAATAAGATGAAAACCGAGTAAGACGATAGAGGGTGCTGGCTTAGAACCCACATATTCTCAAGCGGACTGTTCCCTTTGCACGTTCCTCTTCTATTGTGATATTTGTAGTACCAAAACCCAATCAATTATCAGCTTTTCAGAAGCAACATCTTTAAGCGAGGAGCATCTCCATTAACTCGTCTTCTGAGTTTCGAATGGATTGATCAAGATTGGCCCTTTACTTGCGACCACTTAACAAGAATCTAGAGTTTCTTGGAATCCTCAATCCCTATTTAAATTTTTCTGTTGGCGAGAACGGGTTTCGCTCAGCTGAGAAACCTAATGGTGTTGGATCATCGATCTGATCTTATTTTAGGACACCGGATTTGAGAGTCTGCCTCCTGATGGCTGAGACATGCGAACTAGCATGTGCATTCCGCAGAGGCCTCATTCTGTTTTCTTTCCCTTCCTCAATTCATACTCGCTTGGAAATAATACTAATTTCCAAGTAATTTCTCGTCCGCATTTAGATCTTGAAAAGTAGGAGCTCAATTTTAGATAGCATGACAGTCGTGACTATTCCCCCATTTTTCTTGCACCGGTGTATCCTCGCCTTAGGTGAGTTGGCAACTTGGGAAAAGTAAATTTGAGCCTCTTTCTTTAGGGGCAAACTCATATTAAATCAACCTTCAAAATCTCTTAGCGTAAGATGATTCTTTCATTTCAAGAGAAACAGTCTTCTGTTGGCAGTTGCTTTGGTGGAGATGTTAGCTTGGTGGTGTCGGATCACTGACTTGATCTTATTTTAGAACAAACTCTCGGACTACCCCTTTCCATAACCGGGAACATACGTAGCTGCTGGTCTACAGCCATCAACCTATGATAATAGCCGGTAAGAAACAACATCGTTCCAGGTGTGTGCTGAGTCAAAATAGAAGCCGAGTGAGCTCTTCAGGGGTTTTAAAATCACCATGGCTCAATGCAGCAGACACTCGTGATGTATCACTCCGCCTACTAACCTTCATCTGAAGCCATTCTCACCGGCTTTAAGGGCCTATTCAACATCTCGTGATTAAGTGAGGTTCTTCTCTACCCTATCTCAAAATTTTATGAACTTTCTAAAAATCCTCCTTCAACAAATTCCTGTTTCACCCCCTTTGCCACCAGACCTCGCTTTATAAGAGTCCACAACCCCTCAAAAGTGAAACGCACAAACTCTTCTCCCTCTAGTATCAAAGGACGACTCGAAGAAGTTGTTTATACATACAAAAAAGCTAGAAACATTATCGTTTTCTTTCTAATAGTACAAATCACAACCGACACCCTACAAGTATACCACCAGCAAGACTTAAGAGTATAGCAAAAATACAGCCACAAGCCCTTCAACCATTTCCCTCATTTTCCCATTCTTCAAGTTCCACACCAACATCCACCACGTTCCTCTTCATAACCATCAAACCAAGATTCCGAAAAAGCGTGAAGCTATTAGACACACGTAACCCAATCTCATAACTCGCATCTAAAATCCTACAATGAATCCTCCTCCAAATTCAAAAGGTCAACTTAATTCAACGTGAAACCATCTCTCCCGACAATGAGTACAGGACAAGGACTCACAAATAACCAGGAGTTGAATATCTATTCTCTCCTCTCTCAATTGTCTATGTCAGTCTCGGGATCAATCCAGTTATTTTGAATCAACTGAATTGATAAAAGGGAAAAGACCTTGAGAAGCACTGGCCCCCACCCTCTTTTCTACTTCCGAAAAGTATAAAAGTAGAATCGAAACGTTACAACGTCGATAGACCCAAGCTTCAAGTCTTTTTCGGATAAAAATTAGAAAAGAGAATCTTCTTTCTCAAGCTCACCTCCACTTCAACATATCACAATTCCCCCACCCACACCTATCCCTACCAACCTCAGGGCTCCAACCCCGAGTGTTATTGAAGAAAGAACTTGCTTTCCATGGCTTAGAAGATGATATCAACTCACCTGTGAAAACGAAAGTACCAGGAGCCAGGAAAACGGAACACAATCACACACAAAAAAAAACCATAACCAAGAATCCTCCAAATCTAAACCATAAAATTCTAAACAAAACATAAAAAAAAGAATACAATCGAAGAAAAAAAGTGCATATTCGTTCATCTTGTTATACACACTCATTCCCAGAGTGAAGCGGAGTATTAGTTACAAAAAAGAGCTGTAGGGTCAAGACAATCCGTCGTTGTTCATGATTGCGCTCCCCAGTATCAAAAAACACCCAGCCAAACCCAACCCCAGCCAGGATCAGATCCCCCCCCCCCCCCCTATCGCTGTGAACCCGAGATATCATCTCTCCATTTTCACAGCCGTGGCATCATGTTCGGAAATCCTACGATCTTACCAAGAAAAAAAGCCGTCGCCCAAATTTCCATGACTGGACACCACCACCTCGACACTTTTGAATTAACTTTCCTTCAGCGCATAACACCTCCCATCCCTTGCAATCGGTTCGCCAGCTGGGGATATTTCTCTTGCACCTCTAATTGTGTACGTGTGGCCTCGGCATACGAGAGGGCGTTGACAATCTCCCCCTCGGTTCGTGAAAGTTCGGCGGCACGCTCAAAGTATTTTAGCGCCTCCGTAACCTTGCCCTGTTGAAGTAATAATTGAGCCATAGTAGCAACGGCAATGTCACATTCGGGGTCGACTGCTCCTAGTTAATATTTGCAGACTTATTTATTTTATTGGGAAACTTACTGATTAGCGCCTTTTGGCAAAGGGTCTCTGCCTCCTCAAATTCCTTCTTCCATGTGAAAAGAGCCAAGGCCTTATTGATGAGAGGAAGAACGTTCATGCCCAAAGGCTTTGTCTGCTTCTCCATTTCAATGGCAGTATCGAATTTCTCAATTGCCTCCTGGAACTTTTGTTGATCTAATAACAGTTCACCATAGTAGTTATAAACATCTGGAACCTTGTCGAAATTCTTGATACATCTTCGGAAAGTGGCCATTGATGAAGCAATTGATCCCATCTTATATTGTGTAACGCCAAGTTGGATGTGAGAGAAAATAAAGTCGCGATCGAGGTCGATAGATTTTTGATAATCTTTTGCAGCTTCTGCAAATTCCCCGAGAATGAAGTGGAGTTGTGCGCGGTGGTAGTATATATCTGGGTCGACATCGTTGTGTTCGATTGCCTTTGCGAAATCATCTGCTGCTGCGTCCTTGTCACCTAAATCTTTATTAGCTATTGCCAGTACATTATGCCAAAGTACCAACCTAATTCCAAGTGCATGCTAGCACGTTTGATATAACTTTGGGTCATGGATGGCTGCAATTCAATGCTCTTTGTCAAATCTTCCAGCGCTTCAATGTTGTCTCCGCGAAGGTATTTGAAGGTTCCGCGCATGTTGTAGGCAAATGCTTCGTGTTCACCGAGTTCATTCAGTGACACGGCCTTGTTAAAGGCAACTGCAGCTTCCTCGTATGCATCACCATTCTTCTTGGCCACCGATCGTAATCCCAACTGCAATTGACCTAATCCTGTGTCTTCGGATAGCTCATTTGAGTCTTCCAAACCTGCTGGTGGGTCTCGAGCGCGGAAGCTGTGTAGGTAGTTTGTGACGAACGAGGCGCTGGGTAGCTTTCGGTCCTTGTTGGCAAGGAAAACCTTTGCTTTGGCTTCGGCCACCTTCTTGAGCAGCCTCTCAACAGCTTGGGCACTGGCTTCAATCTTGAAGCCATCGATAATGCAACTGGCTGTGAAATCCAACAGAGCTTCGCTGTACTTCTCAAGGTGTTCGTATGCGTTCGCCCGTCGGTTCAAAGCCTTGACGTATTCGTTGTCTAGGTTGATAGCTGCCGTGGTATCCTCGACGACCTTTTCCCACTCTCCTTGGGCATTGTAGCATGCGGCTCGATTGGAGTAGAAGATAGGGTCGGGCTTGCAAAGAATGGCCTTTCCATACAGCTCAATGGCCTTATCAAAATCCTTCAGACCATAGGCGGTATTTCCGGCAGCTTTTAACTTCTGGGCATATTCTTTCCTTGTTTGTTCGGAGAGGGTTCCCACGGTAGCTTCGTCCACTTCGGGTAGCTCATCTGCGACTTCGACAGTTGGAGTCTTTGGTGGAGGTGTCTTGGGTTCCGCTGTGCCCTTTTCCGGATCTGCCGCCTTTTTGTCCTCTTCCTTTTTCCTCCGCTTCTTTTCTTTACTTGACTTTTTAGGTGTGCTTTGGGATGGAGTAGGTGCCTGCAGATTGCTGTTAGCTGAAATCGAACCACAATGGAATGGGCTTTATCATCATACTGAATCAATAAGATAATATGCAACGCCGGCACCAGTGACCACCACTGCTACACCAGCAATTGTATATACGACAGCTTTGTTTTCCGATGCCCAAGTCGATATCCGATCCCAAACAGAGGAAGGGGGTGTGGAGGACGCGAATACTGGGGGGCTGCTCCCAGCCAGGATTGGTTGGGGGGAGGACATGGAGAAGAGGGAGTATTATTAGGAGAATTTAGGTAAGAGTAGAAGCAATAGAATGAAACAAAGGCGCTCGTCGATGGACGGCAAGGACAAATTCGATGATGACTCGAGATGGAAGCTCAGAATCTTTTTCGCGATAGGGACGGGCTCACGGGAAACGGCAATGGGGCCAATTGCAGCTCGGCAGGGGTAGATACACGCTAAGCTCTTTTGGGGACATTCATGATCTCATAACTCACAATCTCAGCTCTCATAAAAAGTATCTCGGTTAGCTATATGAGAATAGAAGCTTCATTGCACAAGAACAATTATCGCAACGATCCAACAGGCAATCAAACAATTTCAAATCGATATGCAGGAGCTGTAAGGACACTCCTGGAGAAGATTCTCACGTGCCATGCTGCCAAGCTTATCATCTTTGTGTGACATGAGCTCTTCTCAAGGTCGACCGTGAAGTAAACTGGACATTGTCACGAATAAAAATATGCTGTGGATCTGAACCTCTAGCTATTTAACCTGTTCAAATCTTTGTTGATCCACTTTCCTGCTTCCTTGACGGGTCTCACATGTAATCCGAATCCAGCCCACTGTTGGCTTTGTACGTAGGGCTGCATCACAAGTCAACTTCAGGGCGTTGTTAAGAAGTCGATCATTTCAAGACAATCCTCGAAAGGCGCCTCACTGTTTGGCTACATAACAACCGGTGAGTTCATTAATTTCGTTCTTTGATACAAGCTGTTTGCCACCTTCCAATTTTTCCTGCCAGCCTCTTCAAACGTAGTCTAGTAAAAACTCGTTCTGGCAATAAGCAAACCCATTTTGGAATTATATCTTCAAGCCCTTCCCATTTTCTTCTTGTATTGAAAACCCAAGAATTCCCTTCCTGCCACGAACCAATTGTGTGAGTCACCTCACTCTTCAGGATATCCCTCGAGTAAATTTTTCAAAGTACTTAAAACTCAAAAACCTCTTCAATCTTCAATCTCCAATATTCAAGCTTCTAACCAAAATTTCAGATTCACATCCTCAAACCACCAACATGACAGAACCAAATTTCAAGCTCTTTTCGTCCCTCCGCTACGACCCAATCCTCCTCACCCATGCACCCAACACTGAAAACTGGGAACCTCCTGCCACAGCTCCATCACCATACTACATGCTCCCTCTTCACAGAGACCGTATGCTTCAAGCTGCTCAGCACTTCAATTGGCCTCGTGCTGTTGAAGCCATCTCAGGACCAACCGGCTTCACATTTCTCCTCTCAAAACTAGACTCGGCCATTGACAATACCTCAACAACACCCCTTCGTATCCGAGCAGTTCTCGCTGAAGATGGAGAACTCACCATCGAAGCCTCTGTCACACCCCCAGTTGAACTGGAGAACCTCTTTCCCTCCCGCCTCCCACCACCAGCTTCAATCCGTGAAGCCGTTCCCCAAGTCTCCCCCTTGACCGGCGGAGCCCTTACCACACCAGGAGGAAAACTTCTCGGAGACGCCTCATTGGCAGATCCCTTCCATGTTTCCCCAGATACAATCCGTACCCCACCATCTTCTTACACATCCTACAAAACCACCGCTCGGCACATGTATGAAGGAGCACGAACCCGTCTTGGAATTAAAGAATGGACTGAGCGCCGTGAAGTCCTTCTCATCAGCACGAAGGATGGCGAAACCATGGAAGGGACTTTGACAAGTCCTTATTTTTGGAGAGATGGATCGTGGGTTACTCCGTCTGTCTCGAGTGGTGGACAGATTGGGACGACGAGACGGTGGGCTTTGGAGAAGGGGTTTTGTAAGGAGGGGGTTGTGAAGGTCGATAGTTTAGTGGAGGGGGAGGAGTGTTGGATTAGTAATGGTGTTAGAGGATTTCATGCTGGGATTGTAAAGCTTTCCTAGTTATGGCCACTGCAATGGTTACGTTTGAGGAGCTTGAGCTTGAGCTGTTCTTTGGGATTGATTGAGACTGAAAAGGTCCTTTTTATTACAAATCTGCCGCCAGTCACTATATAATGATTTCAATTGCTACGAAAGTGTCCATAGCAAATTAATTTCCATTTGTTTTCAAAAGCGATGTGCAATTCTGTTCATTGACATGTCGAATCCAGATCTTCCTTCTACGTAAGTGATTTACTCACCAAAGGAAGGAACGCGGTCTAGATCTATATATTACCTAGAAAAACTCTCCAATAGTTCTCACGCAGGAAGTTCACAGAAGCGAAAGTTGGCCATGAGGAAGCCAGGCTTACACCTTCCCTCTCTCCCACGTCCACTCAAAACACCCCGAACAATGGCGCCTATGGTCTTTGATCTAGCCCGCACGGACGAGCTCATGGAACAGAGTATGTGTACGAACAATGAAAAGTTCGAAGAAATCACCCAACGTCTCACTCTTCCTCTCTCTCATCTACATATTCGTGTTAAAGCCTAAGTATGGACTAACACAAAGCTCTACTGGACTTTTAACATTTCTTGCTGTCGAAAATACAAGTACCTTCGGCATTCCATCTTTCTTTTGCTTTACTGGGAAAATTATTGAGCACGAGTTATCCACTTTCAATGATCCTGAGTAAAACATGAATATCTTGGAAAATAACATTATCTCTAGTGGTTGGTGCAGCCTTTTGCTATCCAACGTGAACACCATTCACCTTCGAATTCGCACTTTCGAGGAACTTATCAATTGAGAATACCACTCCTGGCTCATTTTATAACCATGGTTCTCGTGATTCTTCTTCCCTGGCGAAAAGACAGGGGGTGGGGGAGGTGATGGAATAGTGGAGGCGATAAAGTAATTTTTAGGACCTTGCACAGAATTTTACGTTTGTGACGGAGTTTGATCACTACTTGTTTCTCTCCGTGGGCCCTTTTTAACTTCCTATTGAATGGTGGTTGGTGATGCTAACCTATCTCACATTCCAAAAAGTCCTGGACTGAAATCCACGAGCGTGTAATGCCAAAATGAAAAACACATCTCTTAATTTTGGCTAAGCAGCCGTCGATTTCAAGATAAATATCCCAGGACGACAACCTCTGAACGACATGGAATAAACCAAGCGAACTATGATGATCCTATGGTTGCGTTGTCATAGGAAACTTGAAATTTCTCACTGTATATGCAGTCATTGGGTCCATGACTTAAATTATGTGAGTCTAGTCCTAGGGCAGGAGAACTTACCACAGGATCTAGCAAGCTTTTACTGTCGAGAAATAGAGCACTGTCGAAAAGCCACCGTAGTTTCTTTACTTGGAAAGGTTGGAGAAGTATTTTATTTGACACAGTTTTCTTGTACAAAGATCCGCTAAGCAAAGTGACCCCCATTTTACATATATGTAATTTTCACGAGGGTTTTACATTGGCCACTTCGGGACAACGTCGTCTTCTGGGTGAGGGTTGTACATTGAAGCTGCACGACTTCGGGCTTTTATCTGCACTAAACTGTAAATGGGTAACGCTATTTTGAGGGCATACTTTGTAATCTACACCGTCACCAGAGCATGTTTGATCAGAATATTTTATACTGAATTGTCATGATGCACGCAGATGGGTTTGCAAAAGAGAACCTCCAAGGAGTTAATTTTAAGGAGGAACTTGACACTGAGCGATTTAATAGTGACTTAATATATATTCGTCACGGAAGCCCATCGAACACCATATTGATTGAAGGTATGGCTTATATATTCCTAGCTGAGATACAACTCCTGAGTTGAAGGAAGAACAAAAGGAAACTGGGAAGCATATTAGACCTCTTCTATATTTATTAGAAAGTGTTTAATGAGGTTGTCGACAATACGAGATGCAAGGTGAGAAGTGTGTTCAAGATACGGGAGCTTTGCCAAAAATGCAAATACAAGAAGAGAAATAAAGATATCATTAGTCTGTGATGTGGGTGATCACCCTTTTATACTCCGCAGTGGCTGAGATTAGATAACAGCTACTTAATATTATGAAGGAATTTTAGGGTGATATGATTGTGAGGGTTTATTCATAGTCTTCTCAGTAATTTCGGGCAAACCTGGGAGCATAAGAACATTCCACACCTCCAACTTTCTCTTCTCTTTCATCAACAAGCTGAAAGAGAGCCCCAAGAGTTAAGGAAGTTAAGCAACAGCAATCATGAACTAAGAGAGGCGAAAAACAGCATCTTCTCTTTTACAACTTCAAGATCTTTTCTTGTATTACATGACCATCACTAGTTCAGAACTCAAGAAACGCTAAAGAACATTTGCTGTTGGAAGAAGAATTGTTGTCGAATTTCGAGTGATTTACAATTTTTGATCGCCATAGTCTCCACGGAGAGTATCCACCTAAGAAACTCCTGTCATGTACAGTACTGTTCATGGAGCTAGTGCCGTGAAAGAGGGTAGATTCGCAGGGTTTCAATTCCTGGTCCCAGGATGACGAGAGTAACGACATTGTAAGAGAAAGAAGCTTTCCTCTTGGTACACCTACCTTTTATAAGTATTGTGCGAAAATGTTTCGGACAATTACCTTTATTTTCCAAGGTTTAGAAGTATCAGAAGTTCGCCTTTTTGATTCTTCTAAACTTCACATAAAATACTTGTAAGTATCTAAGAATATCTAAGACAGCAAGGGGCTGTACGCAGAGTTAAGCCTAGGGTTTTTACCTGATAGCTAGGAACCTTGGTTTGTGAGATGAAGTTCCACGACTTGTCACAGGATCAAACAGTCAACTGTTGCAGCCTATAGCTTCAAGCTGAAATGTTTGGCATCAGCTCAGCTTGAATTGTACTTACACCAGAGCACGTGGCTTTGTCTTAAGAGTACTCTTAAACCCTTCTATCAACCCAGCTCCCAACAGCGTATCAACAACAAAACCAACATCATTGAATTAGCACCAAGTCCAGCTGTAAAGAAAATACCATACCTTCCTCAGCTCTTTTGACTCACCAGCGAGTTGTAAAGTGAATTTTGATGTGGGCTTCTCCTGTGGTTTACTTTGAATTGTACTCTGAATTTCTCAAGAACTAGAAGTCTTGCTTTTGAAAGAAGCTGTTTTGTCGAATTTGCAGTATTCGAGCCTTTAAAGCTCTGAATTATCTGTTCTTTTATATGGTTTTCTTCCATTTTTCAAGAAATTTCTAACTTGACGAACGATGTCCGTGTTTACAGAAGAAATCTCATCATGACACGACCAGAAGAGAACATGGTCGATCGTATCCTGGCATAGCCACGCTATGATCAAGACAGTACCATCCAACGAGTCAATTTAAGTACAAAGCGTCGGAAGTTTTGAAGTTGACTGGAAGCATATTTCTAGCAAAGTCATGCCGAGTGGTTTTAGGCGACAAGATCTTATCAGTTTTGAATCATGACCACAGGGAGCATGCATTTTCAGAGCCATGGCATTAGAGCCAATTGTGGCTTCATAAAAGCGGATGGAGGACCTAGGAGAAGTGTAATGCCAAATGCAATTTTGCCCGGACTAGGATTCTCGCTTATGATCGATCCATATTTCTCACAAGCACCCCATGATTCAATACGTGATGTGTGACGAATGAAATAGTCTCGATGCATTTTCCCCACTTGAGATCTATTACCCAACGGCAACGTAATTGGCTAAATGGAGGACGAGTCGAGCCAGCTTCAGCCAGGAATGTGTCGACTTTCTGAGCTCTGGGGTTTCTCATGATGGCTTCTAGGTTTTTCAGAATAATGGATCCCCCCTCTCATACTCATACAAGAGTATAGCTTCGGCTTCAAATTATGCTTTTTTCCTCATCGTAATTCAACAACAAACGCTATTTTCAAGCTGAAGTCTCGACAATGCGGTAGTTTTCTCTTTGACTAGACTCATGCATTTTGCAGCTAAGAACTCTACAGATGCTTTTTCCTTTCAATCTGTGAATATCGATTGACAATTACAGTAAAACGAGTAAACGGGAAACGACAGCATATTTTTCAAGCAGCAGCAGAACTTGTCGATAATCTCTGAAAATTTGCACTAATGGGGTGATTGATGGCCACGGACGGAGTCAGTTTGATTCATTTATGATTCTTTAAAGCAGCATACTGAAGGTTACGTTGACCTATGTACTCGTTCCAACAATCTTGATCATCCCATGCTCCTTTAAACTATGGAGTATCTTGTTCTGGAATATATCCTGGATGGTTTATTTTAACTGTTGAAAAGAGAGGAGTCAAAGAGTTTGAGCTACAACTCATGGAGATCGAATGTTCTCGGGGTTTAATTTCGTAAAAAGCATTTATAATGAAGTTACCCGTTGATGTTGACTTTCGTCTTTCTGAAGTGAAGGGGACAATTAGTTGGGGCTCTTTCTAGGAAACTTACGGAACGAAATAAGCTTTGGGGGACTACTAGTTGAACATTCCAACTTATTGTTATATGCGTTGCATCGACTGATACATGCTGTCTTGATTTTTGATGCGGAAATACTCACCTCCATTAACCTAGAGATCGAATAATTATTAGCTTTAATAATTTTCTTGGACCAAGGTCTCGACAGCTATACAATAAGCGGACATTTAAAATACCCTCGAGGGAAATTGCTTGAGAGGATCCCGGACAATAGTCGCGGCACACTCATTTTGAAAAGAACATGCCCCCCCCTTATATTCTAACCTGCCTGGCTTACCTCATTCTTAAAATCCTCGTGAGATCACAAGTGTTACTCATTGTTTTTACCAAAAACAAGGACGATCTAACTCCATATTCCACGGCTCTTTCAACCCCAATTGTGGAGCCTTCTCGAAAAATGACGTCAAGTGCGAAATATAAAAGCCTTCCTCGTGCGCGTCAGAGAACAGCTGTGAAGACCCTTTAGAAAAGTGTCAACAATGCTTTGTGTGAGGTTCTTATAGTTTGAAGATCTTTAGTATGGGAGTAGATTTTGATTTAAGTCCATAATACCACCACAATACCAGGTCTGCCCCCCTCGCTGCATAATCCATCAGATAGAACTACGTAAAATATTTGATAGTAAAAGAATACTCGACACTAATACACATCTAGATTTTATACATCTACAGTGCCCTCAATTGGAACTGCTGATGGCCCTTCAATGATTTTGCGACGTTTGTTTCTGTGAGTTTTTGGCTTCAAGTGTTATTGCTTAGTCTCCTATCCTGTACTCTGAAGTTTGTACTTCTTCCCTTCTAAATCTCCCTCTGTTTCACCGTACAACTTCTAAGCAGGTTTCCTTTTTTTATAAGATTTCACACGAAATTAAGTGCAAAGACGATAGTACAGCCCTTGCAGTCGACATTTGGAGAAAGCCACGTTTCTTTTCTGTGAACAACGAGAAGTCCACTTTTAGTAAAACTTGAGACATGTTACCAATAATACTCCTGCGACCTGTGAAGAACTGAGGGAGGTATTTTTCAATTCCTTCACCTGATTTGTCACTCAGCTTCAGATATCTAGTGAACTTTCAATTGATACTCACTGCCAGTAAAAGCAAGTCAGGGCTCCCGCTTAAATGCTCCAACGCTTTCGAGGTTATAAGTTAGGTGCACAAGTTGGATTATCAAATGGTAGAGTATCTTGCTGGAATAGATGATCTGTTTTGCACGTGTTTCGTTGTGGAATCCCCTAAGCTATAGTGACCCTCGACTTTACTAAATAAATATACTTAGATCCGCTATGCCAAGTTTTGTTACAAAAAGCTAACAACCCATGATTGCAAGCCTATTAATATACCCCAGAGATTCGACAGCAAATTCCAATCCGACACCAAAATACTCCAAACCCCCTTTCATCTCCTGAAGCCTCCAAGTAAAAACATTGCGAATCATGAAAACCCTACACAGCTATTTTTTTTAAACGGGACTGGGATATTCAACACTGAGATTATACACGTCACAACCATTTTTTCTTCAAGTAGAGTATTCCTTGTTGAAGTGCCTAGCTTGATACTCACCCCCGATATAAAGCCAAGCTAACTCTCCAAAATCCCAACAAGTTTCGCGAAGAACGAGAGGAAATGGGTTGACTTTCGAGAAGCGAGATACACTTGTAATGGACGAGAAAACTACATATCGTTTCCCTCTCCCCACAAACCCTCTGTGGCGATCTTCAAATGTCCCCGTAAGTTCACAATTGGAACCTAAATCTCCACCGGAAAATGTTGCTCTCTATTTTTAAATCATAGGTAAGATCAACATCCGAGGGACTATAAGATAGCACCTTACAACTCTCAAATCTCGACCAACGAGAATGATATTACGAGGAGAATGATGGTGTCCCTGGAGCCATCTTTGTAATTGAAGTCTCAAGTCCCAGTATCTCACCCCTCTCAACTTTCAAACTCATGGAAACCTATACTACTGAATCTAGCTAGGGAAAGCCACCCCATGATTTAGAAAGAAAGCATGAATGTACTCTGGAGATTCGACAGCACAACTGAATTCGACACTAAAATATTTACATCCATCTCCCATAATAAATCGAACCATGCCGTCAAAACAAAGACCAAGCCATCTAAACTTGTTACTTGTTGTTCTGGGAAGACGAGGTATACGAGGGGTGACGAACAAGAAGGCTCAAAACACACAGCACACATCATAACGTTCGCTCGTTGTTGTTCGCCATTGGTGGCTTCAGCTTGGCCTATACCCCTATTATAAAGACCATTTGAATCTCTAGGTCGGGTGGAGAAAGTACCAACATTCCAGATGGAGGAAGTAAGAGGACTCGTTTAGGCCGATGGATAGTAATGGCGATTGAGAAAGAAAGAGAAGCTGGATTCCAAGGACTTGTGATCTGGAGAAAAAATACAGTGCTCGTGATTTTGAACACACCCCTCGCTTCATGAAGGTACTACCTGTCTTCACACCCTCAAACAAAAAGCCAAATTCAGTAGACATAAAACATTATATTCATTAACCACCACCCCGCCAAATCCGGAGAATATCTACATAGCACCCCACCTCTTCAAAGGTGAGGTCCCCTTTCCCAGAGTAATATTAGAAGGCTGCGCAACCCCAGAATCAGTAGTGAAAGGCGCGGTACTAGATAGCGAATCCACCCTTCCAAGTAAGAACTCGAGATGTCTGTATGCCGCAGTAGGAGCATATTGAGGAATCACTGCACACAACAATTAGCAAATATTCACAATATTTGGAAGAGAGGATTTGGAATGGGGAAAGAAAGGAATAGGGAAAACATACTATGACCGGCCAAATCAACACCAACATAAGTCAATCCCCTCTCCGTATGTGTCGTCCCCATAACGCCACTAGCAGCAAGCGTAGAAAGCGAAACCTCATTATGATAAGGAACAAAGAAGGGATCCTCAGGTTTCGTCTGGAATCCTTGGACACCACCCCAAGTCAAATTCTGGATCATCAAAAGAGTTCCATTGGCGATGAGAACCATATCTAGAGCCCCATGTGCGATGATAGTACGTTTGCTTCGCTCGATAACACCTGGAAGGACGCTGACGCCCGAGGGAAGACTACTATCTCCGTTGGGGAAGACGTCGATGGGCGTGCATTCGAACCATTCGATAATCGGGGCGTTGATAGCTTTCTGCACATCGGTGCGGTTAAAATAGATACTCGCGCCTTCAGGGACGTAGTCAAAAGATCCTGGGAATCCCATGACGTCCCACAGGAGGGGGCAGGTAGTGGCTACTTGATAGATATCCCAACACGGATTAACAAGCATGATTGCGTCGTAGATGAGATCAAAGACTCCACATTCCGGTGTTGCCGAACCGAACTGGTCGGTTCCCGGGGTTGGTGGGAAGGGTCCTGGTGGTGGGTAGGCGAGATATTTGTCGATGTAATCTGTGAAGCCGCAGGAATCGGAGAGGTTGTGGATTTGGGCTTTGAAGGTGTCGTTGAAGGGGAAGAGACCACCCCAGTAGTCGACGAATTGCACTGCTGGCATTTCGCGTTGGATGACGTCGGATGATGTGGATGGATCGTAGATCAAGGTTGATTGTAAGTCATTGTACTAGGAATATGTTAGTACTTAATTTTCCAAGTTAATGGCTGGACTTACTGTAGTATCGTTGCTGTTCAACATGGCATCGGCGATATATGGAACATAGTAACCAGCATAAGACTCTCCAGCAATGTAGACTTTGCGCCCTTGCAGCGCAAATGTCTCGACAAAGTTCTTCCAGAAGCCTAAGAATTGTGCTGCAACATCTGCCTCATCCTTTGCTGTTGGTATTCCTTGGGAGAACCCGGTTCCGACTGGCTGCTCGACCCAAACGACATTTGTGAGGTTTACCCAACTGTATGGGTTCTTGACTGGCTTGAAGGTACCGTATTGCCAAAGGAATGGACCGTTCTCTTGTAAGAGTCCCTCGAGTGAAGAGCAACCAGGCTGGTTTTATGTGTTAGTGAGGTTTTTTTGTAATAGCCAAGTTGAAAAAGGAATTCAAGAGACTTACTCCACCATTGAGCCAGATCAGAATCTCATCAGAAGCTTCTGGGTTCTCGGAAGGGAAAAACCAAAAGTAGAGTTGACTAGTCTCATTGGGAGCCGAAGTAATTGGCATCAGACCAGCATAACTCTCTCCAATATCAAAGTCAACCTCCGGAATGGCACTTCCGTTCACAGAGTATTCTATTCACCAATTAGCTCAAGCATACGGATCCAATTGAATAATACTTACTTGCTGTAGAGTTCGTGTAGTACTGAGAAGATGAAGCTGCGCGAGGTTTATGTTGTGGTGGTGACACAGGTTCGCGAACGACATTCTTGTGTACTCTGTCTTTCATTCCCACATGCTGAAGACTTCTTCCAGATGCTGTTCCAGTTTTTGCAGATACCACACCGGCAGCAATTGCCAATGCAGACAAACAAGTAGAGAAACGCATTATGACAAGATCTTGAGATTAAAGACAGGAGAAAGTCGACGAACGCAAGAGGAGCTCTAAAGTAGAAGCTTCTCAAAACAAAGGCGGTAGCAGAGAAAGAGAAAAAGAGGGGAATCAAGAGCCTCTTATGTGCTACTTAAATTGAATAAAAGCACTCGCGGGGAAACTTCCTCACAAGCTTGATGACGAAAAGAAGGGGGAGCCCCTGTCTACCGGGTCCACTTGTAGCTGCTCCTCTTCACAATCAACCAATCCTTGATGCGGCCATTGGGATACCTTGAAGCTCGGAGGTCGGGTATAAGCAGAAGCAGAGAGTACTGCATAACCCCCTACCCAACCCTAAGGACCGTAATAAGCTCATTGGACGAACAGTCCCAATCGAGCGATTGGGACCTCTTCACTCTATGCCACGGAGTACAATCCAATTCATCTTCAAATCTTGGAGAACTGTCTCCCAAACTCTGGGTGTCCAACCCCTCTAGAAATCATTCAAGCTTTCCACGCAACGGTCAAACTAAACGCAAATGAGCAGTTACGACCGCTACTTACGGAATATAAATTCCAGATAAGACATTGTCGGGATGCCATGGAAAGCTTGTCTTCCCCTTGGTGCACGGTGTCGAAGAAGACCGATGCACCTCATAGTTATCTGTGGATTTTGGGAGGCATCTCGACCTCCGCGTACCCGGATTGGCCATGTCGAGTAATTCGTAGAGTGCGAACTGCTCATTGAGGATCCATCCGAGTGGCTGGCAATGGAAAGGAACCGGAATTTGCTCATCTGAATTGTCTTTTTCCCCGTCTTTTGATTGTGGCGTGTGGCAAAGATTATAACCTTCCCATTGAGGTGTGGTGTCACCAAACACGCGTTCTACTGTATGCCATAAAGCGCGTTGGGGTTCCTTCTCGAGTCGTATTTGTTGGTGTGGTGTGTGAGCACGATGACTCGACGAAAGTTCCTAGGACGGGATAGAAAGCGATCGACATCAGAGAAGATTTTCCGGTGGACGATGGGTGGACGATGAATTGAGGAATCAGAACAATCAATTCGCAATTCCCCATCGCGATAAGCCAGGTCCCTGGTCAGAAAGCAAGCTTTTCTGGAAGCCCCGTCAGGTACGAGGCGCCGAGGCTAAATAGTATCACCTTCCACTTCTGGGATCGCGTTGTCCGTTGCTTTGCATTTCTAGCAGGGGGGAGGCACTAAAACCCAGCATCAGGATTTTAAGGTTGATATGCCATCTAAAATACAATTTCGTCTTGGAATGCAACTCCTCTTGAGTCTCGATGCAATCTACAAAGAATAAACATTGCAAGGCAAGTGTCGTTGATGTTTTCCCTTTGGAGTTGGCCTGGCAATACGCCCCCCGGGTAGGAACGAACGCCCCTCCCAAAGGAGCGATCTCATCAAGAAATCTTAGCTCTTGCTTACGGGCGGGGTAATGCTCATGACATTGCTACCACTGAAGAAGGGACATCAAGTGATCGGTTTTGAGACTTCATTCTCACGAAGAGTCAATTTGGTTCATTCCCGTTCATTCAGAACAAAATGCCAGTCTTATCATCCAACCGTTTCTCAACCAAAACCCTCTGAATCGCATCCCAATCCCTACACTCATGCGTCGCATTCGCACCATCAAATCCATATTTCCTCTCACTTCCATCGGGGTTATATTCTATCTCAGCATGATCAAGAGTAGTATCGCCAGCGCAAAGAATGGATTGCCGGACTTTCTCGTCAGTACGGCAATTTGTTGGTTACGAGGAAAGGGGGGAAGGGAGAATGACTTACTGTAATCAAGACAATGATATTCGTGTCCTGCCCCGGCAAATCTTGATTTATCTTTCTTTTCGTATTTGATTATTATGTGTCTTAGGACTGCCTTTTTTGGTGTTAGTTTTGTTGTGGATTTTTTGGGGATCAAGAAGACAGGAAGCGTCTGGACTCATATTTCTTGGAGGTTTTTTCTTGAATTAGAAGTTTGGAATCGAAATGGCTACATGAAGTCTTCCTTTTCGATTCCAAAAGCTCCTATCTTGGAGTTCTCCCTTCTAATACAAGGTGGAAGGTGGGGAGGGGGAATCTCACCAAACAATGCAACTGATGCGTCATAGAAACAGAATATATCTCCGCTTCCTCCGTATCATTTTCAATCTTCTTACTTCTCGGCATAGCATACAACCTCGGATGAGGAACTCTCAAAAATCCAGCTCCAACTATCTCACATCAGTAACCAAAGTCAAGCTCTCCGCAAGACAGCAAAACTTACGAGGCATCATCTCATCCCAAATTCTGTCTCCTTCCTCCGAAGTATCTTCATACCCACTAGGGAACTTGAACATAACTTCTTTTCTCGGAACTACAATTCTACTCATCAACACTTTCCCTTTCACTTGTCGCTTTCGAATGCCAGTGTCTAATAACTTACTCTCACCGATAAACTCCTGCGGACTCATCAACCCATCCTTCCTGTGTTCCCCGACTTCATCAACATCACCACCATACTTCTCTCCCCAAGTCTGACCAATATTCAAGCCCGCAGTGAAAGAAATAAGAACCATGGAGAGCAGACAAAAGAAAATGCAAAGAGCTGTAGGCGTTACATTGCAGAAACCCCTAGGCACCCTCCTAGCATCTCTACTTTCGCCATATTCATCTAAAGGTACAGAAGTGTAGGAGGTCGATTTCCGCATTGTTTTTCCATTGATGCGAAATGAACTCGAAACGAGATGATGATATTCTTGAAGGTATCATTGTGGCTGTCGTGTCATCTTGGTTGTGTTGAGGAGAATGATCACGATATTTATCCATGGCGGCTGAAAAGGGCTCAAGTGACGGAGGGGAGAAAATCCGCTACAGAAATTCGATAATACAAATCATTGGGATGCAGAAGAGTTTGAAATGTCAAGCTTGAAAGTGGAATGGTATCTTATTATTTCGACTTCTTAGATTTAGCTGTAGGCTTACCACCAGCTTCATCCTCCTCCAATAGCAAAGCCTGCATCTCCTGTTCCCCCATCCAGCCCTTAACACTTTCAATAACCTTATCAAGTTCAAACCCCCCCTCCATAACATCATCAAGATTATGAACACTAAACCCACTCCTATGATCCGTGACTCTCTGCTGACCATAATTATAAGTCCGAATTTTATTCTGCCTCCCCATCTGAGCAACTCCAATAACCCCCCGCCTAATACTCATCACCTCCTCCTCCCTAGCCTCCCGTTTCGCCTGCGCAAGCTTAGATCGTAAAATCTGCCATGCCTTTTCGCGATTCTTATGCTGCGATCGCGAATCCTGCATACTGACAACTGTGTTCGTGGGTATATGGGTAAGTCGAATCGCCGAATCGGTGGTATTAACATGTTGACCTCCCGCTCCTCTTGCGCGCATAACATCTGTTCGTACATCCGTGACATTGACATAGTAGTCACTAGTAGGATCATTTAAATCCGTTTCCCATAATTCCTGCCCTTCGCTCGCGCTCGCGGGTAAGCTTGGGAGAACCAGTACACTCACAGCACTTGTATGTGTACGGCCCTTGCTTTCCGTCGCTGGAACACGTTGGACACGATGTACACCCGCTTCGCTCCTTAATTCTCCGTACGCCCCAGGAGCTTCGATTTCCAGAATGGCTTCTGCGAGGGGCGCGGTGCCGTTCGCGGAGCTATCCCCATCTGCGGTCTCGTATTTCATCAAAGACACACGGTATCCCTTTCGTGAACATAGGGATTGATACATCTGCATCAACTCATTCGCAAACAACGCCGCCTCTCCACCCCCAGCACCAGGTCTAATTTCCATCAAACAAGGCATATCCTCAAAAGGATGCTTAGGCGTAAGAGACGTCGCAAGATTCTGCGAAAGCGTATCCAATTGCGTCTGCGTCGCTGCCAAATCCTCCGCCGCAAGCTCTCGCAGCTCATCATCTGTTGTGGGGTCTCTTAGGAGAGCATGCAGTTCTTCGAGTGTAGATTCACTTTCCTCCCATTGTTTTAGGGCGTAGGTTACGTGGGATAACTCGCCGATTCTCTTGCTGATTTTTGCATCGAAGGATTCGGCTGTTTCGAGGGAGAGGCGGTCGTGTTCTGCTGCCATGTTGCGCGCGCGCGCGAGCAGGATTGGGGAGAAGGAGGCATGACTTGCTGGTTTGTTTGTTAGTATGCAATTGTCAGTTGTTCTGGCAGAACTCACCAGTACTTGCAAATCGTATGACACGCCGTCTAGCCGGCTTCAAACATGTGTTGATGCATCGTCTGCAGATCCAGGGAGCTCCAAACATGCTTTAATTGGTGGTTCTTGAAGCTATTCCCATTAACTTCTCAAAAAGGTTTTGGAATCTCATCAGCCGATGCTACCCCTGTCTCGGGATTTCAGTTCAGTTTACCGCCCTCTTGATTGGGCGTTTGTGACGTTATCTGCCACATCCGCCCGCTTCCCGTCTTTGCCGCGGCCATCAGTGGAAGTCACTTATGTTACTGTAGTCAACCCCTCCCCCTCCATTTGCGAAATCGGACTACCTTTAGACTCCCCCAATGTTTGTGTTTCCTTTCTCTACTGCCTACTCTTTTCCTACCGAAGTTTCTCATTTAACTCATATTTCTGTACCCCATCATTGCAAATAGAGTGGAACTTCAAGTAGTATGTTCCCAATCCATTCTCCGGAACAAGATGTTCTCCCACTTACGTCTCTTCCCTAGAACGCCAGTGGCATCATTCCATACTTTCAACTCATTCAAAATGCCTTTAAATTTGAATTCCGTGTACCCGGCAGAGGACCCGGAATTCCAGTCTTTTCCAAGTCGGAGAAGTGTAGTACATAGTACCGAGGGAATGATTGCTTGTACACAACCTTTAGCTGCGAGATGCGGTCTTAAAGTTTTAGATGCTGGTGGGAATGCTGCCGTATGTATAGCCATACCCCGCTTTCAAAATACTTTACTGAATGTGTTTAGGATGCGGCCGTTGCTGTTGGTATGTTTTGAAATGATACCAATTTAATATGTACTGATAGTTCATTAGCTGCTGGTTTGAACTTAACGGAACCTACCTCCACGGGAATTGGTGGTGATATGTTCTGTTTGTTTTACAATGCCAAAACCAAGAAGATTGAGGCTATGAACGGATCAGGTCGGTCGGGAATGAAATGTACACTTGAAGCTATACGGAAAGATCTCGGCTTCAAAGACGGAGAAGATGGAATACTTCCTTTGCGAAGTGTCCATGCTGTTACCGTACCTGGAGCTGCTGCTGGATGGGTTGATACAGTTGAGAGATTCGGAAGTGGAAAGGTCTCATTGGAGCAGATATTATCACCAGCAATTGAACTAGCCGAAAGAGGATTCCCTGTATCTGAGTTGTCTTCTACTATGGTAAGTTGTCTCAGTTTTGCAAGAAATGACATCGGCTAAAGTATCAAAGTGGAGAAATGGAGAGGATGAGTTGAAAGAAGCTTCACCGAACTACGCAGAGCTTCTGAAGGAAGACCCAAGTACGAAAGAATTACGGGGACCCAGGCCCGGAGAGTTATTCAAGAATCCCAATCTAGCAAAGACCTTTCGAGCACTTGCCAAAGATGGGAAGAAAGGATTTTACACCGGCAGAATTGCCGAAGCAATTATCAAAGTTACAAAAGACCGAGGAGGTTTCCTAGAACTAGACGATTTGAAAAATCATCTAGAAGTCGGCACTGAGCCGGTCGATCCCATCTCATATGTCTGGAAAGGCCAAGGCTACGCCGACACAAAATCAACATACGTAGACGGAATCTCCGGCCAAGGCCAAAACGAAGAGGACCACGGCATCGAAGTCTGGGAACATCCTCCCAACGGCCAAGGAATCGTAGCCCTCATGGCCCTAGGCATAATCGAATCCCTCGAAGCCAGCGGAAAAATCCCCAAATTCAAAAAAGAAGACCACAACACCACCCCCTACCTCCACGCCATAATCGAATCCCTCCGCATCGCCTTCGCAGACGCAAGTTGGTTCGTCGCCGACCCCGCAAAATCAAAAGTCCCAACCGCAGAGCTTATTTCCAAAGCCTACCTCGCAGAACGAGCGAAATTATTTGATCCTACCAAAGCCTCAGACAAGATATATGATCATGGAAGTCCGGCGCATAATCATAGTGATACCGTCTATTTCGCAGTCACGGATAAAGAAGGGAACGCCATCTCCTTCATCAACTCTAATTTCCACGGCTTCGGCTCGGGGATTATACCAAAAGACTGTGGATTCGTCCTTCAAAATCGGGGTGGCAATTTCCAACTCATTCCTGGACATCCCAACGCTATCGCGCCGGGGAAAAGACCTTATCATACTATCATTCCGGCCATGATAACTAATAAACATGATGGTTCTTTGCATTCCGTTTATGGTGTTATGGGAGGCTTCATGCAACCTCAAGGTCATGTACAGGTTTTACTTAATATGCTTGCGTTCAAATATAATCCGCAAGCAGCACTTGATGCGCCGAGGTTTTGTATTGGGGCTGAGTATATGCCTGGGGATGGATTTGGGAGGAAGGTGTTTTTGGAGGAGGGGATTAGTGAGGAGACTTGTGAGGAACTGAAGAAGATGGGTCATCAGGCTAGTATTGTAAGGGGGTATGCGAGGGGGGTTTTTGGGAGGGGGCAGGTTATTAGGAGTCATGTTGAGGAGGGGACTGTGGTTTATTCTGCGGGGAGTGATCCTAGGGGTGATGGGGGGGCTTATCCTTGGTGAGGGGATTTATTTTTATTTCTCGGAGAGTGGTTGGAAGAACAATGAATGCAGGTGGCTTGACTAAGAACTAATTCATTGATGAGTAAGTGGTTCTTCGATTTGGAATGGGTCCTCTTGTCTTTCCGCCTTCTTGACTCTTCGGCTCACAGAGTCTTGTTTACCAAAGGCAGGAAAGGGATATAGATGATGATTGTTACCTCTTCATCGGCTGTAAGTCCTATATCTTACTTGAAATAAGCACGATTATACATTGAAAGTTCACTTAAACATTGATGAAGTGTTTAGCACATTCTCTCTCCGGAACCCACAAGATTGCGTCAAGAATATAAATACCACCAGGGGGTATCACCATTCGTGAGAGTCAGTTTTGGTGAGTTATGGTGTTCTTACTGACTAAATCTACTCTCACGAATGATGACACCGTCACAGTTCTCCATGGTGTCATTTAAGGGGAAGCTAAGCGATTCACGAGTAGCACGAGCCAACAACGAGCTGGCCAATTACACTCCTCTATTAGAATCATCAAAGCTCCCTCTAGTTTGACTTATAAGCTGTATCTCCACTATCTGACCGATAGTCATCAGAGTCATACCAGGAGACTGAGGGGTAATGATGTTGGAGGTGAAAGTTATGGATTTCCTGAGGAAGAGATGGCGTTGAAGTCGAAAGAAACAGATAGTAAGAGATGGAAAGTTGAGGCTGTGGAAAATCGGGCGCAACGCTTGGTGGATGGCTTTTGGCCACGACCATTTCCTTTTACCAAGGGTTATGCGCGATAATTCATTAGCCCCAGTTCGGTTGATTCCCACACAAATATGTGGAACAGGCAACCCTCTGGACCACGGCAAGGCTCGCCGTTGATCTATAATCTTGCGGTACACAGCTCCACAATCATCGTGATTGGTCAAGGTCATTTCCTTTTAAGCAATGGAATTCCTACGACTTGGTTACACAGAAAATCATTGGCCAAATCCATTCCCTTTTATCAGAACAGTTGAAAATTGAATTGGTGCCGTAGCCGTTGGCGCATTCGAGGCTCTGCAACCGACACCGAGATCTACTAAGTGTAGTTGTAGTTGGTCTTGACTATTTCCTTTTCGGAGCTTCATAACCCCATGCTCAAAATTCTTGGTGAGTGGCTGTTGTGAAGGAGAAACACTTGGAAACAATCTAGTACACAGGTCCGGGCTCCCTGGTGCTGAAATGCCTCTATCAATTAAAACCAAATAACAATTCAGCATTCCTCAAACTTTCAAGTCTTCTCGCTGCAATGGTTGACTCAAAAGAAGTACATCCGCTTCCCACAGACTGTGACAAACATTGACAGGAATCGCGGGATCAGTTCACTCGAATGGTCAAAGTCCTTAACCTTGCTAGTGTCTGTGCCATTGACCCTATCATCGCCATGCTAGACAGTGGATGCCATGCAGGCGACTTGATAACTTCTGAATGAGTCGCATCTATGAGGTTCATGGACAAAATCCAACGCTGCGAGAAGATCATTGCCGTTTGTCTCGATGAACATTACTTGCGATCGATTGGTAGCATCAAGCTCCAGCATCATATTGCGGGTACATACCGCATCAACAGTTCCCATTTCCACGTCATGGAGGGCAAATCTTTACCATGGCAGATGATCTTGGGAGTGGAGTCTTGCTTGAAGTACTTCCTTTTGGCCCCGGTGCATTTGGTACATCTCACCACATTCTATCGAAGGAGTCGAAGCGTAAGTTAGGTGGTAATGAGCCAGGTGATGGTGGCCATGAACCTTTGGACGAACAGGCTGATTGTGAAGGGCAGTAGAATTGATGACAGACGACAAGGATTTTCATGGGAACCTCGCCACTCATCAAGAGAGCTTTATCTGGGCTATTGTATCATTAGCGTATTGTAATGAATGATGTAGACTTTTCAAGATCCCTTCTCGGAGCATGAGCGAATTACTTCTCTCTTGGCGGCCAAGCTGCTTCCTAGATATTGACCACTCTCTGACTGCTGGTAATTAGACGGACACCCGAGATATTTCATCCGCTAACCAGAAAGACCATCACCGGATATGAAGACTACTTGAAACGCTGCGAATCTAAACCCACATAAGCTCGATGATCAGATAGGTATGCCATGAATCAACTAACGCCGCCGCTGCTGCAAAGATTTCCACTTGGCGAGCGCGAGTAAAAACCATCAAACAGATAACAAAAATGAACGTGAAAACCACAGCTACTCCAAGTCACACGCCCTTGTTCTTCAAAAAAATACAACGCAATAATAGACATAATAGGCAACAGGGAGCAATCGTGGTGCTCACGTAGGAGATGTATCATAGTACGACTTCTATATTATAGACAGCCATCGATCCCGATTCCACATCGCCCTGCCATTGAAAACGGTAATAGAACCATCCCACTACGTACTCACAGACCCAGAAGGAGAACTTGTCCGTCATGACTTCCGGTCTGATGGCAACTAGATCAGAAGCATGACTTTGAGGCTCACGACCCGAACCCAAAGTTTTGTTATCCTCCCCTGTCAACGCCAAATTCCCCAAGGTCTCCCCTTGGAGCCATCCGCGCAGGGTCCGGAGACTATAATTCGATGGGGAGGGGAGGACTGAGAGAGTGGTTTGCTGAAGCAACGCATCGTCTGTAAAGTATTTAGCGGAACCTCTTGAATGGGTATTTTAGGAGCATCAAAAGAATATAAACACACTATAAACCTTCAGCTTGTCTCTTTATCTGCAGCATAGTCTGCCAATGATCCCCTCCACCAGCCTCTAAAGACCAATTAAGCCAGTACCAGTCTTGCTGGTAGAGGGGACCATTGCTTCCCTGCGCAGAGCTATCTCGAATTTCGCTCTCGCGTATTTTCTTCTCGAGGTGGATGATTTCTGCTTGCATATAGAGAAGGTTCTGATGCTGAGAACGCACGAAGGAGGGCTGTTTCGGGGTATTGGGGCATTTGACCCGCAAGCTTCGGATAGCTATCCACCAGTGGAAGAATATTAGACATGATGCTTTACGCGCAGAAATAATCCCAAGGGCTGTGCGATGTGTGTATTACTGAAGGGATAGTAGGGAGCGATGCTGAATTTGACAGGCTTCCCAGCCTTGTTGCCTGAGGCATTCATGTAGTGTCAGAATTGGGAGGCTAATTAATACACCCCATGTTACAACACTTACAACGCAGGCAATAAAAATCGGAAAAATATAATAAAAACTTGATTTGACAAAGGAGAAGGCAAATTATTCCAAGTACAGATATTAATTCTTTGAGGCGCATTTTGTTGTTTGTGGCAGGTCCAAAAGATGAAGGGAGATTAACGTTGCTTCTTTCATACAACACAAATTATCAGAAAAATAAAATAAAAATCTAGACAGTTTTCAAATAGACTTATTAGCAGTTCTACTAGTGTTGGTATCACTTGTGATATCTAGTACGGTAAGTAGTGATTCTGTAGGTTGTATGTTCTTGTCTTGTCTCTACATAAGAGTAGCTACGCCCTATTTATATAGCTATTCCTAGGTCACGTGAATATGTCTATTCACTATGGTCTGACAACTAGGTTATAGAGATTGTAAATCGAACGTGGTTGTGTAGCCCTTATACATTGCGAAAGAGTACTAGCACCATTTAAGAGGGGCGAAAAGGTAACTTATTTCCGTCCCTGAAGAGGTAGTTTAAATCTTATAATAGCAACCTTAAACAAATAACATTTCCTAGATAGTAAATTAGTTTTAATTGTAGAATAAACTAAAACTAGAGGCTAGCATCTAGCCGCCGCGAGGATATAAAATGAACCATTGGTTATTATAGTAGTATAGCTTGTAAAAAAGTATCTAAAGGAAACCAAGCTATTTACGGTTTCCCGTTTAGAAAAAAAAGTATTCGAGCTATACACAGATAATTTGCGAATAACTATAAACCTTCTCTAGCTATTTGCAGGTACCCTACAACGAGTTTACAAAACAAAAGTAAGCTATTGGTAGGTCACCTACAAATTGCTTGGGGGAAAAAAGCCCGATATCGGACCTGGAAGACATAGTCGAAAGACTCAACACCAACCAGGAACAAACGTAATTCACACTCAAGACAGAAGAAATATACAATGTTGTAACAATCATGAAATTTCATTAGGAGATTTTTCTCTTCTCTCCCCTATCTGACCCACCAAACTATCATCATCCATCGTGTTCAGCCAACCAACCCAAATATTTCCCACGAAAAACATCACGACATATCTTTCTCTCTTCATTTCATCCATACCTTCCCAAAAGTATTCATCCTTGCTATCCATCAGAAAAATTGGTCCATGTTGAAAAAAACCCAAAGCGCATGCATTCTAATCATAGCAAATCTATGTGTGCATAGCATCCAGACCACCTTGCAAATCCTGCTCCAAACCAGTTGCATTTTGTCCGTAAGTCTCTTGTGGTCTTGGATCCTCAGCTCCCCAGGTTCCGCCGCCACCTTGGGGAATTGGAACTGCTGGACCTTGGTTTACTCCTTGAGCTCCAGGTTGAACTCGAACGTGTTGGCGGAATCGGGCGACCTCGTCCAAGATCATCTTTCGCATCTCACCGACGTCTTCAACAACTTCAAAGTCGAAGTTGAAGGTGGTAGGGCAGCCTGGCTCGTCGGAGGCATCATGCCAGATGTGAAGGTATGGGTGCTCGAGAGCTTCTTCGACAGAAATTCGAGATGATGGATCAAATGCGAGCATATGGTTCAAAAGATCGAGAGCGTCTGGGTTGGCATTTGGGAAAAGACTTGGGAAAGGTCGCTTGGCCATGAATGGCAAGTTTCGGACATATTCCTGTGCTCTTGGGGATCCGATGCGGGAGAGGGTCTCCTCGTTTGGTGTTCCAAGAATGTGGAGGATTTGGTTGAGTTGATCAACATAATCACGACCCTTGAAGAATGGTCGTCCACCAAGCAACTCTGCCAAGATACAGCCAACTGACCAAACATCGACTAGTCTTGTTAGAAAGGTACCGTGTTTTGTGGAACTTGTGATACTCACTAGCTTTTGTGTAACTCTGGAAGCTCAACATAATTTCTGGGGCTCTGTACCACCTAGTAGCAACATACTCGGTCATGTACCCCGCATTCTCCTCTGGGTCCACGGAAAATCCTCTAGCCAAACCAAAATCGCAAATCTTCAACTCGCAATCGGCGTTGACGAGTAGATTTCCCGGCTTCAAATCACGATGAAGAACATTGGCTGAATGGATATATTTTAAACCACAAAGAATTTGGTAGATGAAAGATTGGAAATGGGCGTCAGTGAGGGGTTGGCCAGATCGTATGATGGCAGCGAGATCGCATTCCATGAGTTCTGGATGGAAAATTTAGCGTTTGCTGCCTATTTGGAATAGCCGTATCTTACCCTCATAGAGATATGTCTCGTTGAAGTTGTCTGGTCTAGGAATATCCATATCGTACAAACAAGTAATCTGCCCTCGTTAGAACAATGCTTCTCCTTGCCCCAGTATGTATACGCACATTACGATGTCCTCTGAAATGTTGTAGCAACTTTATCTCTCGCAGCGCACGCTTCGCCAGAATCTTCTTACTGAAGACATTGGTAACCTTCTTGATCGCAACCCCTTCTTGGGTTTGTCCGTTGGTAGCAGCACTACAAAGGATTAGCAGATGTTCTAGCGCAAGGGGATATGGAAAATGGCATACCAAACAATACCATAGGCACCCTGGCCCAACTCCTTGGTAACAGTGTATCTCTCGTCCACAATGAAGTCTTGGTTAAAGACCTTGAAGACCTTTCTTCCTGCGAGATCTGCCATAGTTTCGGTTTGTGGTTATGGGATAAAGGTCGGTTGTTTCAATTCTGGATTTCTCGCGCTGAGAACAAAGCAATCAACAAAGCAGCTATGCTATGCAACCGGGACGGCGGATTGGAGGTCTGCAAATGCTAGAGCAAGGCGAAAGAAAGTCTGCGTATGGAATGAGGCACAGTCGGGGACTGCTGAGTAGAAAATCAGATGAAAGAGCTGAGCCGATCTTGACGCCTTTCTAAAACTGTTGATGAGGTTGACAAGGTTGGTGATAGCAGGGAGGGAGATTGCCGTGTCGCAAGAGAATGGAAATCTCTTTAAATTGATAGAAGAGATATGCGACGTCTCTTTATGGAAAACAGCAAAAGGAGGTGGAGGAGTAAGCCTTAATGTATTCTCATCAGCTCTGGGCAATGTTGCGCTGAGGGGGAAACCTTTGGTGGGGTTGGGGCCCCGCTAATAAGACCAATCACAAGAGGCGGAGCGTTTGCAAGGCTGAGAAGGAAGGTGCGAAATTGGGGGCTGAGAATTCAACCCCTCTCCTTCCGATCTCTGAGGCACTGCGCTTCAATTTTGCCTGCATCGTCAATCAACATGAAAGCTCTGAAACTCAATTGATGCGACACATATCTCAGACCTCTCGGAATTGATTACGACTCTTCATTGGCTTCCGTTGCTTAATTGTGGCGAAGCAGCGTGCGACTCCCTAAATTCGTCACTTGGGCGCTTAGAGGACCCTAGACCACAGAGTTCCAGTGTACGAGACGCGGCCGATTGAGTGGCCAGTCTGTTGCTTATGTACGGAAGAAGCTGTTTTCAGCTTTATTTATGAAACAACAACACCTAAATTGTTGGAATCTAACGGAGCAGACACTTATCCACCCGCCGACCAACTCATTTCACATTGCAGCACAACCAGAACTTCGGGACAAGCACACCATTTCAACTTTATACTCGAGATATACTTTGGTCTGTGAGTAGAGGGAAGTGTATTGAGAAATCTATCACTAATCCAGGCGGTAAGTATGCAACAAGTGTTGCTCCCGAAACCGAACTCCACGCTAATAACCTATCAAAATCCCCTCAAAAGTACCATGTTGCCGATCCTATATTCAGAGTATAGATATCTCGATGCCATCAAGGCAGAAATGACTGTGTTATAAGCACCCGTTGTCAGTGTCAATGTTTCAAATCATCCTTCAAGTCTCTGCCTACACATCTTTATCCATCACATTTCCTCGATACACGACAACTCTGTTGCTTTTTGCGCGTATGTTATTGTTGTATCATCCAGTGAGTTGGAAACGGTTTGAATCTCAGCGACTTGGTTGGCAAAGGCGTTGTATGTTGAGTCGTTGGTCTTCTTCATGCCTTTCTTGCTTGGATTCGAGTGTGGACCGAGTCGTAGAAGTTGAATGGTTGCTTTTCCGCTATCAACAGAATTTCGTCGAATAAGACTGGTCTCCGGGACAGACAACAGAGATGTGGAGCCTGCTGTATCGTCGTGCTCTTTCGATATACCGGTATGAGACTCACAGTTATTGGTCTTTCCGCGTGGCTCTGGGATCGAACCGGCTCTCCAATCGTCCGTCTTTCTCCAAAAGATTTGCAAATTCATCTCTCCTTTATCAGCGACTTCGTATCCCAACTCTCCCAGCCCTGTATGCTTTAGAATTTCACAAACAGTGGCATCCTCCCACTCCCGTGCCAATTTCCACTCGTCCGACTCTTCGTTCTCACAAGCCTCGAAGAGTCGGGGTAGGAAATCATTCGTATATTCCTCCTTCAACTCCTTGATAGCGTCGAGGTTGGCTGGTAAATCCCTGGCTGCAGAATATTTACGACCAGCAAGGCGAAGCATAGCGACTGGCCATACTGCAAGAAGGTACTCGGCAATGTTGACATAGGCGACAGCGGGTTGGCAGCGTAAGCGAAGGATGCAGGTCAAGACTTTGATATCCTTGATCCAAGAATCATTCCCGCGATGGATTCTGTGGACCTTGGATTTCGCCATTTTGCCGCGAGTATTGTGGTGCATGCGAGGGAGAGTTCCAAGATTGAGAGGAGGGGGGAGTTCTCAATCTTCGAAGCTCCCTTTTGACCACGTATTTTTTGGAGTGTTTGAGGCTATGAATCACAGATGATGGCTCGGCTTAAGATATCTGAGTGTGGCGGTGAATGTTGAAATCCCTATTCTTGTGAATAAAATTGCATGATGATTTTACTCTCTACGCATTTCACTTCTTGCTCTACCTTTCATACGCCTTCTGGCTGTGAATCATGGTGATGCCATTTCTACCTTGAAAGGAGTTGCCTTTCAGATATAGAATTTGCTTGAACATTCATTTTTACCTTTTGAATATCTCATTGAGTGGTTGTGAGTATACAGTTTTGCGATTTGAACAATAACAGCTGTAAGCTACAGTCATCCCCTTGGTTCTCTTACACCCATTGATTTTCTTCAGTCATGGGTAGATTTTCGCCACAAGTTCTCACCTCCTTTTTCACTTTGAACGGTACTCAACTCGGCTATGCCTACCGCTTTATACCGAGCTAGTTTGAGCTAGTTCGGGTGGCGGAGGTAACCGGAGCTTCAAGGTGGCTAGTGTCTTGTTTAGTTTGCTCTACACCAGATAAATCAACATTGTAAACTTTTTAAATTTAGACTCTATCGCGTGGTGCAATATTGTGTTTGTACTTGTATGGTGGGTATATAATATTTATTTACTTACTGCTCCAGAATTCTTTGCACTGGTATAGGGTGTGTGGCACCTTGGCTACACACATATGATATTCTAGTGTGGTTGTGTTGAAGTGTTTTTGTGGGGAACCTTCAACGTCTAGTTCCGGTACTTCTTTCAATAGTGCCAACACTAGCAGTACCGGCCTTCATGGTACAACATCTCCAAAGAACTTCCTTTTCAATATAGTAACGTCACTTGGTCTGAATTCCATGAGACTATACCAAATATGCTATCAAAAAAGTGTGTGGGGATCTAGGTACCATATCCTGTTTTCCTAGAACCCCTCAAACAAAATAAAAGCAAGGACGCGTTGACAGAGGGAGGATGCCTGGCTAGAGCGATGAAATGGAGTGCCAGCGAATAGGGGAATAAATGATGTCATATCTGTTGCATCATCGGCGATAAGCGGGATGATATTATATAGGGGTTATAGATAAGATTATTTTAAGCTTCAATCAATATTGGATGGCAGAGCGAAAGGGGAAAGAAGCTTTGGATTGCTGCGAGTAGTTGCCGCAGGAGAACGCCGAGGGTTGCACATCATGATGGGGATGGGAGTCAAGTCGAGCTTGCAGGGGTCTAGCTCTGACACTTTCTTCACACCATCTTCTCGAACTTGACGAACTATAGGCCTGTCTACCCTCAAGCCTCCCTTTCAGTCTTTTGGGAGATGGGCAGTCATCTTACCTTGGCACAGTGAAACCTCAAAATGCTACGTGGGCACGAGATCGTGGTACGACCCCCATCTTGCACACATCTGGTTGAGGCACCTTGTCACGCACTCTCACTAGCACCATGTGGAAGCAGGCTTGCCCCCCCATACATCCAGTCACATCAGGAGTTTGAAGCTGCTGCAACTCGATATGATCCATATCGCGACTTCACGACTCCACTCCATGTATATCGATTCCCAGATGGAACCCCGGCGGCATTGCTAACAAGCTTTACTTGGCTGCGGATGAGGCGATGACGCCGCATCCTAACTACCTTGCCCTGGGAGATGTACTCGAGTACACCTGTTGGAGACTTGAGGAGTTCTATTCATTGAATCTGTGAAGGTTGTTACACCAAAACGCCAACAAGTGTTGGAGGGTAGCGGAGCGACCTTCACCCATGCCTTGCCCCTCTAGTCGTTCTTTCCTCATTCACAGCCCAAGTGGGTTGCTTGCTCTTTCCTGCAACGAGTCTCAAAGCTAGGTAGCCCGCAAGGCATGGGGAGGGATATATAAAAGGTGGGTGGCTCCCATCTTCCCCAAGTTTTTCATTCTTCATCACACACCATCTTCAACGCTTTCCAACACACAACCTACAAATCAAACACCTCTTTTACACAAACACATTTCTATCATTCAACATGCCTACCACTCTTCCTTCCACTCTCAAGGGATTGCACAAAGTGCAAGTCACCACCAACAAGAACTACAAGAAGTCTGGAATCAAGTCTTATGCATATCTTCTCAACAAGTGGGGGTTTGAACCTACCCAACCAGGTCCATACTTTCAGGAGAAGTCGAAGACCGATGACAAGGCCAGCTTCCACAAGTTTGGTGGCAGCTCTATCACCTCTCGAGTTCTAGCAAAGAAGGCTTCAACTGCTGGTACAACTGGCAAAGTCCCAGCTGAAGATATCCAAAACGACTCTTTGTACCTTTGCCCTGTACAAGTCGGTACTCCAGCACAAACCCTCAACTTGGACTTTGATACTGGTTCAGCAGATCTGTGGGTAAGTTTTCTCCCCCCATCTCCAACGAAGCACTTTCTAACTAAAAGTATAGGTCTGGTCCACCCTTCTTCCTGCTGCCACTCAAGCCCAAGGCAAGGGAGCACATACAATCTTCAACTCCGCCAAATCCTCCACCTTCAAATCATCTAGCAACTCCACCTGGGAAATTTCGTACGGAGATGGCTCTTCAGCATCTGGAAACGTTGGTACAGACACCGTAACCATCGGTGGATTGGCCATCAAGAACCAAGCCGTCGAACTCGCAAAGACAATGGCAGATTCTTTCGTTCAAGGCACTGGAGACGGACTTCTCGGTCTCGCATTCGGAACCATCAACACCGTCCAACCAAGCCCCGTCACCACCCCCGTCGATAATATGATCATCGAGAAGGAAATCCCAGCTTCTGCTGAGCTCTTCACTGCTAAACTTGGTAGCTGGCGAGACGCAAATGAGGCCGATAAGGGAGAGTCATTTTACACCTTTGGTTTCATCGATGATGCCACAGTTAAGGCGTCGGGCCAAGAAATCGCCTGGACACCAGTTGATAAATCCCAAGGCTTCTGGATGTTCGACTCCACTTCCACAGTCGTGAATGGTACACCCGTTCAACAAGATGGCAACACCGCTATTGCTGACACTGGAACTACTCTTGCTCTTGTCTCTGATACTGTCTGCCAAGCTGTCTATGGCGCCATTGAGGGAGCTTCTTATGATAGCAATAACCAAGGTTGGGTTTACCCTTCCACTACTACTGTTGATAAACTTCCTGTTGTCACGGTTGCTGTTGGCGACAAGCAATTTATCATTCAGAAGGAGGATCTGGGATTCGCTGATGTTGGGAATGGTACTATCTACGGCGGTATTCAGTCGAGAGGTTCCTTGCCTTTTGATATATTGGGTGATACCTTTTTGAAGGGTGTCTATGCTGTAAGTCCTCTCGAATTTTCTTGACGTGATATGTGAGGGCTTTTGCTAATGAATTGATGTAGATCTTTGATCAAGGCAACACTCGTTTCGGTGCTGTTCAACGCGCTGAGAAGTATCAGAACATTTCCCCTCCTCCTCAATAGATTGTTTCGAGGTTGTCCGTGGATCATGGGTAAGGAGTTTGGGGACGGATAGGTACACGGGACATGGGTCATACATATGGGGACTTTCTTTCTTTCTTCGGTTGGGGGGATGTTTGCCTTGCTTTGCCGCTTTCTGCACTGCTTTCTCTTGATCGTAGTGAGGTAGTCATTAATTAATACTTTTTTCTCTGGGAAAATGAAAGTCTACTGTGTGATGTGATACGGTGCTTTTCGTGACTTTCTTAAACATTGGAAACTCCCCGTCATCTCTTTTGTTGATATCTCGCCACCACTAGGGGTGTGGGGTTTCAAGAATACGAATATAATACCACCAACTCCCCCCCTCCCCAATTTTTAGTTGACCCGCAAGGCTCAGGAGAGTTCATATTTCTCAAACTAAAAGACTTTAAGAAATTAATGTACACCTTGCAGTTGAATTTTCACGGAACAATTGTTGCAGGCAATCCCCCCACGACGAATTTCTATACTTTGAAATGGAGTTGGAAATGTTGGGTTCCGTTCACAGCGCAAATAGTTTTCCATAAAGTGGTTTTTGGTGGAGGTAGAAACAAATAGTACGAGATTTGGTCATTGCCCCAACTCCCCATGATTGCAGGGAACAGTCCAAGGTAAGAAAGCGGTCGGGTAACGTGGAAGAGGCTATAAGAACACGATTGTTAGTTTCTGCTCTGCTGCGTCACCCGATTTTGATGTCCATTGATAGCTCCGAGTATCAGAGAATGTATCTAGGAATAGAAGGAGACGGTAGGCGTTAAAAAATACTTGGGAGTTATACTTCATCGTGTACCGGTGCGCCACAGATTTGAAGTCGTTACGCGAGAGAGCACAGATTTGGAACAGAGTGCGTTCCAAGTCGAGGACTGCAGTGTGAAAATTATTCATTCATTGGAAACTTATTGAAACCCAAAAAAGCAGCCCCAAGCCAAAACTTGCTTCAATCCATCCATCCCAACATTTATAAACCATGAAAAAAGAGTATATCAACTAAAACCCCTAGAAAGAGTTCATGTACACATAATAAACACCACCAAACAAAATACCAACGACCCCAAAAAGAAAACGAAGAGTACTAAAAATGACCCTCCGAGAAAAAAAAAGGTAGTGACAAAAACAACAATAGGTATCCACATCGTAATACTTGGTACGCCTTAACGCCTTTCCCATGATCATCCCATCCAGGAAATCATCGTGCCAGCACAAGAGCGAAGAATTGAATCTCCTTCCCCCCATCCTTCTAGCTATCAATGTCAAATGTACGCTATGTACTTTAAAACAGGCTATTCCAATCCGTTGTTTTTGAAGCTTCACATTTCCAACCATTTCCCCTCCATCAAGCTTCCACCAAGAAATAGAAAGACAAGCCCCCTATTTCTTAATAATAGCCTCATAAACAGAAAGCAACATCCCAATCCCACTCCCCACAATCGGACCAGCCCAGCCCCCATAAAGCGCAGAATTGATCCTCGCGACATACTCCAAGTCCACCAATCCCCCAAAGGTAATATCCTGTCCATATATCGCGAATGACAATAATGCCTTAACGAGGTTATAAGTCATAGGATCAAAGGTATACGCGAATTGCTGTCCATGACCCCCTCTTGTGCGTGGCTTACTAGTCAAATTGAAGAAGTAAGACGCGGTCAAGGGGATAAACAGACTGGTGAACGCCCATAGTGTAGCAGGACCCCAGAACGAAGAGGTAAGAAGCAAAAATAGATCAGGTGCTGCGACAGGGTAGTCGCTAGAACCAAGGATATCCAAAGCGGGGATTGTGAAGAGCCATTTGTTGGGGAGGAGTTCCTTGCGCAAGTTGAAGATCTCGAAGAAATGGATGAGTGTTTGGATCGCGACCAAAGAGGAGAGCGAGTCCCGCGTTGCTTGGGTGGTTTCTATGATTCCCGACTCGGTGTAGGCGGTTGAGACTTTGGAGCGGAGGACTGCTGTGCGGCGGTCGATCGCGTCGGCTACGACGGCTGGGGAGGGGGGAAGAGGGACGTTGGATGCGAAGGCGAGGGCGGAGGAGCGTGCTGGTGTGCGAGTGAGGGCTGAACGCGCGCGAGTGGTTGTTGGTTCGACTTCCGAGTCGTCGCTGTTGTGGTTGTTAGTTGGGGCTTCTTCGTCGCCTTTCGCATGACGCGCATGAAGCGCGTAAAATGGGTTGCAACTCACGTCGCAGCGAAGAAATCCTCAGTAGCTCTTGTAGTTCTGCGCTTGATCGCCTTGCTTGCGGGAACGAGATCAGATATCACCGAGGCGCTTTCTCTCTTCACAGGAGAGTGGTTTCCTCTTCTCTCCTTCTTGTAATATGAGTCGAGGCGCGAGTCTCCCGAGAACTGGTCGGCGTTTTCGGTGAGGTATTCATCGAGGGCGAGTTCGATTTCGGTCTTCTTCAATCCATCGTAGCTGCAATAATTGTAAGTCCTAGATCAAAAAGTGGCCGAGTATGTGCGCGCGTTGGGAATGGTTCTTACTCCTTGAAGTCGACGTGGTCGCATAGCTCGATGAGCTCGGCTTTGCGCATTTTCTGCAGCCAGGTTGATACGCCAGACATGGTGAAGAATGCAAAAGATAGCGGGAGATTACGCGACTTGAATGATGTGGTTTGGCTGAAATTGTGGGTTGTGGCTTGTTTTGAAGAATGTTGATGTTGGAAGCAAGAGGAGTTGTGTGTACGGAAATGTGGGGAAGACAGCTGCACAGCTGGGGTTTTGGGGATGTCAACAACCCGCTTAGAGAACCGGTGGGGCCACGCGATTGGATGTAAACAATATAGCCTCTTTGTCATTCAAATTTATGGTATACACCTTTTTATTTTCTCGTGTTCTTCTAATTCAAGAGAAGCGCAGAGAGAGATACTGCAATGATAATACTCTGGCACGGAGCTTGTTAGCCTCTTCCTTAACAGATCCAAGGATCAATCGCGCTACACACGAGACACCAAGTCTTCTTTGGCTTGATTGACAAAAATGCCTTGTCACTCAGGAGAAACTTGGTTGTATGTATCATTGATTATTTACTCATTTCAATTTTTACATCTAATCTATGAAATTTACAAACCTCTCCTCTCCCTTTTTCGTTATCCTAACAGGTACAAACCCCGGCCCTTGAATCTTCAGCGTAATAAGTGGACTAGCACTCCTCAACGTCTGTCGAGCCTTCTCTTGCGCTCTCTTATAAACAGCTCTCTTCTCCTCCTGGGACATTTTCGAAACCTCGCCATCCGTAGCCCATTCATCAACAGCCAGCTCGATGGAATACTTCTGAAAGATGGTGGCTAGAATCCCCATAATTTTCACCTGTGCCAATCTTCGTCCTACACAAGATCTTGGTCCGTCGGAAAATGGTAGATATGAACCCCGGACAGGATGGAATAGCTTGGAGTGAGAACTCTCTCCTGTGAATCCTCCAAATTCGTCTTGTTCAGTTGTATCACCCGCGCCATCGACTTGTTGCTTGCCATTTTCGTTGCCCTTGATGAACCATCGTTCTGGTTTGAAGTCGTCAAGGTCATCTTCTCGACCAGTTTCTTTGGATGGCTGAGTGGGCCAGTATCTTGGACTCCTTTGTACACCAACAGTGTTCAGCATTATTCGAGCTCCAGCCGGAAGTGTGTATTTCTTCCCCTCGACAGTAATATCTTGATCTGAATTGTCAGTAACACATTTTGGAATGGATATAACTGGAGGCATCCGACGAAGCTCTTCGTATAAAACAGCACCGGTCATTCCACCAAGGAGGGAGTTGATGGTAGATTCGTAATCCCATGTTTCTGATTCCTTGTCCCCAAAGATACTTTCAATTTCTTTCTGTACCAGGCGTTGAGATTTAGGATTGATGGCCAATTCTGTGAGAGAAAAGTGGATGGAGTTCGCGGTTGTTTCGTGTCCAGCAACTATCATGACAAAGGCATTTCCAAGAATATCGGAATCAGAAAGTTGCGCTTTTCCGCCCTTGCGGTTTGGAGATCCATTGTCTTGGCCATAGGAACTTTTGACGAGAGATCCCATGATATCCATTCCCTCGCTGTTTGTTTCACCAGCACGGGCTTGAGCAACCTTCTGAGCGAAAAGTTCGTTCATGTACTGGCCCCAATTCACAAATGACTGATAAGCTTCTTTGGTTGAGTGGAATGGAAGACGGCCTATTTGAAATTAGTGTTCGATTTCTATGGAAGCAGTTTTGTACTTACTCAAAATCCATTTTGGCATCAGCAATACCATCAGCATTCGCTCGAGGAGTACATTTAATGACCGCTCAAAGCTCATTGTATGATTTCCTGACGGGGTGTTGCTGCTGTAAACTGCATCCTGCGCACTTGCTTTTTCCTTCGGTGTCTCTCCATCCCAAAGTAGCCGCACCCCAAATCCAATTCTGGAAATAATATGCAACGTCAACCTCATTGTATCTTCCGGAACCTCAGTGATCGTTTTATTTCCCGAGCCATCCGGGCCCAACCATTTCCTAAGCATACCCTGAGTTTGCGCGCAAGACTCGGAGAAAACCAAAACATTATTCTTCTCGTTGAAGCCCGGCGACGTGACTTTCCTATGCCTTTTCCAATCCAGTCCCTCCAATGATATTATGTTCCTCCCAAATATTTCCATTATTTTATAAGATTCGAGTGGCTTCGGAAAAGCTGCGCCCCGCGATGTGATTTGATTTATAGCTTCCGCATTCGTGACCCAAACGTATATACCCCCAGGGGCGACTATCAACTTTATTTCTCCTTCCTTCTTGACGGGTTCATAAAGCATAGTCCACATCCAGTTCGTATGGTGGAGCCTGTCTGCGAGTTAGCATTTTCTCCGAGGAAATGGAAGGATGGCATACGTTAACCAACCATCAGTCCATGCTGTAGGTAGTAGCTTTAACAACGGGATCCAGAAATTGGATGTCACCAGCCAAAAGACATTGAACGGCGTAATAGCTATAGGGTGGTCAGTGAGAATCGCATCAAGGAAAGGTCAGTAGACTTACGCGCGATGGCATAGGGTAGACCAGATCGTTTCGCAGCAGCGATATGCTTCTTCAAGCCAGTGACATTGGAGTAGATCAACCACAGGGCGATCCCAATGGCAGTGATGGCAATAATTGAAGCCATCGTGAAAGGTGTTGTTGGAGGCGAAAAGAGAAAAGAAGAGACAGATGGTAAAAGTGAAGGAGACAATCAGAAAAGCTTACACATGCATCAAGTCCTCGGGCGCAACATGTTTGCGCCTAGGTAGTCTTGGGTCCTTGGACTGTATGGTATTCCCAAATGCGAGTAAGTTTAGGGAAGGGTGGTGAGAACGAGCAGCTACCGGGTAGCTGAGACGAGGGGTCAAGAATTACCGACATCTCATTGGCTGCCAATATATGCTTCAAGACTCTTTCAAACACATCAAAGCTGTCGCTCTGCAGTTAGGTGGCACCAATTTTTCGTGTTCATGTGTGTCCTGCCCTAATTCGATCCTTTCTACCGGCATGAAAAAGGTCCGGAGATGTTGGACGCCTCGGCGGACACGGAAACAAAGTTTTGGTACGACCGAAGACTGCATCGCTCTCGAACTTCAGAGACAACCTAGAGACTTGACTGCTTGCCAAAGGACGCGGTATTTGGAGGACGTTCTTTTGACAGGAAATCTACTTACCGTTTCGTCCGAGTCCCTCGTCCTTCTGCAATTGTACGTGAAAGTTGGTTGGAGAATGTCTGACAGGTACAAATCCGGTACTGCCAAACCAACAGAATAATATGGGGATAATTCCATGCTTTGGCAAAACATTGTCCATGTTGGAGGTTGAGGTTGAAGATTGGAATGATGGAATTGAGGAATTCATTCCGTTGGACTCCTGTTGGTTTAATCCTTGTGTCTGCCAATCAGAATAGGGGCAGGACTTGGGACTGATCGACCAAACAGCTTGTCCAATTAGCAAAGAAACATGTTTGGTAATTAATTGGAAGAGGGAATAACCGTCGGACTTGAATTTGGAAAAACGAGTCTTACTTGCATCAAAGGTTCTCCTATCGACTGTTGCTCAATGCATCAAGGAGTAGCTTTGGTGCAAGACCCTTGGAATTGGCGGGGTGAGAGGGAAACACCAAGAAACTGCACCTAAATATCCAGAAGCCAATTTAAATTCGTGAGAAATGCCAATCTTCTGCATCGGAATATGTGTGATCAATCTAAGTCTCTTCTCTAGGTGACAAAAAGAGACAACTAGAAGCCTTCTTATATCAAGAACGAATGTTCTAAGTCAGGTGCAAGGTTTCTTGATTTTCGATGCGAAACTTGATTAAAAATAATAGGTTTTGACTATATGATCTGTATTGGTTATTGGGAGAATGAAACACAAGAAAGAGGTTTATTTCGGTGTAGAGGTCCTTCGTTCTTGCCTTCAAAGAAATCTGGATCCACTCTTCCTGACACGTGACAAAGGTCATCCCTCCGATCGCTTAGGCGCACAACTTGGGAATTCTCAAAATACCTTGACGCCGAGAACAAAAATTTAACGACAAATTCTCTACGACCAACGGCAGAAAATCAGTCAAAATGGTAGGCGTGTTATTTCTTTTGTAGGTTGTCAGGAATAAGAGATGGGGACTATCGCGATCGAAGATGGATTGGAATGGAATGAGGGGCATCGAAATTGAGGCGCGTGGCGTTTGCCCATCGAAGCATTAACACGATCTCGAATTCTCAGCATCGATCCGCGAATCAAATATGATACGAAACTACGAGTCGCGCTTTCGAATAAACTCATGCCGGTCGATGGGGAATTATTGAAGCTCAAGATCGCGAAGATGGAATACACACGAGAGTCTGAATGAAGGCTAATATCATACCCCTCACAGGTCAACGTACCCAAGACCAGACGTACCTACTGCAAGGGCAAGGACTGCAGAAAGCACACACAGCACAAGGTCACCCAATACAAGGCAGGAAAGGTACTTGGAACTCTTCTCCCGATTCACGAAACCCATCCCCTCTGACTCGAATTTCTACCCCCAGGCCTCCCTCTTCGCGCAAGGAAAGCGTCGTTATGATCGTAAACAATCCGGTTATGGTGGTCAGACAAAGCCCGTTTTCCACAAGAAGGCAAAGACAACGAAGAAGGTCGTGTTGAGATTGGAGTGCACATCATGCAAGACAAAGGCACAATTGGCGTTGAAGAGATGCAAGCATTTCGAACTTGGGTACGTTTTTTTCTCGAGACAGACCACGAATTGGGGCTGGTTTGGAGGCAGTGGCTAATTTATTTCTACAGTGGTGACAAGAAGACCAAGGGTGCTGCGCTGGTTTTCTAGATGTTCTGCAACGATTCTTCTTCATCTGGGCATATGGCGTGGGACGGTGGATTTTGCGTGGTCGGAATGGCTGAGATGAATGGGCAAGGAGTAGCATCGGATTGGGTCCTTGTATCCTATTCTACATCGCCGAAGAAACATAGCAAAGTTCGCTAACACCATTTTTTTATTTTCCAATATGCTATGCGATTTCACCTTCACCCGAGACAACCTTCGATCACAAACCCCTCGTAGAATTTATACAGGTTACGAAGATGGAATTTCCTGGGAGGCTCAGGGCAGTACTCTGTTGGAATGCATACCCTGTTTGGAATCTTGATGGGCTGAATGAGCATCACAAGTCCACCAAATTTGTGACTTTGTGGGGGCGATTGCCAGGTTCCACCAACCTAGGTCCTTTTTATGATACCTTTTGCTGAAGCCCTGCCCCTGCTGCCTGCCCGTCTTTTTCCTCCTACTGGACATTTTTAATGTTAGAAAACTTGCCATTACCATCCAAGTATTTGCACTTTAGCTCTTCTCTTTCCGATCTGCGGAACCCCAGCTTGCCATTATCTGAAATCATGTTTAGCCACTCCTGGTGTTGTAAATCGTTGCCATTGCCATTTGAGTCTCTGAACTTCAGCTCCCCTTAGTATCACTTTTCTCAAGCCCATGTTGCCATCATTTGAAGTCAGCTTTAGCTTTTTTTGGTGTTGCGAATTTGCCGTTGATATCTGTTTTTACTCGACGAACTTGCCCAAAAACTTTGGAGCTACCCCGGTGCTTCAATGTATGATGTTCTTGCTTTGGTGGTCTGATGAATCCGCAGAGAATGCGATTGTTAGTTGGAGAGTGTAGTCTGTGTTTCTGTAACTTCCAATTCAACTGAGCTGCCGTCAAGTGCAATATTGGGTTGGTGGTTATTTTAGTACTTGGAAATTCTAAAGTTGTTACTTGCGATTTTGCTTTAATTCATCTCCCAGTTCATAAGAGGACTGGCAAAGTTTCTATTGCCAGGATCTCGAGAACTCGACTTGGTGTTGTGACATTACTCTCCAAAACGACCCTATACCTTGTTACTCTAGTAAATCTCGTGCAGTTACAAATATTGCTCTAAAGGGTTGTGGAGAATCAAGAACTTGTTCTTGAATAATCGATTATCCTAGATTGTTTTTTGTGATTGGGGTGAAAGTGGTGTTTGCAGAGTGATGTCTTTTGAGTTGTAGATGTTCTTGGATCTTAAGACGGGAGTTTCAGGAGACACCTTAGAGGGTTTAAATAAATTTTTCTATTAGGTGTTTACCTTCTTTTCTTTCTTCCTTCCTGGAGAGAGGCTTTGAAGGTACCACTTTAGTCTTGAATCCTCAGATGGCAAAGTCCTTGGCAGTCATCCTCTTGATCCTTACCATTATCCAAGTCTCAACTCGGTCGTGACCGGGGTTATTGAGGGTGCCCCTGGATTTCTATGATGAAATAGTCCTGCTATTCGAGCTTCTTGACTGCCAGAGATTTACTTGGTTGCTTTGGAATTATCATCGTACACCCTTACGATTTGGAAGTTCGTGGTGCTGAAGTGTGATTTGAGTATTTTTTGGATAGCGGGTCTGCTTTGATTGTTAATTCTTTTGCTGTTTGTAAAAAATTCTTATTTGGAAATTCTTATTTCTTTCAAGTGCGTAAGTGGCATTTGGAAGTAGGGGAGCTGAGTCGTCTTGAGTCACTCTTTTTTATTTGACTTTTTCTTCCCCTTCTTTTTACAATGGGGCAAGTTACCACTTCTAGATTGAGAAGAATTTGGGGTTTGACAATCGAGTTTTTGCTCCGTCTCCAATTTTGTCTGAACTTTTGAAAGGATATGGTTGTCTTTCTGAAATCTTGAAATTCAAGAAGTTTGGTAATTTGATCAAGGCTATTCACACATCCCATGAGGTTTCCGGGTCTCAAGAAGAGATTAAGGATAGAAACTGGGAATTTTTTATTATGGATACTGTATAAGTTATCTTTTGAGAATTGATTTTTATTTCTGAAGCTAATTGTATGGATCGCGAAGACTCGAGAGTATGGACATATTTCTAGTGCTGTACAATCTTTGAACAATAATGAAAAAGAAGTAAGAAATCGTGCTTTCAGCTACTCACGCCTGCCTTTGCAAGTAATATTCCAATAAGGTCTAGAATATTTACGTTCATTTTCCGGGAATGTTTAGGACAATGTAGGCTTCGAGTTCGAAATTCCTCAAAAATCTCTCAGAGAATGGATTCAACTGTCATATAATGTTTGAAGCATTAGAGGAATTAGAGTATGAATAGTCAAGCTCGGGATTCTTATATCTCAAGCTTCCAAAATCTTGAGGGGATGCGAAATATCGGAACGGAAGGGGAAAAGCTGAATCAGCTGAGTAATGAAGAATATAATTCAAAATGCTCTCTGTTTCGAAACCACAAGATAATTGTCCGGTTTTTGAAGGTGCATGTAGCGGTTCATGATACTTGAAGCTGTCATTTTGAGATCTCCAAGCACCCAAGTTCATGAAGTGTTTTCTAGTGTTGCAGTGTATGTCTGCCTACCAAAACTGGTGTTCAAGGGCGTCAAGGTAGTTTGGATGACATTTCAAATTTTGTCAAGGTTTCGCAGGCGGTCGAAGCGAAAATAAAGCCCTTTTCACTACTTCCAATACTCCACTGGTGTTTCGAAATCTCAGACTCTTAGGCTTCCCAATATTTCTTTCTAGGTTACCCAAAATTCAAGGTCGTGAAAGTATTCTTGGTGTTGCAAGTCCCTTTGTTCTCCTGCAATGAACCCCACTCATTCCATATATTAAAAGGCTATTCCAAGCGGTATTTGCAATATCAAGCATCTCTGGAAAACTTATTAAGAGCTATAATTGAGAATATTTGGAATAATTTGTCTACATTTTGGTGTTACATAGCCCCCACGAATAGCAAATTTCATTGTCCTTCCCCAACCCAACATCCAACTTGCAAAAGAGCCTGTGCAGTCTATTGAATAGCTCTTCCTCCTTTCTCTTCTCATAATATTAAATCAATAAGCCTTCTACGAGCTACAAATATCAGAATGTTCCCAAGAATCTGCTCATCTACAGTAAAGTGTCTGAATATGCCTCAGTTTTGTACTGTCACAGGCACACTTTTCGCCAAAACACCATGGAAATTTGCAGGTTCTTTTTCAAGAGACCAAATCGCTTATTCAATTAATTCTACACCATCAAGAGTCTCGACAAACTACAAGTTCTCCCTCTCACCCCCCAAAACTGCACATCCCCAATGCTCCTCGAGAACCGTACTTCTTCTTCAACCTTCACTCTACCCATCGCCCTTGAAAACTTTTCCCAACTTCCTGATTTCCAACACCTTCCATCAAGAAAAAGGCGGCGGCAGGTTCGCTACCCAATCCCCCGAGCTGCCTATCTTGTAATTTCTCTCCCAGCCATCCTAATTTTGCTGTCCGTCTTGTAATTTCCCTCCCAGCCACCTCGATTTTATTAACAACCAGTTGTCTTCTATTCACCAAAAATTCCCATATAAATAAGCTGTTCTCGCCTCTTCGAAAAAAGAGGAGGTTGGGTGGCAAATTCCTTGCAGCAGGGGCTCGATGGCGTGTTTTTGCTAGCGTGAACAGGTTGCCAGGGCCAGGCAGGGATGGTGTTAGATTTATTTTAGCGTGGTTTTGGGGATGTAAAGCAGCGTGTAAAGGCGGCATGAGGGAGCCGAGGGGGTGCAGGAGTGTTTTGCTTTTGCACTTTTGATGGCCAATTGGAGTGCAGGTTTATTTTGCGAGGTTGTGAGACTGAGGATACAGCAAACTCGAGCTGAGAGAGAGGTAAGAGGTATTTTTGGAGAGGTTACTCGTTTGGTATGAGAAGGGATTGAGAATTTCATATCTCAACTTGGAGTTCTCTTTATTTGAGCAATTCCCTTGAGTTTTTGTATTCCATTTCGTACAACATGCAAGCTCTTGGAGTAGTCCAGCTTTTGTAATCCCATACCTATCCATCATAGAGAAAATAAAATTTCGAAGCTACCCAACAATGTCAAATTATATATTCTAATACTTCGATTTTGAAGAAGCACCACATATATTTGAGACTCTTGCGATTGCCTCGAGAAACCTCCCAAGCTATCTATCTCTTCTTCCACACCACCGGATTTTATATTTGGGGATTTCACAAGCCAAATATTACAACTCCAACCCCCACCTCATGCCAACGCTCCCCCGTCACTTTTCCCTTATGAGTCTCTCATACATTAAGGGCTCATAAACACCTCAGAGCCATTTCCTTACTTGAGTTCATGTTTATGATCTCGTGAAGCATCCCCGCCAAGAAGTCATGTGTTCCATTTCTCAATTCTGAGAGAAAGGGGAATCTCGCTAAATCGGTGAAACTTCGTGTGCGTGAACATTTATTGGCTGGCTTTGTTTATAAACTCAACACAATGATGACTTCCGGTAGGGAGTTGAGTATTGGGTAGGGGGTTGAAGTTTGAAGCTTTAGTATACTTTTGCTATGACTTTGCGTTCTTAAGTGGTTGGGGGTGGTAAGATATCACCTTCTCAAATTCATGAGAGCTTGCTGGGGCTTGGTGTAGATTGATTTTGGTTATTGCTCTTCATTGTTGATCATTTTTAGGGATTAGAGTCGAGGTAGCTGGAGTAGATGAAACGGGATTTAGGTAGTTCAGAATTGAGATTTTCCCCTCGACTCTTACTCTTTTCTATAGTTGTTTATGGGATAAAAAGCTCAACCACTGAATCTTCAAATACAAAGCGGTTGTTTACCAATATTTGAGACGCAAATTTGGGAATTCTATATGCTGATTATTCTACTAAATGTCTGAGCGTCTCTTTCCATGTGATAAATGTAAACAAACGAGTGTAAGAAAAATATGTTCTGTCCTGTCCTACCATTGCTTGCAGATAACCAACCACCTTCGATGTATTTTCTTGTGTACTCAAATGACTGACACTTCTTTTTTCCCTTGTCGTGCTGTTTTCCTCTCAATTTCCCTTCAACATTCCCATTTCATCAAAAATTCAAACCCTCTGGCCCTCATCAAAGTTCTCAAAACCCCTCCCCAAGCCTCACGGTTTCCCCACCCCCATACCAAAGCGTCCCCTTCCTAAAATCCAACCCCTTCTCCGTCCCAACAACCCACTCCTTCCCCAAATTTCTCTCCTCCCCCTCTCCCTGCCAATACTCCCGTTCAAGCCACCCATTAATCTCCTCAATCTTGCACATCCACTTTTCCATCTTCTCCTTCGAATCATGATCCTCCTGCGTCAAAAATCGACAAATCGTGATATGGCTCGAGGGAACCACATATCTAGAATCAATTTGCACACCTGTTTCTTTAGCGATATTGAAAAGATCCCTGCGTAGGTGGTGGTAGGTGTAGTTGTCTTCTTGCTTTATACGTGTTGCTTGGGTGGGAGAGGAGGGCGTGATGCGAGGGAGGTTTTCGCCGGCTGCGGGGAGGAAGGAGAGGGCTAGGGCTGCGCCGTCGTAGGAGAGTGTGGGCTTTATGAGGCGGGCGCGGTGGAGTCGGGGGTAGTCTGTCATGGTTGTGTAGGCTTTTTCGCCGAGGCTTTCGATGATGGTGTTTATTTCGGCATAGGTTAGGGAGTGGGTTAATTCTAGGGCCGTGAGGTGGAGGCGTTCGATGGGCATTAGCCAGAGTTCTGGGGTGTTTTGTCAGTTTGGGTTTTTTAAGTTGGGTTTTGTTAGGGAGGGATATTTGAGGTTTTGCCCCCCGTAATTCTTGCTTGGCAGCTGAACAATAATGGGTTGAGGGTTTTGAGAGTTTGCAAAGTCAAAATATGTTGGAAGAAACTCGCTCTTGGGAATTGGTCACTTACTGGGAGCCAAAGTCAAGAGCTCTTTCTGAATTCTATCGACCAGAGCTCGAATGTGAGCTGGTGGTCGAGCCCAGAAAACGAGACAATTCCGGGGATCAACATAATCAGGCTCAATGGTGGGATCTTCAAGTCTCTGGAGAATCGGATCCAATATCAAGCCAGTAAATTCTGGGCCAAGTAGATTTTCTCGTTGTTGAACATTGCGGGTAGTTCGATGGGTGTCATAACGTGCTTGAATTTCAGCCTGGGGATATCATCAGTGAGGGTTCTTCAAAAAGAGAAATGGAGGAGAGAGGCTGAGGAAAAAAGAGAAGCTTGTGGTGTTGGAGTTGGAGCAGGTACATACTGGCCTATCATTACATGCCGCGATTAAAGCATCGTATGGATTTTCGTAGGCAGCAATATCCACTCCTGAGAGATCCTCAAATTTGTTCCTGGAGTCTGCAGATTCTAGCTTTGCCATTTTGGGAGGAGATGCAGTTGCTTTGTGTAAGTTGTGATTTTGATGTTGTCTTCAGGGTTGTGGGTTATTCATTGGAGAGGAAGGAACGTACGGGTGTAAAGTGGGAGCCGACTAGCGCATCAAGACAAACATTTTCCAGCAAGGCAAACAGAATATGAGATTTTGGGAGTTTGAATTAGCTGAAGACAGAATACTTTTTGATTGTGAAGGGACCTAACTACTCTATTGAGGATATGCAAAGAAATTATGAATTTTTTGGCATCTTCTCTGAAGTTTTGTAACTATTTGCACTCCTTGTCAGATCGGCGCCGCCTTTACAGCACTTTTCTCTGTCGTTGAAGTGATAAGGTTTCCTTATCGAATTCTTTTTTGTTATTGGATTACTAGCCGACTTCTTTGCATATACCCGCTTTTTGAAGTTGAAGGTTAAAATCCGGCAGTCGGATGGAGTTACTCCGACCTGCGTCAACAAGAACCCGACCTTCGAATTTTGAACTGGTTTCCTTCTGCCCAAAGCTTCCATCAAAGTTATCCCATCAACAACCAATCCTCTAATCTTTCTATGATCGTCACAGGACCTCAAGAACAGTCTCAAAAGCCTTTTGAATAACTTCTTTCATCATGGCAAGCCCCAGGGGACAAGGCCGACCGCGGCCTGCCATCTTTGATGGAAGCAGGACCCCTCAACGCGCTGCGCGCCCACAAAGGTGAGTAGAGATGGCAGCTACCGCTGGTATCAAAGGTAGAGACCCATCTTTCTCATTAGTACTGGGGACCATGGTATTGTCTTTCATCTCCTTCCCTCTCACCCAATACATAGGATTGCTCTTACTGTTTGTGCTGTTTGTGCTGTTTGTGCTGCCTCAATCTGCGGGACTCGACATGCCAAGCTTCAACCCACTGCCTGGGTCCGCCACAGAAGAAGGTAGGGATTCGCATCTTCCTCTCTTGCCTTGTCGCGTTGCATTTTCTGACTGCAGAGTACTTGTTCTAGGTCTTGGCCTTTGGATACCTTGATCAAATCTTCATGACTTGATGGCTTGATGAAAGTAACCTAGGTCCCTTTCATAATCAGCTTCCTCAGTCGCACCTTCCTTCCTTGCTTTGCCTTCGGGCTCCGCCATCGCAGCTTCGCAACCTCCACTTTCGACCTGGGAACTTCCCAAGTTGAATTTCATCGGCAGCTACTACCTCGTTCGCTCGCTAATTAGCTTGCCTGTTGGGCACCTGGGACTTCCCAGGCTTGTCCTTCTCGTCGAAGGTAAGTCATACCCATTGATTGAGTTCAATCCCCTCACCATCTTTCCCTCCTTGGGTTATCGACCGAGGTCTCTACTGGCCCTCAAGCTCTTTGTGCCCTTGACTGACTCTTCTTTTGTAAAGGTTCTTCAGTCCTAAACAATCTTGAATCAAGTGGACCGACTACCAGTGGCAGCGAACCTACCACATCTTTCACCACAGTACGGTATCTCTGCCAGTGTTACAGATACCGCTTGGTATTCTTATCTCGACCACACTCAATCTTCACCAAGTTTACATAGCTCCAACCAACCTTTCACTTGAAGGTTGATGAACCAATGGCCCAAAACAACATCACGTGTTATTTAAGTCAATAGCTACACACCAAGAAGTCTTGTTGCAAACAAGTAAGCTGCATGAAGTATATTTTCAATTATCATCCACTTACTTGCCACCGCAATATACAGGAGTGCCACCTCCGCAGTCTATATTTTGTCGACAGTTTGAAGTCTTGGCTTGAGGACCTTATCACATCTGAGTAGTGTGAGAGGTGCTTTGTGTTTTGATAACTGTCGTTCACTTCCGCTAGTACAACTCATACACTTGGCATGTTTCTTCCTCCCTCTGGTGCTTCAATCTGATTTGTTCTTACAGTCTTGGGTTCTCAAAACATATATCTTTGAAATTATATAATGCCCTTGCCATATATCCCGGCGGTTGAAACTTCTTCTGGTCCATTGTCATGTCTACCCACAGTGAGTCCCGTCAGGTGGAGCCAGCACTTGTATGGTCTCAACATGACAGCAACCCCCGTTAAGTTGGAGAAGAATATACAGCTAACTTTCCGAAGTTCACCTGACACCATTTCGCACTATACCATTTGTTCAAATATTCTTGTCATAGTCATCCAGGCTAATTGTCTTTCTGGTGGTATAGGGCTATGCTGCTGGATCCCGCGACTTGACCGGGCCATTAACAAACCTTTACACTGCCGTAAGACTTGTCCCTATGGATATTCTTGACGGAAATAAACGTCAATCACTAATCCACACCCTCACTCCACTTGAAGTATATTCTTGGACAGAGATACTTATAGCCATCTGCATCTAGTGCAGTGGTAAAGCACCACCAAGACCTCGAAGCAACATCTGGATCCGTTGCTTCAATACAGGAATAGCTCTTTCCAATATACCAAAGGAACAATACTTTCAGGTCGCCGTTGTATAGAACAACCCTTCAAACTCATTGTGTGTGCTTGAACCAAAACCAAGATACGGATTTCGAATCATGGGGCCACCCAGTTCTAGTTCTACAGGCTCGGGCTCACTGGAATCCTGGAGTCCGCATACCGACGATGGCCATCTTCATTGTGTTTATGCAATTCGTGGCAGAGAAGGAGAGGGCTTCCAACTCGACATTATGGGTTCGGAGGATAGTTCCCTATTCAACCACGAGTTAGCACTGGACGATGACAGGATCCCCCTTATACACGAAGGGAAGCAAACCGGGCTCACGATGAAAACCCCTTATGGTATGGATAGCCTGCCGAGAGAGCCATCTTGTTCCTTCGAAGCTGACAACCCAGATGCCTTGCAGACCGAGTTTGGCGCCGAGGTTGACGAGAGTGGGATGATTCTTTGGAATATGGAAAGCTTCTTCCGGGCCATCATCAAGAGGACCTGCCATGGTCCCATCCCAACTCTTCAACATGGTTTGGCAGAGAGGGTGCCCATGTTGCTGTTGTCATTGAGTAGTCGATGCAAGTCGGTAGGCCCTACTGATGTCAGCCTTGCCCCTCCAGGAGCCGACAATTCACCAAATCGGATCCCGCCAAAGGCAGCATCGCCGTTTTAGATGGTGGTGCCCAGCATGCCTATGGAAGCAAAGCTCACGGTAAGGAATTTCAATTTTGGGCAAAGGCAAATCTATCGGAGTCGGTTACATTACGCTTACATCTACTGCATTTTTTTATTAAATCGGTATCTTATATCATGTATAGGTCAAGTGGCTTTGAAGAAGTTATGTTGGGTCTACTGGAGGTTGAGGTGTTGGATATCAAAGTGATCTACGTGCCGCTTTAGCCTCATCCGCATATGCTGCTTTATAAAATATTTCCATTCGCTGCCGCCGCAGCGATGCGGAAAAGCTGTCGCCGACTGTTGTCGTGCCAATCTGCTTTCCCAGCCCCCTATGTTGTCCACCGTCCAAGTCTATAAAATTTCCTGCTTGCAAATCTCTAAAAAGTTCCTCGCAACAACCTCCACAATCCGCAAACCACAACCTCTTCCACATCTCTTTCCCCAAAACACTCAACGCTTCCATGGCATCTTTGCCGCATTAAGCTCAACATTACAAAACCCTCGCTTGCTCCGCGAGCTTTTGCAGTAAGCCAAAACCATTTTCTCGTTGCTCGGGGACCAAAGGTTGTCGGTGAGGCTGGACGCAGCCAAGCCGAGAACCCTTACCTCCCAGCACGCAAGCCTTTCATACCGAGACACCCTGCGGATCAGCTCATTGCTTCTATCTTTGAGTACTTGATCGGCGTCTGCTCTGTTCTGCTGCGACGTTCTCATCTTTCCTTCGGCGCCTTTTGCGGTGTCTGGTTGATCGATGCCACCGTCACACCGGCCCCCAACCCTCTTTCATACATCCATCGAAGCATCCTTTACCATCGTACCGAAGCTAACACTGTGTGCTAGTCATGACGCGCCCCAAGAGAAAAGCTGCCATAGTGGCAGACACCAGAAACAAAAATTTGTATGATAACGAGACCGCAGTTGAAGAATTCAGTGGTTCCGACTCCGAGTTACCACCCGTCAAGCTTCAAAAGAGTATGGACCTCTTCTTCCTGCTTACAGCCAAAACACTGAAATTTCGTATAGCCACCGCTACCAAGCAGCGTCGTCCCATCCTCGAGAACAACGATGTCCGCAAATCTGCAGTCAGCAATGCCATAGGCAAGGCTAAGCAGAATGCTCGCTTTTCTGGTAAGTTGTCTCGTCCCAGTTGCGCAAAGCCGATACTAATATGACCACCAGCCGCCCAACTCGCTGAAGTCGTCGATTTAGTCACCGATTCCGAGTCGGACGCCGAAGTACCTAATAACAAGTCGCCCCTCGAAATCCCTGATGATGCTGAGTCCGACGTTGAAGTATCTAATAACGAGTCGCGCATGGACATCTCTGATGATGAATCGGATAAGTTTTTTCCAGATGATGTTTCAGTAGACGATGAGGATAACGACATCGAAGCATATTTCTCCCCGAGTGATGACATTGGCTCTGAAAACGAAGACGATGATACCGAAATTGATTTCATTGAAAATCCTCAGAAGAAGGCGAGGACCGGTACGCATTCCCTTCCCACGTCTTCTCTTCGGTCATTAAGATGTCATATAGGTGGCCAATCTACAAAGCATCTTTCTTCCCTTACCAAGCAGACTGCTCCCGCTCGTCGACGTGCCGAAACACAACCAGAGCCTGTACTAGGATTACCACCACCTCAACCCGTCGTACCTGGTAAGTCAAATCTTCCTACAGTCAATTGCACAAGGGCAATATTGAATTGGCCACCAGCTCAAGTCGATGCTCCTTTTGACGACGAATCACGTAAGTCAAATCAACCTACACCCTTCCAATGTCAATACTGAAATGGTCAACAGCTCAAGTCGATGTCTCAATTGCTTCAACCCAAACTCGTAAGTCAAAATAACTTATTTCATTCTTGAGCCCTTTCTAACTTGCCCAAAAGAACCTGTGAAGAAGGCCCCCAAGGCTGCTCCAACCTATAGAGACGCCTTCAAATGGCAGAACGGTATTGCCGAGGATCTCAAGCCCATCAGCACTGCGTATGACGCCTTTCATGACATGTATGAAAAGATGAAGGAACTCCGTAAGCTGCAACGCTTGATCGAGGCTCTTCACAAGTCACAAGGAGCTCTAAAGATTGGAACCATGTGCTCCGGCACGGATAGTCCTATTCTGGCTCTAAGTGCTTTTGAACATTGTGAGTTTTACTTATTATTGCTACCTTTTCAGTTGCCTAATTATTGTTAGTTTGCAAACTTGACGGTTGGAGTTTCCCTATCCATCACGCTTTTAGCATGGAGATCGTTGCTTTCAAGCAGGCATTCTTGGCATTGAACTTTGACCCAGATGTACTATTCCGAAACGTCTGTGATCTTCTTGGGATCACCGAAAAGTCTGCTAAGGATGTGGTCGACAAATTCGAAATGTAAGTTCTAACACCCATGGTATCAAATTTGTCACTAATTACTGGTTTAGGATGACTGCTCTTGGAGGCATGGCTGTCGTTCCAGGTGATCTTGATATTCTGATTGCGGGCACTTGTTGCGTCGACTTTTCTATCATGAATAGTAAACAGAAAACCCTCAAGGCTGGCGGAGAATCTGGCGACACCTTTTTTGCTATGCTTTCATACGCCAAAGTTTTTCGCCCTAGAATCATCATTCTGGAAAATGTGGCAGGCGCTCCTTGGCTGATTAGCCAGTGGAGTAAGAAGAAGGGTGACCCGCATGGCTTCGATGATGAATTCTCCAAGATCGACTACAAGACAAACTTTGTGAAGCTCGACACCAAGGACTATTACATTCCGCACACCCGAACTCGAGGATACATGATTGCCGTCAATATCGAAGATTTGAGTGAAAACGAGCGTGCCCTAATTGATGAACTCCTCGAGGAGTGGGAGAAACTTGTCGACGGAGAACTCAAGCGTCCGGCAAGTACTCCTGTAGAATTGTGGCTAATGCAATCAGACGACCCTCGCCTCATTCACTCGAGAACCCCTTGGGTCGATGATTTAGAGAAGTCAAGAAAACCACCTAGGTGGGATGCTTGCAAAGTTAATTATGCCAGTTACCGACATAACCTTGGTCTTGGCGATGGCCGTCCGCTCACGAGTTGGGGCACCGATGGTTTCTTCGTCCTTCCAGATTTCTACCAGCAAAAGCACAGCTTCGGTATGACTGAGCGTGTCCTTGACACTATCGACATTTCCCATACTCGTGGCATCAAGCGAGGATATGATGATCGTTACTACTTGTAAGTATCTGAATTCCAGATTCAAACTTTTACTAATTGTTATCAAGCCGCATCACGGAGTTGGGCCAGAATGTCTACCGTGACAAGGAACAAAACAAGCAAGGTGTAGCTAGTTGTCAAACACCAAACGCACAGCAGTTCCTCTCGAGACGAGGTGGCCGACTTGTTGGTCAAGAGGCTCTTCATATCCAAGGGTTGTCTGTTGATAGACTGGACATCAGCAGACTCACTCAAAATGATATGCAGGACCTTTCAGGAAATGCCATGACAACGACCGTTGTTGGAGCTGTTACCATGGCCGCGCTCACTACATTCGTTGACTTTCTCAATTTCAAGGGGGATCGCTCAAAGGCATTGTCCTCTGCGACATCCGTGACAATCGAAGCACAGAAAGAGAAGTTGTCCCGCCAAGAGTCGAGCACTTGGTCTTTCGAATCACTTCGAGTCCCTGAAGCTCTCGGCTTTACACAGAAGACTCGCAAATTGTGTTACTGCGAAAATAGGGAGCTAACAAAAGAGGTTCAGTTTCAAAAATGTACCCTTTGTTTGCATACGACTTGTACATCGTGTGGCAAGCAGCCCGACCACTGTTACGAGAGGCTCCCACCGATGGCAAGAGAGGATGTCCGAGTCTTCGAAAAACGATTGCTGCAGTCCTTACCAATGGCCACTAAATTAGCCAGTCTCTCGAAGCAGCAACTCTCTAACGCACTTGACAAATTCCACTCAAACAATAAGCATTTCATTGATGGCAAGACTTGGGATCTTACTCGAGCGAGACTTCAAGAAGCTCTTTTGTCAACAGTTTCATTTCAAAGCATCCGCCGATCGGACATAGTAAGTAACCATTTCTTTGATCCCGATTTCTCAACTCCCATTCTTGGTTGAGCAAGCTCCATTCGCATACTAATTTGTTACAGTGGGAGGTTTTCTATGAAAGCAAGCATGCGAAGCTTATTTTAACAATATCCGGCACGGAGGTTAGGTGGGACATGTTTGTTAACGCGCCTGAAGAACCTCTTGGCACAGAGTTGGGGAAGCACCTTCGACAATTTCCCATTGCCCAAATGTTCTGCCGTGGCGACGATCTAATTCGGGGAGATTTTCGAATCTGGCGTCCAAAAGTCCACGAATTTGATGCCACGGTATCGATGAAAGGACCTATGGTTCCAGTATATGAGGGCAAGATTGGTATTGTTGCAAAACAAGAGACATACCAATACACCCGTTGCACTCTCGACATCGACAAATTCGATTCGAGATTCTTTCCAGTCGATATCAGAGGCGAATACACTCTCTCAACAAAGTGCGGCCAGCCATTTAACTGCATGTGGATCCAAGATAAGACGTTGGAGGATGCTAACATACGAATTTCCATGTCTTTAGATCATGAACTAGGGCACGGCGATCCAGCGACCCACTCCATTGTGATTGCTGACAATACCAGAAGACTGGAGCAGGCAGAGTATCGAACTGCCAAGGGCACTTTCGAATCCTCTTTTCGATTCCCAAATGCTGTTGCTAATCGAAATGAAAAGGATCAACGCATCGAAAGCTTCACACTTAGTGACGGCCAGAAGTACAGTTCACGCAGTGTTGCTGAGAAAGTTGAAACCTCAATTTCTGTTAATGGGACTTGGGCTACTTTCCCAGGTATCTGCCTCGGACAGAACGATGACCATAAGACGATTTATCATCAGCTTCACCCGTAAGAAAAACTTCTTTTTGTTTCAATATTTTCCTTTTTTTTGAATCCTCACTCTCTTGAACATTTGCTAATTCATTATAGTGACACCTCATTCCCAGCTTCTCAATGTGATTCGCAGCACACCCTCTTTACTTGTGATGCCCACATGAGTGCTGGAATGAGTAGAGACTTTCCCTCTGATCAATTTATCCTGTTGACCAAGGGAAATGAGCCTGTATTTTTCAAGGACCTCAAATACCTCGCCCAAGGAGGACTCATCCAAGACGGGCATAAGGAGGGAGGTGAGTGGAAATCACTTGTTGTCAATGCTTCACAGACTCCATGCCAAACATGTTCTCCCAAATCCCCCGACCTATTGTGGGCTTTGGACACCAAGAACAAGTTGGTTCCTTATGAAGATCCCGAACAGGCAGCAGAGTACGAGAAGGCTTGCAAACGCTGCCCTACTTGCATTTTAGCAGCATTTCGCCGCAACCACAAAAACGATGTCGAGATCGTCATCAATGGCAATCCAGATGCCCTCAGTCACAAGGCGCTCGCTACTCTGATTCCCGAACTGAATCAGGATGTTAAGATCTCAACGGAATATCGAGTGATCACAGTAAGTGCCTTTTGTCCCTTTCCAATTTGCTAACAAGATCCCATTTCCAGCAGTCGCGAGGAAGTTTCATCCTCACGACCCTTTCTCCAATAAGAAAATCGTTGCTAATGTTATTTTAGGATGCAAATGCAAACCCGAAACCCAAGAAGGTGCCATTCACAATCCCGCTCAATCAACCTGCCGAGAATAGAAAGCAGCCTGAAAATTTCAAACACGGCCTCCGCACTCAACAGCAGGATGCCCTCGCTTGGTGCCGGGGACAGGAGGAGGGAGAGGGGAAGAATTGGACCGCGACTGTAGTTGCTGAAGCTAACCTCAATGCCCTCGGTTATCGCCTAGAAGCCCGAGCTGTCGCAGATACCAAGATCAGCGGAGGTGTCCTTGCATTTGACGTTGCATTTGGAAAAACTCCTGTGATGTTGGCGCTTACCCAGGTGCAAAAGGCAAAGGACTTGAAGTGGGCTAAGGAAAAGCAATCCAAGCCAACGTCAATACGCTTGAAGGCCACGTTAGTCGTTGTTCCAGATCACTTGCCTGGACAGGTATGTTTTTTTTCTTTTTTAGTGACCTTTCATTCTCGAAAAAATTGTATGCTAATATATTGCAGTGGGAATCCGAGATAGGCAAATTCATCAACTCGAAGTTGAACGTTCTTGTAATCAAGGACAGCAAGCATTGGAACAAGCAGAAGGTTTGCAAATTTTACCCCTTGCTCGCTGTTTTGAAAATTCCAAGAAAATATGCTAATTTGGTGCAGGCCACTGTTCGACGCTTCAAGGAGGCCGATATCATCGTCATCGGTATGAGTTTGCTCGGAAGTTCGCCTTACCTTCGAGATCTTGCCAATCTTGCAGCTGTTGTTGAATTGAACAAGACAAGTATCAACAAGGAGAATCGTGCAAAGCGTGCTTGGCGTACAAAGGCTGCCGAAAACATCAAAGGCAATATGGCAGAGCTTTTAGCTAACGAGGAAGAGTTTGTCAAAAACCAGAAGACCCGTTACGAGGCCAGCATCGAATCTTGTCGCCAGAACGCAGCCCCAGTGCCATCAAAGCGCTTAGTGGGTGCTAAATACATGGAGAACAAGGAGGCCAATCTTACTACTTCCACCAAGAAGCGTAAGGTTGGTGCCTCGAACGCCGAAACTCTTGATAATCGAGATAAGTATTTCAAGACTATCGAGGTAAACTGGTTGGACGATTGGCCTGCTGTCTTTGAGATGTTTGAGTTTGCAAGACTTATCATTGACGAATACACTTACTTGGGTGATCTGGAGCAGGCCATACCATTCATCAGATCTCGAAGCCGCTGGATTCTTTCAGGAACTCCAGATCTGGCAACTGCCTCTGATGTATTCAAGATGGGTCGACTGATCGGTGCGTACGTTGGAACTGATGATTACTTCACCGCCAGCATCGAGCAGTGGAAGAAGATTTATCAAGACATGACCCGTAAGTTATTTGCAATCATTTCTTCTCTCCAATATCTGCTTCATATTAACCATTGTTTAGGTGCCGAAGATTACCAATCCCTCCTTGCTAACAAGAGTGATGCATATTCGTATAATCAGATGCAAGTCGCTCAAAAGTTTCTTGATCAATTTGCTCGAAAGGTATCTTATATTTCTCTTATTGTTTTGACATTACGCTAACACCCCAAAAGGATGAGGCCGATATTGGCCACATTACTCTCGAAGAGCAAATCAGACTTATGTATCTAACTCTTTACCAATGGGCAATTTACAAGGAGTCGGAGCAACGCGTGAGTAACTTGGACTTCAACCAAAAAGTCCATGTTAAGGGCGTAGGCGGCCACTCTATGGACATTTTCAAGGAGAGCGCCCGCGGATGCGGGGACGGCCGTGAAATTCTGATTTTCCGAGGCGCTCATGCGCAGCCACTTCCCGGTCTCGAATTAGAGTTGACGGACGAAGTAAAGACATTGACCAAGGCGCAGAAGCAAAAGAGAGCCAAGAAAATTGCCGAAAAGAAGCGCAAGAGAAAGGAAGAGAGAGCACAACGCGGTGAAACAGGTAAGTCAAGGTCTTTAATTATTGTGAAAGAACTACATCACTGACTCCGAAAAAAGGTAAAGATGATGAGGACGAAAGCGATTTCAGCGATGTATCTGATTCCGAGGATGAAGACAACTCTGAGCAAGTTTCCGCAGATCCCAAAAAGGCAGAGCAGAAACAACCAAAGGTCGTGCCTGCCGTGCTTGCGGAGGACATGTGTAAGTTGGTTCTTGAGCACCGCAAATCCGAACTCGCTGCTCTCCTCGACGACCTGCTTTTTAATTTGCGCAAGGCAACTTGGTTACAAAACACTCCAGAGAACAGAGACACACGAGAATATGACAAATGGCAAGCTAGAGCAACAGAGCGCAGGGACCCCGATCTTCATCGACAGTTGACTACCTTGATTAAAGAAGCCGCTGAAGCTCTTAACGAATGGTACCACTTTTACCGACGCACAACAACGGATCTGAAGGCAGCTGAGAAGCGCGAAAACAAGAAATTTCCCAACATGCCCGAGGGAATGGTGGAGAAAGGTAACAACGCTCACCTTACTCAGATGGCCGCAGCACTTCGACAGCTCATTTCAAACCTGACGAAACTTGTAAGTACCCTTCATGCCATGGAAAACTTGTGCTAATTCCTTGCAGACTGATAGCCTTGAGAGTCAAATTGTGTCCATCCGCTTCATGGAGGCTCTTGAATGCGTCATCGATAATGGCGTCACGAAATGTGCAGGTAGATGCGGCACCAAACTCTACATTTCGGAGAACTTTACGCTTCTGACAAGTTGTGGCCATGCAATTTGTGATGATTGCAAGTCATTCAAGCACAACACTTGCCCAGCTTGTTACGCATCATATCAACCACACCAAATGATCACTGGAGCTCAATTGCAGAAGTTCAACAAGTCCTCACTCATGAATGTTGACCAGAACGACTTGAACTATGGAGAGAAGGTCGACTGTTGCATGAAGCTTATCCAGAACGTTCCTGAAGAAGATTGTGTCTTGCTCTTCGTGCAATTTGAACTGATTCACAACGAGGTTCGAAAGGCCTTGGATGCCCACAAGATTGATTACATTGATCTCAAGAACTCCAAGAAGAAGTCTGAGGACTTGGTCAAGTATCAATCCGGCAATACGAAGGTCCTCCTCCTTGATATTGATGATGCCTCCGCATCTGGAAGGTAAGTTATCTCTCCCATCTCTCGATCTCTCCAAACAACTGCTAACTTATTGAAAACAGCAATCTGACATGTGCCAACCATATCATCTTCCTTACTCCCTACTTCGTCAAGGGTTCCAGTTCCCAAGACAAGTGGAAGGCTACAATGACACAAGCCACCGGACGTGCTCGTCGCTGGGGACAGGAGAAGGTCGTGCATGCCTATCATTTTATCACTGCTGAGACTATCGATGTGGACATTTTCCAGATGCGTCATCGCAAGAAGTTGATTCCTTTGGATGATGATGAGAGCCGTGGACAGTTGGTTGCCTTGGACGATCCTGATGAGTATAAGGGACCACTTTCTAGCGCCATCTGGCACTTACTTTTCCGAGGACATTACGCATGATTTTGGAAGAGAGTGTTTTTTATTAGGAGATGATTTGTGAGTGGTGGATTTGTATCACAAAATGGGGTTTCTGAATTTTTCCTTTCTTGTATTTTCTCCTTTTCTTTTTTGGGGTTATACGAGATTTGATTGAGAGTAGGCTTGGATTGGTGGATGTGGATATTTCAAAAATTGGGGTTTCAGCTTTTCTCTTGTATTATTCTTTTTCATTTTTCCTCTGGATCTGTGTGTTTCATTATCATCATCATCATCACACACACACAGAAGTTTGGAGGATTCTCTTGTTTATTGGCGCGAGAATAAATTTGGAGGGGCTCACTGCCTGGGATACAACTTGTACTCTTTAATGGATGGAAGTGGAGGAATACTTATACCCAGTAGTGTTAAGAAAAGCAAAAAAAAAAACATCTAAAAACCACTTGGTTTTGTGCCCTTTTTTGTGTGATCGTGATTTTTGAAACAGCTTGATTGTGGGGTTTTACTTGCGGCTTGTGCGATGATTAAAATTCGGGCCTTGGGGGTACTTCGTTGTTTTTGGGTTGAGAGGGCATCGTGAGAATGCGTTGGGAGTTGGAGGGGGTTGAGGGAAGGGACTTGGTTTCTACGCTTGGGTACTTGACGAGGAGGGATGACAATGCTGGATGGTGCTTCTCAGTTCTTGGGCGGTCGAGAGATGGCAAGAAGGTGGGGGTGCTAGACGGTGTGCTGATTTGGAGATAGCTTCATTTTAGGTTTTGGAATATGGAAAGTTGGCAGATAAGTTGGCCCAATTGGTCTGAGAGGAAGGGAGGGGAGATAGCAGTCTGGCGCATTTAGAATTTACGGTGCGATGAGGGAAGTTTTGTGGTGGGCTTCCTAGGTTTGCTTCTCTAGAAGGATAGGAAATAGGACGTTCTTTGAGCCTTCTGTCAATTTGTCTGGGTCTTGAATGAGTCACGAGATGAGCTGCAGCGATGGTGCGAGCTGGGTAGAGGTAGGCAAGTGATGTGTGTGTTGGTTTGGAGATGGCTTCATTTTACGATGTTGCTGCGAAGGTGCCGGGAGATGAATTGGTTCTTGAGGTTGGGTTGGAAGAGTGATGCGTGTTTGGAGTTTGGGTAGGGGTTGGTTTTTGAGAGTCTTGAGGTGGATGGAAATCCTTTCTTGGAATCTTAAGCTTTTACATATTCAAACCTTGAGATAATTGGGCAGGGCAGAGCTCGATAATTTATTGATTTGAAGATATTGGGTTTGCTTCATCGAGTCTTAGGCGTTGAGCTTCGAGGGGTGGGAAATGGATTTTTGGGTTGAGGATTCAAAGGGAGAGTTGACTGGGATACGGGGATAGAAGAGAGTTGCTTGTTTCCTTCGCTTTGGGGAATGGGAGATGGTACAGGGGCTGGAGGAATTCGTAAGTGTAGGCCTGAAACAATTTCCCTTCTATACTTGTTCTAACACTTCTGGGGGAACGAACTTACTATTAATCTATTCATTTAGGATAATTGAAACGGGTTTCCAAGTCTTTCTCGAACATTCAGATGAGCTGGCACCCCCTGGTGGTACTGTACCAACAGTACTAACGGGCGACGGGCATATCTAAAAATGGCGCAGGCGATCTGGACTAAATTCGCGCGTGTGGCTGGCTGCCTTGACAAATCATGCAGCGTTTGGCGTAACCTCAAAGCAAGGTGATTACAAACTGCAAAACGAGATTGATGGGTGGGGCTTTCTCACCTGGAATTTTCAGCTTTCTCTCTGTTCTTGTCACTGGGCTCTGAACCAAATCATCAAAATGGGCATGTTCAAGATTCCGATGCTTATTTTTTATATTGTTTGGGAGATACGTGACGGTAACTATAAAGCTGCGTTGCGTGAAAGCATCTTACTCTATCTATACATTTACGGCATCGATTTGTATTCCTTTTGGCCTAAGACTTTCTTCTCTATAGGTTTTATAATTCTAGTAGGATCTATCTCCTTTACAATCTTTGTGTTTCGGCTACTGTATCGCATTTCGCCTGATTTAAAAGTGTTTTCACCAAGGGTTTTTGATCGATGGCGACTCAGCCGGGAAGAATGGCGTCCAGTTACCCAGTCTGATCAAAATGTGCCTTTATGCGATCGATGTCGGGAGTGGACCTCGAGTTCTAAATTAATCATGGGCTCGAAAAGGTATTTCACTAGAACTGATGAGGTACATGGATTTCATGAATCGCTCACCGACTGGTATCGACATGTCAACACTGGAAACCCGCAATGTCACCTCTGTTGTCAACTATGGTATTCGATCGATTATGGTATTCGCCAGAAGATTCAAGAAGATCCAAGCGAGTATTCATCGGTTGTGTTGAAGATCAAACTCAGAGAGGAACGACCGTTTTCGAAATGGACATTTGTAGAGTTGATACAAGATGTAAAAATGTTGCAAGAGCCGAGAGTAGTTACAACCCGTCTTTTGGTTCAGAGAGAAGAAACCAACCAAATAGGTAAGTTTGTGATTACAATGTTAATTTTAATGATATATTGAAGCATTGTTACAGAAGTGACGTCGAAAGCATCGCTATCCCCTTCCACAGACTCGCCGCAACATATGGAACAGGCAAAAGAGTGGTTAGAGAGGTGCACATTGCTTCATAACTGCCACGAGGCAATTGTGGTTGAAGAAAAACCGAAGAGACTTGTCCGAGTAACATCCACGACAAAGGGCCTTCACCTCAAAATTGAAGAATATGATGCTTCAACCAAAGCACCAGAGTATGTTGCTTTTAGTCATTGCTGGGGTGGGAGCAATAGTTCGCTCAGACTTCTCAAAGGCAAACGTCTTTCATTTCTAGAAGAAATTCCCTTTTTGGAACTCTCGAAGAACATCCAAGATGCTGTTCAAATCACCAGCCGACTTGGCTATTCATACATATGGATAGATTCTCTGTGTATAATCCAGGATTCCGAGGTTGATTGGTCAAAAGAATCACTAAAGATGGGTAACGTTTACGCTGGAGCTATTTGTACCATTGCCTCAACTGGTTCAGGCTCCGGAGATGGAGGCTGTTTTCACGAGAGAAAATCACTTAGTCTTCAACCTTGCAAAATAGGTGTTCGCTCAATTAATGTCGAAAGCGCCGGCACAATATATATTCGGCAAGATGATTTACTCGATTTTCAGTCCGGTGTTGAGAATGCACCCCTCAATCAGCGAGGATGGGTATTTCAGGAGAGGCTACTTTCAAAAAGAATCCTTCACTTTGGTGCCGAGGGTTTGTATTGGGAGTGCCACAAACGATCCGCTTCGGAATTGAACGTAAACGGATATGTTTACAGGACATACCCAGAGGACTTTGATCATCAAAAGACCCAACACAATTCAGGAAAAGGAGAAATAAAATCACAACAAGTAACCGAAATACGATCTCGGCGTCTTTCGACACCTGGAATCAACCTATACGATATAAAAAAACCTCAGACGGCATGGCAAAAACCTCGTAACGCTTGGAAGGATATCCGAAAAGCCTCCGATCATGGCTGGGAACATGATGCGGAAATTACTGGTTCCCGTGGATTCCGTGCCGAGTTTAACGTACTGCAACGAAGAATGTATACAGATCATAGGGTAGGATTGAAGAGTTTCAGTCATTGCTGGTACGAAATTGTCGAGCCATATACCCGCGGAAAACTTACTTTCTCGAGTGATAAATTGATCGCATTATCTGCCATAATTCAACAGATACAACAATCGACAGGATACACTTTTCTCGCCGGACTTTGGAAGGAACATCTTGTGACCGACTTACTTTGGTTTGTTCTTGAGAAGCCTGGTCGAAGGTTGACTAAGACGTCTTCAATTACATGGAGTGATTCTGATCTAACAACGTCAACTACCGTTGCCCCTACTTGGTCATGGGCTTCTCTTGAGGGAACTGTTGGAGTTGACCTAGTTCCCAAGAGCTACGAGTCTAAGATCCACCTCCAAACTATACTTTCGGAAGTCATAGACGGGAGATTTAGTCATGAATTCCCTAACATTCGCCAAAAGCTTGCTTTTACCGAAGGATTTCTCGTGCTGAAAGGACCAATACTAAAGGTTTACGGTGCTTTGTCTGTTTATTTACTACTCGATGAAGAGTGGAAGCATATTGTTAGATTTGTCGAGGACGTTGAAAGGACAGAGGAGCCCGATACAAGGGAGCTCTTTTGCTTGCCACTTATTGTGATTGAGCATCAAACATTTTTTGAAAAGAAGGAAGAGATCCAAGGATTGGTTTTAACATTGAGGAAGAAAGAGATAGCAGGGAATCGTTTCAGAATCTTTGAGCGGGTTGGTTTTTTTACCACATATGAGATGAATGTGCCTGAAGTTACGAATAAAAGTTTGGTTGAGGCGGAGGTTGAAACTATTTATATTGTTTGAGTTGGTTCATTCTGCCGAGAGATCAAATCTTTCAGGGGTTCTTTGTCATCATACCCATCAGTTATTTGATTCAGTTCCCTCATTTATTTCGGTATTACTTTTCGACAGCTTTTAGTATTAGGCGGACCGTGTTAGTAAGAAACTAAGCTTTACTCTCCCTAGACCATATTATCTCAGATATTCTAAGGCCAGTTACATTCATTCTCCGAGAATGTTTAGTTCCCGATTCTTCTAAATGTTCTCGAAGAACAAAGGCAATTGCTCTAGAATTTTTTTAACATTGTTTGCGAGGGCAGGTGTACCCAGAGAAAATCCCGACTCAATAACAGTGGTGGTATAGTCTGAAACACTGTGTCTTTTTGGCACTTTGATGATTCTTATAGGGGGAAAAAATAGGCTCGTCCCCGCGATGAATTTTAAAAGTGGTACTACAGTAGTAAATACTTCAAGTTCGTACCTGCTGACCTAGCCCTCATTGTGTCAACTTTTCAGGGTAATTCAAGAAAATTATTCAAAGCACTTGGAACAATTTAGCACCATTAGCCCAGGTGTTTTGGAGCAATTAAGCTCCGAAGTAGTTCGAATGTACTGGAATTTTATTTCACTTATGCCTAAGAGTGGGGGAGTGCCGCAACATCAGCAGATGACGGATCAAAGGGTATGTTCTTGAAAAAAAAGCAATAAATTCCATGAAGTTTCTGGGAATACAGCAGCTGGCACCCATTTTAGCCTCTGAACAGGCAAATTGGCGTCATATAATCATCCAAAGACATACTTTGCACTTCATCCTAGATGGCCATTACTCAAAAGAGTTTGGGCATTTCAAGAGTGATTACTAACTCCCCGCGTTTTACATTTCGCCAGAGACGAACTTATATGAGAATGTCATGAGAATACTTGTTGCGAATGTGATGTGTATTTTCTAGAGACGTGGAAAGAAAATTTCAACGCAGCAATGAAACAACCTACCATGGCAAGCTTAGTCCAGCAATGGCAAGAGATAACCGAAATTTATTGCCCGCTCTAACTTTCTAATGAGCCTGACAAGCTCCCAGCAACTTCTGGATTGGCGAAGCAGATGCAGGGTCTGAGACCAAGTGAGAAATATCTTGCTGGATTGTAGAGTGGTAGTTTAGCGACCGATTTATTTTGGGCTAATTCAGACAGTATATGGGGCTACAATATGGGGGGAAGCTACATGCCCACAACATGGCGAGCCCCCTCGTGGTCGTGGGCTTCGACTGAAGGTCGTATAAAATACCTATGCGGCATGCAATATGAAGGACACCCAAGTGCTCTTTCCCGCTGGAGTCCAGGAAAATGGATGAAACCCTCCAGCCCTTCTCCATCATAGAAAATGCGGCTACCGTTTTAGCAACAAGCGATGCCACCTGCAAAGTAAGAAGTGGAACGACTAACATAAGAGGTCCGATTTTTGATTTCAAATTTGTGGCCCGAGCTGGTGCTGGATACTTTGGGCTTCTCATTACTGGCTCTGATCAGGCGGCTTGGCACCATTCGCAAGTCTCAAGTAGAGTATTTTTTGACTTTTCAATGGACCCATTTCGAAATCGAAATGGCGGGGACACGTCTCTCTCTTGTGGGAAGATTAGATGCATTCGGATAGCACGGATAATATACATACGAGAACGAGTACTAGTTACTGAATTGGAATACGCTATGGCCATTCAAAGGTTAAGTAAGTCCACTTCATATCAACGCATCGGTATGGTAACCCTGGAGCGAGTTCCAGAGCTTTTAGAAGGCCTGAGCCATCCAGAATAGATGTGGGAAGAGTTACCCAGTTGTTTCGAGGAAGGTGGCGATATTGAAACTATTACAGTTGTTTGAAATTTTGTTTCCTGAGTGCCTATTTTCGCTTTGCTGAGCAAAAGAAAACGACGGGATCACATGGAGATTTCTATCAATAACCAGTACTAAATTTGAAGTTTTTGAATTCTCATGGACAAACCCACATTTCATTCATAATTCCTACTCATTTTAAACCCGCTTCCTGGCGATTTTATAGCAAACAGGGAGCAAAAATTGTGGTGAGGAAGTTCTGAAGGCGTTTTCTTCCACCCCTTATCAGACATCTAAACGAGAATTGGACCCTAATATTCGGGGTCGTTCTTCACAAAGAGTATCATGGACTACACCATGAATTGCTTGCATAGCTGGCTCCGCTGTGACATAAAATGTGCCCCACCAGATCGGAACTATTAATAAAGGTCCCAATCCTGTTACAGTACCAATTCCCACTCCAAGAGCTAGACACGCGCCATTGACACCCCAGCCTCCTCCCACCATCGCTGTTGTCCCACCAGCAATATCAGCCGCCGTGTTCCACCCGCTGGGGTCGGTCACATTAGCGACTCCATTCAGAAGACCATTTGGAGCTGATGGAAGATTCAACTCAACCAAAGGCTTGCCTTTGTGTTTTGTACCCTCAACATGAAAAGGTTGTAAATCATCTGGGAAGTGTAGAGGCTCCTTGATTTGTATCTTAAACCACGAAGGAATAAGAAGATGAAATACAGCCTTTTCTCCGTTAACCTTATCATTCATCCCGTTTCTGATGGTTTGCATAAACAGGCATAGCTGGTCTAAGTTGTCGGACTTTGCACAGAAGGTCGTTGGAAGAGGATGTTCTCGAATCAGCCTTCGAAAGGCTGGGTACCAAGTTGTATCAGTATGCCAGACGAAGAACCTATGATTCTTCTTCACTTTCTCCTCGCCCGTCTCGTCAATCCTCGCCTGTACAAAGTCGTACACATGTTTGGCAAAGCCATCGGTCCCTCCACTGCCGGAGGCTAAGATGTTGTTGTGATCACCAAGGTGCTCGCTAATGTCGGTTAGGATACTGATTGCTTTCGAAGCCTGATATGCGAGTTGCGCGCTTGCCAATACCATGAAGCGTCCATAGTAGTTGACACTATCCACCAACGAGTTTCCGATAACATGAATACCGTGAAGTTCCTTGACAATTTGTTCTGAAGATTCCGCAACCCGATTGAAGCTTCCAGCTGCAGCCCCAGCATTGTTCGCAACAATTTCCATACTGTTAGCCATGTCTCTAGCGTTGCCACAGAGACTCTGCCCAACGCCATCAAGTCTGCCAACAACGTAATTGTTTTTGTTCGCATTCTCAACTGCCGCCCACGCTTGTATCTTATTTCGTGAGATTGTGCTATTCCCAACTAGTCGTTTTATCTCCGTGCGTTCTTGTGCGGCATGGGATAGTGTTTGGTTCAGGTGAGTGCTGCTCCTCAGGTTGTCTGGCACCTCCTTCCTAGCCATTTTATTGAATTTTTCAATAAGACTTCGAGCCGAATTAGCGCACTCTTTCTGGGCCGAATGGTTCAAAGTTTCTTGGAAGTTTTTGATAGTTTCGGCACTTTTGGGAATTATATCGATCATGGCCAACGCTTCTGGGATACGTAGGCCTGCCATGATGTCGAGACTTGGGAGAAGGGATGAAAGGACAATTTGCGTAAACAGTGGAGTAGATAGTTTATGTAAAAGTGTGGGAGTTCGTTGGGTGGAAACCCCAGATATAGACGGAGTCGAAAACGCCCAACACTCCACACAGCCCCACTGGATGTTGGAAAAGAGGGCCACCGACTAGAAATCATAACATTGGTGTATGGTATGTCTTAAGCGGTTGGGTTGAGAGGGATTTTCTTGCGGGCATAATGTGGCCTGTAGGTTGCGACTACGGTCGGCGCTTGGTGTAGGTTGTCTACCTATTTTCACCGAATAAATCCTCACCGAGAGTTTGAACATGTACTAGAATACATATCTTCCCTAAAGATAGCGCAGAGTAACTCAGAGTTACTTGAGAGTAGAGTTGGGAAGAGGAGTAAAAATTTAGGATTAAGATAGAGTAGTACTTTTAACCGGTTACAGCACCAATTTGCGCCGTACTGAAATCGCAACGTCATGAATAATAATAAATAATCTTGAAAGTATAACAAAATAGAAACAGATATGGAAAGTTTCAATTTACCCATCCCTTGAGTCTTGAGTTTTCTTGACTTATGTCGAGTTATACAGTACTCTACCCGTTGGTAGATTTTTTGTCTACCTCGAGTCAGCTTATCCCGATATCTGGTCCGTTTCCCGGAATGCGGTCCGTATCGGCTGGAGTTACCCCCAAAGCTCCGCTCGGTATTACTCTAAATCAAAATCGGCAGTAATAGAAATGATAATAAACATAGAAAGTAGGTAAGGACTGTTCAATAGAATAAAAATAATCATTTGGAAACACTGAAAACTGCTACCAGGTGCAAGAGTTTGTAACTGGTTGAAAACTAGCACCATCTTTAAGGTCATATAGTGAGATGCAATATTTTGAACACCCCGATAGACCCATCTCTCACTCGAAAGACAAAAGAAGAAACGCTCACAGCTTACTTCCCTTCTTCGCTGCATCCCTATTCTCTTGTGCCATCCTCAACAAAGCATACAAGGTCTGCAATCTCGGCATTTCCAACCCATGCTCTCTCGCAATCCTCATTGGGTTCCCCAAGATGACCTCCAATTCCATTTTCTTCCCCTGTTCCCAATCAAGAAGCATACTAGGTTTGCTCCCACTAGTATTCTTCTGCGTACTTCTTATAATCGCTTCGGGCGTTGCAAATTCTATGGGCAAGGGCGTCCCCAATACCTTTGGAGCCGTACTCAACACCTCATCCATAACCCCCTTCAAATGCCGAGATAGCTCTGGATCCAAAGACATCGCAGCATTCGTCGTCCCAGAAGACAGAACCGCAGAGGGGTTCATGGCAGCATTGATTGCAATCTTGTGCCATCTAACCATCTGCAATTTCGCATGGGAATATGTATCCGCATCTTTGATCCCGCCTTTCTTCAGCAACTCCACGAACTTTGTATTGCTGTCCACGGCAGCTTGCTGCTTCGCATCCAACTTTGTATGCTCGGTCGTCCCAGGGAGGTAAGGCCCAATGGTTGTCCTCGTCCAGCGATTATGTTTGATCACACCAGGTTCTTCTTGCGCAGCACTTATGATAGTTACAGCGCTTAGAACCATAACACCTGGGAACCTCTTCGTATATGGTTCTTCCACGCCCAATCCATTCTGCACCAACACAATGGCTGTTCGCCCCTCCTTCAATAACCCCTCCAAGATCTTCGAATCGTCGCTCACATCTGGTAGGGCTTTTGTGCTAACCAGCACGTAATCCCATTTTATCTTCGAATCGATCGCTTCTTTTGGATTCGCGAAGGTGTGGGCAGGTGTGAATGTGTAGGAACCGAAGGTTGGGGAGGTGATGGAGAAGCCGGACGATGATACGGCCTTGTAGTTCGAACGGCAGATGCAGGAAACTTTTGTATTGGGTGCGAAGGATAGACGGGAGGCACAGAAAGCCCCAATGGCTCCAGCCCCTACAATGAGGATGTTGGTTGTCATGGTTGAGTACACATTTTACTGAAGTTGTTGCTACAATGAGTTTTGGGCATTGGTTTTGGGCATTGGCTTTGGGCCGAGGTTGAGTTGGAGAATCCTTGGCGTAGATCTCTGGGGGATCTCTTTTTAGCTTCAAGATCCATTTTCACCCTTTCAATGAACCTAGTGAGTTTTAACTTCTTCTTTGGAAGATATATTTACTGGCAGGCTACGTACTGATATGCCATCGAAAGTTTGTCTCCAACGTCGTCTCTTCTCTCAACAAAGTGGTGAAGAGAAAACGGGGACAAGTATCTCAAAATTCTCTACTTTCGGCCTCTATTTTCTCACGTATCAGCAAAGATTGTTGCTCTAATGTTTAAGAACAATAATCAGCTATAATCAGACGTGTGGATGATCATAGGAATAACAAGTAACATTCTATAAATTCCATCGAGGGTGAGCTTGGTCAACAATTGGGGAACCTGACAAATCCCCCAATACTCTTCATGGAACTGAGTCAAGGATATGGAACATTAAGACTTTGAACCTAGGAAAACACCGCTAGCAAGAACCTGGATTCATTCCCAATCCCAAACATCCTTTATCAAAGCTCTGATCGAATCTTTTCCTTATCTGCATCCTCTCCCTTCATATCTTTCTTCCACGCCTCCAAAAACTTGCTCTTCAAAGCTTCAGCATCCTCGAATGTTTTCTCCGAGTCAAAAACTCCTGCCAAAGTTGCGCCAAGTGCCATGAAGACACCAGTGTATCCCAGCCCAAGAAGCGCCGCAAGAGCAGCACCTCCAGCACCCACACTCTGGCACCAAGCAAACATACTTCCAGCCTGTACCAATCCAATGCCTGATTGTATTCCCGCAGCAGCTGAGCCAGCAGCCACACCAGTGGCTCCGAATCCAGCTGCAGCAATAGCGAGGGGAGCTCCCAATCCCACAACTGCACCAACTCCCCCAAGAATCAAGGTACCAAACTTCCACGGGCTTCGACGTGCAAAGTCGGAGATCCTCTTGGTGATCGGTTCTGAGGGGAAAGTAGTATTAGAGACCATTCAGGTTTTGAAAAGATTGGTGATTACCTACTGTTGAGCAAAACTTGTCCAAAGGGTGGACACCAGGCTACGAGTATTCTCTCAGCCATCGTATGTTGAAACACATCACCTGGGAAATTTCCATCTGCAATCTGTGTTTGAATCGAATCCATATTTTCAATGTGGCAGAATGCGGGTTTTTCCATGAGAATCTCGTAGAGAACTCCACCAAGAGCAAAAGATTCCATCCGAAAGATCTTGTCCTCTAATGTAGTTTGATGGTTGACGATTTCAACCGGCAGCCGGTAACAAGGTGGATACACCTTGAGAGAGGTTGATTTTTCTGTCGGTTCAGGTGCGATGTTTTCAAGCGTACCATTGAGGTTGAGGACCAAGTCCCAGTCCCGAATGTTGGTCGCGGCCGCAGATTTTGTGCTATTCAGCAGATCTTTGGTGATGGCGTTTATCCAAGCTTTACGAATGTCCGTCGCGATATTACCAAGAGCTTGGTTCTTGAGAAACGGGACTGTTCCTTTTGTCTTTCCGTCTAGGAAATTATCAGCAACCGCCTTGGAAAGAAAATGACGTTCTAGGAGTATACCAATGGATGACAAACGGACAAGAGCTTCTGCTGGTCCCATCTCGGATTTGGATTTTGTCCTCTTGAGCTTTTTTCAAGTGTTAATCTTGAGAGGGAATATTTGATGACGATTGTTTGAGTTGGAGGGTATTGAAAGCTATCTGGTATCAACAAAAGAACGACGGAAGGTTCTGGATATATCGATCATTCAAACGAGGCTGGCGGCTTTGATCCTGGTGGAAGTATTCTGATTGCGACGACCGAATTACCAAGTCTGGAAGAAGCCAGGTTGAAAAGGGTTGCGGCCGTTTGTTCACTTCGAAACTGACATAAAAAAAGACGAGAAATGAGGCTGTGTGCTCGTTGAGAAGCGTTTGTGATCGTAATATTCCAAAGGCTGAGGTTTCGAAGACTTGCAGCTTTCCAACCGTTGGCCGGGGCAAGGCGCTTAGCTCTCCAATAAACAAACAGCCCAGCAAAATGCGGTGCAACTCAAGTATCCCGTGAGACCCGTCACATCTTCTTAATAGATTCGTAAACTTTTGTTTGAACAGAGTAAATTAAAAGGAAATATCTATCGTCTGCCTTGATCTATCAAGCGACTGGGTTAGGTCTATCGCACCTCAACACCCCATGAACCCCCAAGCTCAAGGCTGTCCTCTGACCTACCCCCCTGTTCTCTTCTATTTACAATCTAGTCTTCTATTCTAATGCCATTAATCACCGGCCTTCTATGCCTCTATTCCGCCATGCCCTCTTTTCGCTATGCGATCAATCCGCTATGCAATCTTCTCGCCCTATCTTCAATCCGCTATGCCGCTCGCTAAAACACCGCGCTCGCTTTCAAAAAACTTGGAAACCTCAAAATCTCCAATGAACACTCATGTGATGTCTCACACCCTCTCCGGCCTCTCCCTAGGAAGATGATCATAAGTAACCCCAGCTCCCGCCGCCCTCCCTCTAACAATATCAGGATCCGTCTCCTCTTTAACACCCACCTTCTCAACACTAACCCCACTCCCCCCCTTCTCAAAAGCACTAATATCCGACCCATCAGTCTCAAGAATAATCTTAACCTTCGGCAGTCCAGGCGTAGTTTGCCTCGACCCCAAACACCTTGTAAACAGCGTATTAAACGCCGGCAAACTAGCACAAAGCAAGCCCAAAAACAATTCCAAACTCCCCAACATAGAGAATTCCACAAAAGTAACAGTCTTATCCGGATTCCCAAACATCTTACACACATAATACAACCTCGCCGCACTAGCAATAGTCGCGATCCCCCCCGCCCCCAAAATCCCAAAGAGTTTCATCTTCTTCACCAAAGACAGATTGAGATCCCAAATGAGAGGAATAGGAAGAACAATAATCGCAAAATCAGAAATAACACTGATAATAGTATCCGCCAAAAAAATCTTATTGATATCCAAACACGTAGCCGGGACCGCGAAATCCCAGAATCCATGGACAGGGGCGCAGACCATGATTTTGAGCACGAACATGGGGACGTAGTAGGTGACTAGGATGCCGATGAAGATGTTTATGCAGAGGACGGCGTGGTGGAAGGGTGCCCAGATACGGGTGAATATTAGGAGGAGGGTGATTTTGATGAGGAGAGCTGCGGGGCCGTAGAGCACTGTGTTTCGCCAGACTCCCTGGTGGTGATGGGTTAGTTATTTGTGTGTTTTTGAAGGGGAACGGGAGGGTTTACGAAGAGGAATCGTTCGTAGTGGTGTTGGGTTACGTCCCAGATGTGCATGCCGCCTCCGAAATTGCTCACTGGGGGTTTGTTAGCGGGTTTGACGATGGAAAGAGGGAGTATGGTATGTACTTGTTATTGCATTTCCGCAGTAAAATATGTATAAGACCTAAATCCAGATCAGAGCTGCCATTCAATTGATGAAGAAACTCGGGATCAAGTACCGTAGCAGCTATGCAAACCCCTGGAAAGCTCATTAGAATTTGGCTCGTTGAATATGGGGACCACGGAGGACCTACAATCTTCTAGATGCATGAGATCTTGAATTTTCCTCCTGACCCATATTCTCATGATAACGACTGGCAAGATAAGAGCCATACACAGTATCTGAACCACCACATTAAGCATGCACACAATATCCTGTGGATGTCCATTATCGCCCTCCCAACCCGCTGGTGGGTTCGACGCCATTTCGAAATCCGACATTTCGAGGATATTCGAGAGAGCAAGCGTCGTTCTGAAAAAGAGTCCTTAATTAATGATGTGTATAGAAGTACACCGCCAAGACAAGAGCGAAATGTGAATAAAATGGATAATATAAAGAGAAGGATAATGGAGTCATGATAAACAATGATCGTCGAAGGTCCCCGGACTCCATGTGGGTGCGGTACGGAATGTGTGGAAACCGTGCAGAGTGCCGGACCAGGATGATTCAAGCAAGGTGCCTGTTCTTCCTTAGAGTCGTATAAAGTAAACATGGGATGGTGTATGGGAGTGATACCCTGGAAGTCTCTGTAACAGAGTTGGGTATTTAGACGCGTTTGCTAATCATTGATTTTGATGATTACCCAATGTAGATGCCAGGGACGATGATGCAGACATAGATCCCTTGCTGAGAAGGTTGCACTCGCGAGTATTAGCGGTTGGCTTGCCTGGTCCAAGGAATAGTTTATGAATTTACAAGATCTCATCTTCTAGCAGCGAAGATTCTTGAAATATTTGCTACTGTTCTTTTGAAATTATTTAGCAGCATTAAGACGAATACGAAAGCTTCATCTGTACATACAAAGTAAAAGCATCCTTTGAAATCCTCTAAAAAACAAATGCCACAAAGATCTTCCCCAAAAATAGACTCCATGAAAACCACACCGTTGACTGTAGACAATTAACAATAGAACCCGAAAGCATAATCTGTACCGATGGCTAAGAAATAAGGTTAAAGGGTCCCCCATCGAAGGCTGAGACTCCCGTTTTAGTTTGTGTATAAAACAAGAAATACGCTTTGACATGCGCGCAAGAAAGGTTCAGCCCAACCGTTTAGCGCCCCAAAAAAACGTGCTGGTCTCAACTATAACTTGAGGAACAGAAGTCTATTGGAAAGTATATATCTGCTTTGCGAGAAGAAAAAGTCAACCAAGCTTTTGGAAGTTTAACACCCATTGTCGGCCCGCAAGAAGAGCCGGGCCTAGAGTATGGCCTCATAATCGCCCACGCCTGGCCATTTTCAGGAAAAAGAACAGTACCGGAACAAAGACAGAGCAAGAAACATCATAGAAGAAATCAAAGTGAAAAATCATAAATGTACAGAACTAGTACAGACTTCCTAGTTCATTCCAATTAAGCTAAGTAGTTGTGCTTCATTCCAAGCGTCCAAGTGGCTGGTGGCGCATTGAATCAACATCCCAAGTACTCTTCATATGTAAAGCCATTCCTTCCAAAAAAAAAAAAAAAAGCCCCTGATTCAAGGACACCCAAGGTCACATGAGCACTTGCTACATTATTGTCTGAACTGTAACGTTGGCGTCTCAGCATCCAATATGTCCGACAAAAACCCGGAAAGCAGAGAGAAGCGAAAACAGAATGTCAGACAGCGGGTAACCTTGAGCAACACGTTGCAGAATCCCAATCCAAGTTTCATTGCACGAAAGAAGATTCCTCAAACGAGCACCACGCCTGTGAACCAGACTGATAGTCTCCCAATTTGCGATGAAAATTGGCTGGAAGATCAGATCCCGTGGTACATGGTACTGGTTGGGTATCGATTCTCGTTCTTTGCAGCATTAGGCCGAACAAGCAGTCCATAAAGACTCGTCAGCTAACAAGTTCTCCATGGCCTTCGCCTCTAGATATATGCTAACGTCCACTCCATTTCGGCTCCAATGCCCAGCCTTGTTATCACCAACACTCTCCAGAATATCGACGAGCCCATCGCAGCTGGGCATGATAGGAGCAACATGTTTTAGTTTGCCAGCGCCCTTGGTTGGACCACCAAAATCAACCTCATCCAGCCCTAAATGTAGCCAAGGTGTTAATAGGATATGCTTTTTGCCTAGAAAGCATCGCCATAATCGCTGAGGCGAGATTTCAAAAGCAGAGTCGTGTAAAATTGCCGCTATGCCCGAAGGTGTAAATTGCTGAAGCGAGCTGCGAATTTTCGCTGCTGTATCTGAGAGGGACTGAGCAACGTCCGAGCTAGCAGGAGTAGACATAGATATAGCTGCCGAAATGATAGGGCTTCCCAAAAATGAGGGCGGCAGAAGTGGCTCAACACGGTTACGGAGCCCAACTGATAGGTCCAGATAAGTCGTCGTATTTGGAGGAAGCTTTCTAGCGTTGTTGACCAGGGTCCATATGTGAGACAACAAAGCATCGAGCTTGGATATCCTGGTAGCTTCAACGGCTGTGGACGAACTCGCAAGGATATAAATCTTGGTAATCTCAGCGGCTGAAAAGTGGAAGATTCGATGGGCAACCGGAGACTTAAAGTCCCACTCGTCCCAAGGGATCGGAGTGCTTGGGGAAAACGGTAGGTGGCCAACGGTACTTAAGTCTGCAGGTAATTTTGCCTCTGGAGTACCGATATAATTGTCGTATCTGTGCAATGGAAGTCGACGAGCTTGCACTTGTATGACTGGATCTGGCTTCTCTGCATCGATATCTCCCGCTGCGTAAGCGTCAAGAAGACCTGGGTCAAAAATAGGTGACAAGGTTGATAGAGGGTTTGAAGAAACCAAGGCGGACGATACGGATGAATAATCCTTGGCAAACTGGGAGAGAGATAGAGCATCTGAGAGGGAATGGGTGATGCTAATGGACAATGCAGTACTTCCACATGCAAAGGTGGTGAGTTGAACGACAAGATTCGGCGCATCAGGGGGAACCTGTTCGTTGTTGAGGGACATCTCGGTAGTAGGGTAGAGACCCTTGGATGGGAGCTGGGAGCCATCCCATGCCTTCATCGATGTCTTCCGGGATTCATGGTCGGGAAGGAAATCCGAGAGGTTTTTGGGCGAAATAGCATTGATAAAAGGAACCCCCACATCGGTTGGTGCATTGTAAGTAACCTGGACTCTTCTGTATCGATTGGTGTGTCCGGAGTTTGGTTTGTAAGTGGCATAAGTGAGACGGCCGCACCATTGAGGGTAGGAATTCAGCGTTTTGGAGAGCGCCGTTTGAAGATGGGCGGATGAAAGGGGATTCGCCTTTTCTGGATGAGTTGGAGGATCGTAATACCAAATTGCCGCACAACGAGAGAACCAAGAGACGGTACTATCTATTACGGAAAGAGGAATTGTTATTAGTTCTCCGGATCGAGATTCTGGAAATATTGTTGTCGAAGATACGACCTGAACATCGAAGGTTGGGAGACCTGTCATTCTGTGAGAGCAATCAATCAACCAAGAGGAGAAATGAGAGGGGATGGGGCAAGAGAGATAGACCTTGATACATCAGCTGTACTCCTAGGAAGAGGCCAAGAGAACCTTTATACATATTTATAACATATATATAAGGTTGTTTGTGAAGACGGTTGAAGCACCACAGGGCAGATTGCGGCGCAGTTGTGAAGGAGAAAAATATTTTCTGAATCAGGAAGGTGGGTACTGATATTCCCAAACAACTCATAATGGCTCATAATCTCTCATGGCTATCAATTATTAAAATAATTTATTATGCACACACAAGTTAGAAATATGGAGATCAACTCGCATCTTATTAGTCAGTTGTGTGAAAAGGGAGTGTGTAACCAGATCAACACCTCACACAAAGGTTAAAATCCAACCATTATCCTCTCGCTCATTCTTCCCATTCAATCCACCCCAAATTATTACACTCGAAACATCAATATCTCCCAGAGTTGAGCTAGGAAACCAACCTCTTTCTCCGGGGATCAATTTATGGATATCTTCTCCCTCTACTCCCTCTGCATCAGATACCGCAACTTGACTCCAAAGCCCCTCGCCAGTCTCTCTTCCAAGAGCCTGCCATGTAGCATCTTTGAAGCTGGCTCCAGTCATACCTTGTGGAGGACATTGGAAGGCCCAGATATCTCCCCAAAATTTGCCAGCTGCATTATGTCCATCAGAACTTGGGTCTCTCTCCCCCATTAGAAGAATAAGGTATTCCCGACCCATTCCTGTTGTAATTGTTTGTAGACCAGCTACACTTCTCTCCCCAGGATATTGCATGCTCTCCTCTTTGAAGTTCAAAGTCTGCCATTCTCCTTTTGCAACCACAGCCGCATCCTCAGCCCCGCCTATGTTGCCGAATTGATCCAGACCTAACTCCAAAAAGTTCAATTCTCCGCCCTCTTCGCCCTCACCGTTGAATCCACCATATCTGTATATTCGTTGTTTCGACACTGCGAGAGCGGTTCCGCCTCTTGATTTTCCTGGTCCAGCTGGGAATTCCTTCCACGTGCGACTGCGCACATCAAAACCCCATAAATCATTTGTTCGACCTGATGTTGGACATCCAGCGTGGATGAAGAGGGTTCCAAAGCCGCCTTCTTGCTCGTCTGTCTGTGCCGACTCTGCGATTTTGCCCGGTGCTGGTGACTCGGTTGCATTATCGACTTTGATACTCTTCATATTACCTGGTTGTGGCTTCTCGATTGCAACACTGGAATGGTAGGATCGTGCTGCTGGGAATGGCGTCTTCGGTAGAGGATCCAGGTAGGTCCAAGCATCGACTCTGGTGTTGTATATCCAAACACGGCCATTTTCCTCCAGTGGCTTCATATCCTTTCCACCTCTGCCACCAAAGATGAAGATGCGCTCGCCGATAACTGCTGCCGTTTGACCTACCCTCTTTTCTGGAACCTCCCCACCAGCGACTTCTGGTTTGGCTTGGATAGCTCGATAATCGGCCGAGGTGACAGTGCCCGAGGGTAAGGTGATAATGTGCATATCATTGTCGACTGGCTCTCGGGGGTTGATTTCGCCTCCAAAGATGTATGCGCGTCCGGCAATGACTGAGAGAGTGTGTGATGAGCGAGGAAGCGGGGGAGCCTCGATGCGGTTCCATTTCGCAGTGAGAGGGTGTGTGTTTTTGGCAAGCCCTTTGGTGATGGCTGCCGCTGTCTGACCTAATTGCATCATTTTGTTTATGTGTCTGCGTGTATGTTATGATTAGGAAGTGTTGAGAAAGAAAGAAGGTGTTGATATATCGTATGAGGGGCTATGAGAGCTTCAACTATACGTCATGGACAGGGGTTGGCACCGGCCCGAGTGCCCGGTTGAGAGCCGAGCCGTGTCTTTTGCTTTTCCCTCCGGTCGGTAGGGGGACGAAGATCAGTGTGGTGATGTAAAGAAAGCACATCGTCCACGCCGCCATCCTGACGAAGATGCTGTCTCGAGTACTTCGTGGCACATTCCGAGCTTCCAATCGACCATCTCCATTTGCGACCACAAAGCTCTCCCTTCCTCTATTATCCAAGACCCCGCGTCCTCTCCAATGGCAAGGCCATCGATTCCAGTCAGAATTCCGAAGACCCGGTGGAGGGCGTCCGAGGAGCTCTTGGAGACATCCTCGATATGATCAACACGCTTACCAACGTGCGAAGCCTCTCCTCACCGGCGAACAAATAATTAGCACATTACGAAGTACTCGGACTCATGTCTTTGGCGTCGTTGCGGTTGGGGGTGGACTCGTCTTCTACTTTACACATCAAGAAGAGGTGCCTGTTTCTGGGAGGACCCGGTTCAACTGCTATAGCGACAAGACAGTCGAAGAACATGGGGAGGTCATGTACCAACACGTTATGGAAGAATATGGTGGACGAATATTGCCAAAATCGGATAGAAGGACCCAGATGGTGGATAGGGTCATGTCAAGACTAATTGCAGCCAGTAACCTGGAAAACGTAAATTGGGAGGTCCATGTTATACAATCCAATGGTAAGAATGCCTCTACCACGGCAGGTTCCAGAGACTAATTTCATCAGAAATTAACGCCTTCGTTATTCCAGGCGGCAAAGTCTTTGTCTTCAGTGGCATACTCCCAATAGCCAAAACAGACGACGGTCTTGCTGCCATCCTCGGCCACGAAATCGCACATAATCTTGCTCGGCATGCGGCGGAATCCATGTCCAGTATGGTCCTGCTTGAACCCGTTCGATGGTTCTTGGTGGCTTTGGATGTGTCGGGTTTCACTGCTGGCTTTGGACGTTTCTTGGGGGACTTGGCTTTGGAACTCGGCTTAACACGACCAGCTTCCCGCAAACAAGAAAGCGAGGCAGATTATATAGGGCTTATGATGATGTCCAAGGCTTGTTATGATCCCAATCAAGCCCCTAGCGTTTGGCAGCGGATGGAAGCTGCCAATCCCGGGGAAATTCCAGCTTGGTTAAGTACACATCCTACCGTTAGTCAATTCCACCTCCTCCTGGGCAATCACCAGCTAACCATATTCAGAACGTGAGTCGGATAGCAAATATGGAGGGTTGGTTGGCAAAGGCAGAAGCTGCGAGGGCCGAGAGCGGTTGTGCAACAACATCGGAGTATTATAGAGGTTTCCAGGGAGCATTGGGTGCTTTTGATGCGTTTGGTGGTTGGGGGTCAATGAAGTAATGATAAGAAGATTGGTATTTTGAAGGCGTTAGGATTTGGGGCTCGCATAGGGTGGAGTATATTAGGATATTGATAACAAGCGGGAGTTGGTAAGGTTCTTCTCGACTCATTCTTTAGCTATATAGCTAGGCTCTCCAGGTCTTTCGTGATGGTGGTCACGGGCGCTCACCTCATGTGTGCGGAGGGCAGTGTGCAGCTATTTTGCTAGCACATGTGATTGTGCCAATAACGATGGCAAATATAAGTTTGTCAGTGGCATCCCGACATCGAAAACCCCAAAGAGCATTTAATTTTCGATGTCGGACCTGTACCCCGAGTCCCCGTTTCAAAGTATAAACTGACTCCTTGCATCTCAACTTTTGGTATCATACGATGCTCTGCAGACGGGCCAGACCTTCCATTGGTCTTTGAAAACGGCGTAGTGACGGGCAAAATAAATGTTTTGGATGCACCCTTGCAGGACCCTGCATATCCAAGTTCAAGTCGAGCGAGGTCGAGTCCCAGTTTGTCCTTCTGACGCGCAACCAGGCGCAGGCATCGCAGGCATCAGAGCTTGAGGTTGTGATCGTTGGGACCTTGGATGCAGAACGAAAGCGAACATGTGTCGTACCGTATTTCGGATACTCCGCACGGAGAGTATCGCTGTTCTCTCTTTTTACCCCCTTAGATACGTGAAGTTCTTCCTCAGTAAAATCCAGTACAATCCCCACGGAAGTATTTAACCCGGGTTACTAGTCTAGTCTAGTCACAAAACGGTTGACACTTGACACTTACTTTGACAGGCCGTTGCCGCCATCGAACAGCTGCCAAGTCGAGACCCCACGAAGCCACGCCTCGGCTCTACCTCGATTGATTCGATTGACCAAAATTGGCCATCTCCCGCCAAAGAACTGAACCAACTTATATTTTCTCCAAAACACCATCAAAGGAGAAGCTCTCCCTTCCTTCTCACCCAAACATCCATCAAAACCCTCATTTCAAGATGGATTACTACAATGGCAACCTCGAATCGGCATCGATGAACACCTCGGTGACGACCCACAGGATGCCCTTCTCCCTCCCCTACCGTCAAGAACCCCATCCTCCATTCTGGCAAGTTCGAACTTCTCAGGCAAAGTAAGGATCTTCTCGCACTCTGATATTTTCTTTTTTTCTTGCTTTTGTAGATCTTCATTCTAACCTTTTGTGAAAAATTGTTAGTTTTTGTGAAGAGGTACGTTGTTATCACAGGCTCTCTTTTTGCCAAGTGGGAGCAAACTGATGAAAAGAAACACAGGATTATATCATCACAACGTACATCGCCGAGTTTGTGAATACCATCACGAATCTCATTTATAGTGAGCAATTTTCCTTTTTGCTTCTTTTTTTCCGGGGATAGGGGTTTTTGTTTTTTTGAGTGCTGTCACGTGTTATTGATACTAGCTGTTGTCAAGAATGGAGTTGAGCAGATTGATATGGATTTTTTGCTAACTTTTTGGTTTAGTATACTACGCCTATCATGGCATTAAGGGAAACAAGAATCGCCCGGATGCGATTTTGAGGAATTTGGGGTACTTGGGTATTGCGGCTGTTGGAATTGGCTCTGGGCTTTTCCATGCGACGATGAAGAATTATACGCAATGGTGTATGTCTCACTCTTTTCTTTGCTTTTCCCGAATATTGTTCGACAAAACGAGCTCTTGAGGGCGTTCTTGGGATGTCTCTCTACAACCAAATAAATGACGAGTAGCGGTCCTCTTCTTGCCTTGACCATGAAAGGAGGATATAAATCACAGGAAAATCTCGTTTCTGGAGGGAAATAAGCTAACATTCTCACAGGTGACGATCTCTCCATGTTGGTGGCCACAGCTACCGTCATCCATCGAGTCTTCACATTTGACAAATCCCTAACCTACACCGTCGTCCACGGTGCAATCCTCATCGCCTCTTTCACCGCATTTTCCACCTGGCATTGCATCAAAGACGAACTCATAATGCACTCCGTAATCTTCGCCATCATGATTGCCATCGTTGGAATCAAAACTCGGTCAATCATCAATGCACGTGTTATCGATCCAGTTGTGCAAAAGGACGTTCAACTTCTTACTGCTTGGGGTGGTGGTATGTCGTCTCCTCATTCTTTGATCCAAATTTTGTCTTAGCTGATAATTCTGTTAGTGATTTTCATGACTGGCTTCGCAATCTGGAATGTTGATAATGCTCTTTGTAGCCATTTGACAGCTGTGAAGCGTACTATTGGCATGCCTTACTCCTTCGTACTCGAACTCCACGGCTGGTGGCATATTTTCACTGGGTTGGGTGCTTATATTTGTGAGTTTGCCCCCCCCCCCCCCCCCCCCCCCCCCCCCCCGGCCCCACCTCCTCCCATTTTTCAAGCATGTCGCTTACGCTCCAATCAGTCATCGCCCTGGTCGAATACCTCACTTCAGAAGAAGCCGGGCAGCCTCTTGGAACGCGTTTTGCCTGGCCCGTGGGATATATCATCACAGGTCATGGAAGCGATACCAAAGCCAGTGGTGACGGAAGTCTCAAGCATGTCAACGGAAATGGCGCATTCAATGGCGATCTCAAACACGCCAATAATGATGGCAATGGAAATGGAGTCGCCAACGGAAACGGGAAGAGTAACTACGGGGTTAAAAAGAATTGTTGATTTTTGCTTGGGATTTTTACGCTTTTGCTTTTTTGTTTTTTCTTTCTTTCGTTGTAGAAAGTTATTTCCGGGCTGAAGACTGAAAATATGGGCTCGGGATGGGATTCACTTGGCTTAGCTTCGGATTTGGCTTTACTTGCTACCTATGGGGCGGTAGATTCTTGAGAGATAGAGGAGTCGGAACTCATGTGCTTTGCATGGACTTTTATCCCAGATAAGTATAGTCTGAGAATGCCAATTGCTGAAATATAGCCCTCTTATCTGAATGGCCTTGCGAGTGGAAGTTTTTCAGAGTTTCTCGATTGTTTGCTTTCTTTTACTCTCGTGGTCCCGATAGGGACTGGTTCTTATCCTACGAGTGTAGATGCCGAGGGTGGTTTTGTGGTTCATTGATCTTGTCGAATTTTTTCACGGTGCGGAAAGTTACCCTCCACTGTTTCGAAAATTCTGGGCTGGGGATCAAGTGTCGAATGCAGGCTATTGCACCAGGTATGTGTAGGAACAAGCAGGGTTGAAATTTGTTGTTGTTTGAGAGAGAAGATTTGAAAATGGTTGCTGGATTTAGATTGAGGGTCTGATCTCATTTTGTTGGTTTTGCTACTTGTTTGGTTGTTGGTATCTATTTCTATTCTACCAGGAGGGATGGGGCAGGCGTTCGTGATTGTAGTTTTCTTTTATTTGATTGTCCCGGTAGTTCCGGGAGCCTTAAACACTTGAAGGCTCTCGCTTTTGTTTTTACCAGTCTCACTCTGCAATTAAAGAAGCAGAGTAGAATTCTAAAGTTGGGTAGTTAGGAATTCAGCCTGCCCCCCCCCCCCCCCCCCCCCCCCCCCCCCCCCCGGGGGGCATCTTCTGTGTCACGTGTTATAGCTAGAGGTGTTAGTTAAGTTAAGGTAGCGTAGCTTTTCTATTCTATTAGGAGAGAAGAAGATAGAGAGTAGGGAACATGAGAATATTATACAAGGAGCTGTCTGCCTTAGGAAAACTCTTGAAATTTATACTATAAAATGTTGACTTTTGCGATTTCCGATTTGCGATTTAGTCGTTTTTGGGGTTTGGTACATTCAGGACGCCGCACTTATCCCTCCAAATTCTTAGAAGGTAGGAAATTATCTTTTCAACTGTACGTACTACTACAATAAATAAAATCTCCTTATCTCTGACTTATAACAAGCAAGCTAATAGAACTCAACTTCCTGAACACCAAGATCCTATGACTTCTGAGAGTAGTATCCGTGTTTCTCCCTTTTTTCATACTTTCATGCATTTTCTTTTCTAAAATATCCTCTTGTTAGGTATACCACAGTTCGTCTCCAAACTATTTACTCTTCCAAATCTAACAAAATCTTTCGACAGTGAGAAAACTTTCAACAGCAAGAAGCCAAGATTTAGTCCACGTTTCTTAACAAGCACTTAGCCAGGTCAATACTTCCTCTTTCCCTGTTAGGATATCTCCAATGTGCCAATAGAGTCGTTCAATAAACGATGACCAATCTTGGTTGATACATGGACATATAACATCAACAACTTAGGATATGCGGTATTCTATTTTTTTCAAGATTGAGAGGGGATACTTAAGAAATAAATAACAAACATTTCAAGGATTGTTTGCTTCTACTAAGACCTGAGATCACGTACGCTATAGCTACCATTGTCGAGAACCGTGATATGAACTTAACTTGGTCAGATATTAGTTTTGTAGTTCTTATTAAGACTTTCGCATTCTTTTAAGAAGAAGTGGTGGGGGTGGGTGTTGTAGTGTTTGTAGAGACTTAAGAGAACAGTGTAAACGACTGGGGTGGGTAGGGAGTTGGTAAATTAGAGATAGAGAGCTAGAACTTCTCTAAGTAATCTTATAGTATATAATTCTTCTCTCTCTCTCTAACTTCTCGACAGAACATAAAACATATACAAAGTTGCTTTCTATTCACCGGTGTGAAAATCAACTTCCAAGAAGACCGCTCTCTGTTCTTACTACTCTTAATACGCAATCTCAATTAGACCCCTAGCAAAGTCTCTCCTTTCCCAACATCTTACCTCATTCTCAAATCTCTATAGAAGCTGGAAAATATGTCGACTACAGCAAAAGATTCGACAGTAAAAAATCCATTTCAATCCTCTCTCTTACCCTCTATATTCTAAAGTCACCCTTCTCGCTTACCTTGCTTCCCAACCCCATATAACAATAGAGCTCTTTTACTTGAATGTAAAAGCTCGGAGAAACGAAGAGACAAACAAAGTAGCGGGAAAAGAAGCGACTGCATTTACCTCTGCCCACGTCAAACGTCATGTATTACCTCTTTTATAGCTATGGTTTTAGACTTTTTTAGTTATATACTTGACTTAATTTAAGAGTTTTGTAGATGTATATCTAAGAGTTCAGATGATCAATTTAGGTGGTAGAATTCGGAGTATTTATAAATAGAGTACCAATAATAGACAGAGGTGTTTTAGTGGTTAGAGTTAAAGTAGGTGGCTAGATCTTCTCCAACTGTACTATTGTGGCATATAAATAGCACCCATCTCTACGGAGGTATACTACCAAAAATCACAATGGACCGCTTGCAAAATGATGTCGTGGGGTCTGCGTTCTCTCAATCCACTCTCATCCTCCCTATCCTTTCTCGACTTCTCAACCACCCAACCCCCCTCAAAACACCCCCTCACCTAAAACGCATCTTGCCCCTCCCTAACTCTGAAAGCGCACAAGAAACCTATCCGACAGTAAGCCCAACTTCGACGATAACAAAAAACCTTTTCAATCCTCCTCTGCTCTAGGTTTTCAATCTTCTCTACCTAGATCGTAGATCATTGAACAATATTTTCCCCACTCTCTTGCCGTACCCACTATCACCTACTCATCCCTCTTTCGACCTGGGAATGCAAATTCAAATTAAATTTCACTTTCCACTTCCCTTCCAGTCTCAGACATTTCGTAGCTTTAATGAAGCTTACACGTCGTCGTCGTTTCTCGTATCTAGGGAGTGTAGCGTTTGTGATGGAATGGGTAGAGGTTGGTGTTGAGGCTGAGGTTGAGGCAAAGAGCTCCGATCCTATTCCATGTATAAAAAGCCCCCACCCATCATCCCCCAAATACCAGACAGACAAAAAAGAAGAGGCATACCAATTCTTCTACTCTCTCTTTCCACTCTTTCCACTCCCCCATGTCTCTCATATCTCTCCCTACTTCCAACCCACCTCTACCCACCTCTACCCAAAATCTCTCTTCGTCTAATACATCCCACACCCCTTCTTAATTCCCCATCAGAGTGCAAACCCATTCGACAACAACAAACCTCTCGACGGTAGTAACAGTATCTTAAAAACACCTTAGCTGTCGTGAAAGCAGGTAAGGTTGAAGGGAAGTCTACTCCGTACCAGGAAAGCAAAAATCATGAAAAGAATTCAAAGATGGTGTAATTCTACATCACAAACACACCCACAGGCTGATGTCATCCCGGCGATGACATAGAACTATCAATTATCACAAAGGAGAGAGCGAAAGAGAGGGGGCGGGGGGGGGGGGGTAAAAATAGACCAATCAAACTAGCTGGGACGCTTGCCCTTGTCTACCTAGATAGGAAATACCAATCCTCAGCAGGGGAAAAAAAAGAAGAAGAAATTCTTGGGTAAAGCCCTCTCTTCCAACTGCTTCCAACTTCTCAAACCTACTTCGAGTAATTGCCCCGAACTCAAATTTTCACTCTAATCCACACCTCGTCCCTCAAGGAAAATTACCCCATCCAATCAACTAGACTCGCGTTTCTACTCTTCTCCGTCCCCTCGCTTAATCAACTGAACATCCATCTCTAATTCAAACTTTTCCTTTACTGCCAGCTTTGAACTTCACACGTATCCATTCATTCACCTGCACACTATGAATATAGGGTTTTCACAAAAGCAAAAGGTGGCAGGTACGTTCTCGTAAGTAATCACCATTTATATTCACATCATTTCACACACCTCTCATGCGCTCTCTCAAGTAAAAAAGGGATAAAAATAACAGCAAAGAAATAAACAAGCCCGACAATAAAACAAAAAACACCACCGTATTCCCCAACCACCCAACGCACCATAATATCAAAAAGACGTTCAAACAAAATGCCCTTATGTCTTATGTTCCCAACCCAGCATATGCACACAACCCCCTCAACACCTCCTTCAACTTAGGCTGCACAATAGTAAGCGCCCTCAATACACTTTCCTTCGCCGGGAACCCCACACCCGCCACTCCCACACCGCTTCCCTTATCCTCCGGATCGCGACTCTTCTCCGTCAGGCGCCGCAGAACCGCCAGTCCACCCATCGTAATCCGATGCAGCGCCTCATCATCCACGCCCTTCGGTATAGGCGGCGGCTGACCCCTCCCATGAGGTGGTGGCGGCGTCGAGGCCTCCAGACAAAGCGATAATATCAGTCGCGAAAGATTAGGAGCAAATCCATCGTCAGAGGTCAACCATGATTTGGCGAGTCCAGATTCGTAGCCAGGAGCAAGATTCGACAATATTTCCGCGGCCAACATGCCTTGCATTAGGAAGGGTTTTCGGTGTTCAATCATGGGGATTAAGGCCCCTCTCTTTCCATCTTGCTTGTCATCCGGTATTGCCGAAATGGCAAGCGCAAAGGTTCGGGTGAGGAGGTCGTAGGGTGGGGTGGATGTCGAGTCGGAGGAGAAGATGGTTTTGTAAAACGTCCGATTTGGTTCATCGCGAGCTAACAGTTTGGCTAAACTATCAACCGCTGGTGGGAGATATCGATGCATGGCGGGGTCATAGGGCGAGAATGTGACCTTGTCTGAATTATTGGGAGGCGGACAGGGCGCAAAGGCGAGGAGGAAGTGGAGAAGACAAAGAGCCTGTTCCCGTCCTGGGAGTTCTATTGCCTGGGCTAGATTCGAGAGGAAGATGATGACATCTTTCATAAAATCCAAGGTGTTTTGATTCGTTCTTAGAAGCATGTTCCGTGTTCCAAGATATCTAATAACGACACACAAAAACTTGATGACAGGTTCATCAGCGAGGAGTGGATGATTCGTTTCGTAAAAGGAGAGATTCCTCATTATCGTGGTTATGCATATTAATTTGTCGACCGCCCGATCGAGTTCGTATTCTTTCGAGTTGAAAGGATGTATGTCTTGGAGCATCTCTTGCTCAACGCGACATCCCCTCACAACATCGTCGTAAGAACTGATGAGCATGACATCTGATACCTCTGCTGAATTATCAGCAAGAATATCAATGTGGCCCTCAGCACAGTCGATCAATGTTTCCACCAAATCTTCACATGCTCTCAAGTCTAACTGTAGCCTGGGCTCCACTGATAATGAAACCAGAGTATCCAAAGCCATTCGTACTTCCGCATGAATACCACATTGTAAACTCATGGTGAGGGCATGTATGTCGATAGCACCTAATTCTCCAACACTTGGAACATCTGGTTTTACTTGAATCAAATCCGTTCCAAGTCTGGTCAAAGATTCGAGTTCAATACCGCCAAAAGTATCCAGCTGCCGTACTTTAGGATTCAGTTCGGCGGGAAGACTAAAATCTTGGGGCTCAGGTCGCTCTACAGCGATCTGGGGCGACTGTAGAGAGAGGCTTCCTTGCTTGATAGCGGAAACGGGAGATGGCATTGTAAATGACGTGCCGTTCATAGGTGGCGTGGCTTCGACTGTTCTTGAAAGACTGTTTCGTGAATGACTCTGAGGCCCCATTGGCCTTGGTTGACCTGGTTGTGGAGTTGAAAATCCATTTACAGAAGGTTGTTGGGCGTGATGCATCTGCTTGACGGGGGTGGTTTGCATATGCTGTTGTTGGAGATGTTGTTGTTGTTGTTGTTGCAGAAGCTGTTGCTGCTGCATATAATGCTGCGACTGCTGCATTGCGGCGGCTTGTGGATTCATCTGCTTCGTTGGTGACATTTGGGGCCCAGGCCCAGGTCCAGGCCCAGCATTAGGATTTTGTTGCATCATAGCTCGTTGTCGTTGATTCTGCGCCATAGCTTCTTCAAACATGAGTAAATTCCTCTCGTAATGTGCTTTCAGTTGTTGCCCAGCACTTTGAACCTGCATTAAATGGAATTGTAATGCCTGAGCAACTTGCGGCCATGCATTGGTAGCAGTCGTCTTTTTATATCCCCCAAATTTCCTCACAGCCACCAGTATATTCATCAACCCTATCGATCTATCACCAACCACAGGATTCATGTCCAATGGGAGATTTCTTTGCTGCATGAAGGAAACTAGACTCTTCATGAAGTTTTCTGGATTTGACCCAGGCTGAGATTGTGGAGGTTGTTGAGGTCGCATACCAGGAAGTTGGCCGTTCTGCGCTTGCATCTGCGCCCTAGCCATTGGGTTGACACTAGGTGGCATATTCCCTCTTTGGGCAGCCATTAAGCTCTGTTGCTGTAATTGCCGTTGAACCTGCATCTGGTACATCATTTTCTGCTGTTCTAAGCTCTGCGGTCGCTGCTGGGCTTGTTGTTGAGGCTGTTGAGATTGTTGCGCGTATAATTGAGGATTTGGCATGTGAGGTTGTTGCATATGTGGTGTAGGTATTGCATTTTGAGGAGGAGCTGAAGAACGGCCGGGAGGAGGCGTAAAGTTGGGATTGAACCCTGGCGCAAAGTTTGAATTCTGCTGCCCATATGGATTACCATTCTGCGGTGTGTCTACTCTACTTCCGCCGTGTTCTGACTGAGAGGGAGATGCATGCGGGAATTGTTGAGCAGCAGGAGAAAATGGATGTGGAGAGGCCGTCGAAACTCGTTGTGGCACGCCACCAGGACGTAACTGATTGGCCATTATAGGAGAGGGACTCGCGTTGGCAGAACCGTTCTGTAAATGCGAATATGGCGCCCCCTGAGGCGCGTGTTGTTGTGACGCGCTAGATTGAAAAGAGCTGGGATATGGACTCTGCTGAGGCGTCTGCGATCGGGATTGGGGCAGCATACCAGGCGCTTGACGGGGTGATGTTCCCATACTCTCCTCTCGTGGCCTGGGTCTTTTGGAAGGTATTACGGGGTTGGTTTGATATACAGGGGCGTTAAAAGACGGGGAGCCATTGCGCAAGCCGCCATTTTGCATGCGTTGCTGGAGCTGTTGGTTCTGAAATTGGGCGGAAGGATCGAAGGAGGAAGGGTTGTTCAGGAAGGCTGAAGGGTCCAGCATGGCGGAGGAAGGGTTCGAGTCGAGAGGGTTGAAGCCCGCGCCATGGTGACTCTGAACGGCGGCGTCATTCATCCAACTCATGTCTATAAGAAGCCCATCTGCGATCGCGAAGGGATGTTAGCGATTGTGTACAGCAGCCCTGCCCGGGAGACCCTCCATAGAGGCCGTCGCAGATGAGGCAGAGATGAGAAGTCGCGACTCGGAGCGGGTCGCGATGGAATCTCGACGCGGTTCGATGGCCACGGGCGGAGAAGACAAAGGGGACACCCAATGCCTTTTCGGCGACATCCACGACCTTGCGAGACGCTGGGCTTCTCTTCTGGTCGCGCGAGGGCTTCGACCGGATGTCACGAGACGCTTTTGAGAGGCAGACGGATGGAGGAATGGAAGGAGGGTCTTACTCACCTAACTTCTGTGCTGTTGATTTCGCGCAAGTATGCTGAGAGACTTTCGCTTGTAGTTATTGGTTCCGCGCTAAGGCCCGATCGGGTGGAGTGGATCCTATAAATAACGGGCGCGCCAAGGCGAGATGGAAGGGCAGGAATTATCGATAAGAGACGAAGCGTGGAAGCGTGGAGGCCGAGGGCAAGGACCGGATGCTGTCAAACATTGCTCGTCAGTAACTGAGATCCGGGCCTTATTGGCGCCTCGATTTTAGCTGGGGGTGGGAATGGGTGAGTGAGTGTGAGTGAGAAGAATAGTGAAGCGAGGTCACGTTTTCTGATTTAGGACTGAAGGGGAGCAGGTGACCACGGAAGCCGCCGGTGGTGAGTTGTCATGTGGTGAGGATGGGAGGCAGGGGAGGCAGGGGAGGCAGGAGAGGCAGGAGAGGGAAGATGGGAGCGACGCCCGTCGATAGTGAAGGGTGCAACTCGAGAGGAATAGGGAAGGGGACGTACCTATTCGAAGCTCACTTGGAACAGGCTCGCAACTGGCCGATGCCGAAACTCCCTAGAGGACGGTGACGGTGACGGTGAAGTGCGTGGCAGGGTGCGATGCTGGTGCGGTGGTCGGGCTGGATCCAAATTGCCTTCAAAACACGTTGTCACACTTCCAGGTTGAGTGTGCGGCGCAAGGCAAGATCCACGGGCAGGCAAAGAATAAGCAGCGGTGACAGGTGGGTAGAGACAACAGGCAGATAACAGCAGCAGTGCCAGTGCAGTCGGTTCCTCTAACAGAAATTGCGCTGAATCGGGTCGTAGGGGTTTCCGGCGAACGGGAGGGAATGAGGGGGTGTTTTGGGGTGGATCGGGTGGGAGCTGTGAGCTGTGTGCTGTGTGCAGTGTGCAGTGTGCAGTGTGCTGTGTGCTGTAACGGCTTGGAAGGGTGAACTTGAGGACTTCCGCCAGAGAGCAGATCCAATTTGGTGGCAGGTCAGGTCAGGCAGTTCGCGGGTGCAGAACGTCCTGTGATTTTCTCCGATTTTCCTCTGGCGGGGGCGAGGGGGCGAGCTCAAGCAAGAGCTGCGGTGAAAAGCAAAAGCTGCGCTTCCAGCCTAGCCCGGGAAGCGATGATATCCAATCGAACTCGAGTGCCGGACCCACTGTGAGCTGCTCTTCTTCATCCCTCCTAGAATGGCTCATGGTAAGGTTCGCCTTCAGCGTCGCACATGGGAGGGTCTCTGGAGTGAGGGCCGTTCGTCTGAAGCTGTCGATTGCCTGTGTTTCTGCAAAACAAAGTGAGTGACGCCGTCGAAACGTTGTTAGTAGGGCCAGCAAATTCCAATCTGTGAAATGGACCACTCTCGATCCGGAGGGTAGCTCGCTGCTTTACTCCAATGGCAGCCGAGTCGGAGAACTTCATGGACGGAGCCAGAGGTCGCAACTTTGCGACACGGTGATGCTGGCGCCCAGGAAGGAAATGGCGATGGCTTCGTGATTGCGAGACACCCTCACTGGAGGGGGAAGCCAGGGAAAAGGGTGGTTGCGGATGCCCCATGGTAATGTCATACGGGTGGTTGTTTGTTTGAAGCGTCTTCCATTCTCGGTTGATACAGCGGCAGGCTGGCGATAGCAGAAACGAGAGAAACGAGAGAAACGAGAGAAACGAGAGAAACAAGAATCCCGGGGCTTTTCGTCAGCGTTGAGAAAAACGACACGATGGCCTCATGGGAGGAAGAGAAGAGCAGTAGAGGAAGGATGGAAGAAGAGCAAATGAATGAGGTGCGAGGGGGGAGGGGCGTCCTTTAAGAAAATGCCGAGCGAGCAGATGAGCCAAAGCCAGCTCCCTCTTTTAATCACGGTCACGACCTGACAGCATAGCATAGCATAGCACGGATAAGCAACCTAAACCTAAGAACCAATACAAGCTTTTAGCTGTCATAAAACATCCGCTGCCACTGGATTGCAGTCTCACTGCCTTCTCCTCATCCCTAATCCCTAATCCCACGTTTCCCCTCCCCCAATAATCCCAAGGCCAAGGCATCGATCGAAGGAAGACTGTGACCAGTGCCAGGCGGACGAAAGCAGGCCATGACGATCCCGAATGGAAACGGAGAGGAGGAGAAGAATTGTTCTGCCCAACTAAGCCAACTAGTCCGGCTCGTCGGACTAGTCCCATTCCTGCTCTAAATCAAGTAACACAGACCAGCGCATGCCTGCTGGTTGCAGATGGATAAAGCACATCACATCGCCAACCCATCCCCATAACATGGATCTCGAGGATCTTCGCGAGAGAGAGGAAAACCAAGCCCACCTTGAAGACCAAGACCACGCCAACCCTCGTTTCGCAAATTAGAGATCTCATCTCAGGTTTACGAGTTGGGCTCACAGGAAGACGAAAAATCCCACACGACCGGTATGCCCGTCCGGGGTGATTGGATTGACGTATGGAGAGTGCTGGTGGTGAAAGAAAAACACTCTTTATGTCGTCGTCCCAATCGAGATGGAAGAATCGAGATGGGCCAACGCCGATTTAAACGCCATCAATCCAACCACACACACCACTCCGGAGAACGCCCTCCCCACGCCTGAGCCGCAGCCATAATCAAAAGATCTCAACGAATCGATTTAATTTATTTCCTCTCGTTGATTCGTTCTGCTTCTGCCACTCTTTTTCCAGTGTTCCGGCAGCGCTAGCGGGGAAATCATACCGATGAGTCGTCGTGATAGACCGGAGGCGTTTTTTCACAAAGGACCGGGGTACATCCTGCGATGTTGTTCTCTTCCTTGCATGAGACATATCGCCTCCATCTTCCAATTGCAGATAAAGGAGCCAGTGTGGAGCAGCAGGCGTGGGTTGCAACTAAAAGGCCTTCCCATTTATCCAGTCCCCTTCAGAAGATGATGTTGTGTTGAGGCGAGGAACTGGGGTTGGAGTTTCCAGGGCGGGTGCGATGGTGGGATACAGAAGAGGGGCGCATCTGCGAATCTTTTTGTAATCTCTGTTGGGGTCTTTTTCTTCCACTTCTTTTCTTGCCCTTGTTTTTGGTTTCTTTTCGACAGCATCTTGGGAGCATCAACTCATGGCAAGCACAGAGCGCCTTGCTTGCCTTGCCTAGCTTCGGGAGAACCCGACCGTCGGGTTTGTCAACCGGACGGATCCCGAGTCGGGAAGAAGCGAGTTGGCTTTCGGGGATGTCACAGCCACGTGAGGGACACGCCAGAAAGCAACCATAAATTTCTTTTCCTCGTGTTATTTTAACCCTAAGACTGAGACTTCTCCGTCTCGGTGCCGGAAGGAAATCGTGGGAGGGAAAAGCACTGGTGTCGTCCAGTTTCGAAATTCTTGCCTCTCTGCCTCACCTACTCTGCTACTAGCACCAGGGGTTGCAAGAATTCCCCCTCCCCCTCCCCCTCCCCTCCCCTTTCCCCTCACAATTGTCCAAATACTTCTAGGAGAATAAAAATGAAATAAAGATCGTTGTTCCAGTAGTTGCGGACAATTAAAGTCATTCTCCGAGTTTTGTGCCAACAATCAGGGATGTAGAGTAGAGGGATTCTATTCTTGGTCAGTTACGAATTCCTGCACCCCCTGGTGCTGGCATGCCTGCCATATAAAGTTGCACAGTATTCTCAATTCTACATCAAGCGCGAAAGGATTGAGGGGAAAGATTACATTGTCTGGGCGTTAGACTGAGACACGAAGTAACGATTGAAAGTACGCACGGTTTTTTGGACGTTACCAACTGCATCGTTTGACACTTTTCACCATTGACTGACGAAGACTACGCCTCAACGACTGGGTTATACTGCCTGTTGGTTCAAGACAGGTTTACCAATTTTTTGGTAACATAATCTTCTTTCGTTTTTCACGTCTCGTTAGGATTTGAATACTTTCATTGCCATCGGATCTTTTCCTTCTATCGAATTCCATTCCTCCATTCAATCCTTCGTTACCTTTTTTCGAGATTCGAAGGTGCTTTCTTATACCTAACGGAGAATATATTTGCTTTCCCGTTGAGGAGTTTTGTCGGTGGCTTTCCTCTTCTTAGATCACACACAGAACATCCTGTCTTGATAAGTGGCAAGCCGGACGCCATTCATCGTCCGTAGTAAATTGCTGCTAGAAATAGTTTTTTCTGAATTGGGATTTTTTACATCCGGCCCTTCCTTGTTGAGAATTTGAAGTTTTGGAATCATATCGAAGGCTGGGTTTCTGTGATTCGATTTGCTGTGTGTTTTTTGGGTACCTACTTTCCTTCAGTCGTAATAGTTCGTGGACCAAGGGTTCGGAAGAAGCGAGAGTCTTCTGGACAGTAGCTCGGGCATAGATTCAGGGGTTTATCATCCTTTAAGTGAGCCGGAATAGCTTTGCAGTCAATAGAGGAAAGAGAGGGTGAGCCATTGGCGCCTACCTAGTGCAAAGGCTGCAATACTTCACTTCTTCTCCACCAGGTCCTCCATCTTTCTTTCAACAACTTTCAACAACTCACTGACTACATGGGATCCAACGAAACTATTCCTTGACTGGAGAAGTTAGATATACTGCGTCTTTTTTTATAATAATTTTTCTTGTCGGTGGGCGAATACCACGCCATCTTATGTTTTCATGTCTCCCCGATAGATTATTGAATAACTTTTATTATCGTCGAATCTTTTCCCTCTGTCGAATCGTTTTCTTCCGTTCAATCATCCATTATTCTTTGTCAAGCTGTTTTCGCATGAGTTCTTACAGAATGAGAAGATTTTCTTACTTTCTACTTTCGTGAGGGGTTTGTATAAATGGCCTTCCATTGTTTGGAAAGCACAGGGCACATCAATGTCAATGAGATGAGCTGATCCACAGAGAGGAATTTTGGAGAGACGGGGAGACTTATATGTCCCCCGTTCTTGTTAGGGACTTGGGGGAGTTATCTAAGAAAATGTTTTTTATGTTTCGAGTTATCCGTTGTTCGAATTTATGATTTTTGCTCTTGGGGCAGGGAATTGATTATACTTCATGAGTGTCTATTGTTGACTTGGTTTAGTAATTACGGAGTACAATGAGTGTATAAAAACACATCTAAGCTCCTTGATATCAAGAAAATAACTGAAAACGCTTTTTGATGGTACATGGAACATGGGAAGCTCTCTGTTGCTAAACCCCTGGCAATTATTTCTTAGATCCTTTCACTTTTGTTTTAAGACTCGCTGTTGAACAACGTATAAACTACGTTACCTCATCTCTCATATCTCTCCAAGGATTGCAAACGAGTTTATCTTACTGTCAATTATTTCGCTGCTGTTAAATCTTCTTCTTACATTCGGTCTTCAGTTGCTCTTGTCTTAATTAAGGCTTGTCAATAGTAGTTCTTGCAGGAGAGAATTGATCTCCTTCCACATCAAGGAGTTTAGTATCGGTGACTTTCTATCATTCAAAAAGAATCACGAAACCCATGTGGATAACGATTCTGCCACATTTGCCACTGATAGAAACAGTGCCCATGCAGATGGTGACGTTTAAATACACCACAGTCATGTAATAATACTATAATACTATACAGAAAGACATACCGACGGCACCCATTCGTATGTTGGCTTAGCACCCGCTTCTATCCTTGATTGTTTCCTTTCTCTATCAGGGATTGAACAAAGTATGTTCTCTGGACAGAAACCTTTAAAAGTAAGATCAAATAGAACATATGGACCATTTGGACTCGCTGGTTATGACCCCGGTACCACACAGAGGGTTGAAAGGGTTGAGCTCTACACATTTTCCGTTAACGAGAAGTGGGGTTATTTTCTCATTTTTGTTTCAGTTGAATAGTTTGCAAGAGAAAACGCTTCTCCTCATTTGGTTTTTTTTTGGTGTGTTGTTGCGTTGTTGTCGAATTTATTTTTGCTGTTGAACGTTTAGTTCTCGTTTGAAGATTTGAAAATTGTAGTTGAGAGATATAGAGAGGGGTAAGTAGGTGGAAATTTAAGTTTTTTGAGTAGTTTCCTCTTTGTCTACTATGTTGAGATTCTCTGTCGACTATTCGTAGAGAACAACACCAATTGGGTTTCCGATTTTTCCATCCTCGGTGCTTCTCGTTTAGGGACTGGGATTTTGCTTTTACTAATCATGAGGGTTTCTCCGAGTAGTGTCGATACTATTTTTAACAAATCCGTGAATGGGTTTTCCTTTGTATCGTCCACCTCCCAGGGTTCTGGAAAAGAGTTTGGGTCACTTAAGTTGTTGATTTCGACTCACGGGTGGTCGTAACTTGTATTTACCTCCTAGCTTCTTTGGAAAGATGGCCACCTCCCTACACTCTCTGGTTGATTATATCCAAGCTCGATTTTCCGCTCTAAGGATATATAGTCCAGCGAACCTCCTTCCATAAGAAGCAATGAAGGGCAGATCCTTCACCTAGATATTATTGGAGTAGCTATTGTTAGAGTGTCTATGAAGGTCGGCCGCTATAACGTAATCTGGAACCTATACTTTCTGTGAATGAGATAGTGAAATCTTTTTCGGTTCCTCATAAGCGGAAAGGAGAGATGTACCGTTTTTGTATTAATTTCCTAGGTGTTTTTGCTGTTGATTTCAATTTTACTGCCAAAACTTTTATCCTTGCTTACACACCCTGAAGCCTTTTTTTAATGAGATTCTAGATTACTTACTCCACGGGAATTTTTTCCTCAGTGAGTAAGAAAGAAAATGCACCAGCGATTCGCGGAAACCTCTCCTTGTACGCGAGGACCATGAAAACTGGCTTGTACGCTGGAAAAGACAGTTTGATACAATGCTTTCTTTCTTCTTCTTTTATTCTAGACTTGTTGCATAACAGTTTAGCATGATTTTCAAGAAGTTGAGTCTTCACAATAACGTAGATTCTGTCAAATTTCAACATAGCTTCACCTACGTCTATTCACTAATATCCAAAGATGAATTTCAGAACCAGTCCTTTAGTTCACCAACTACCCCCTACCAAACCTAAAAGAAACTCTATTAAACCGAGGGTGACACAGGATTACCATGAACGGCAGGACCCTCAAGAGCTTATATTTTACATTTATGGCGAGTAAGTCGAAGCGCATCGGGCCGACGGGCATTTAGGAAGCGAGAGGATAAATGTACAACTCGTTCGGAAATGATTCTTGGTCCGCAAGAACTTAGCTGGGTATTAGCCCAACTAAAAATAGAAGTTGGGGATACTGAAACTCCGGTACATTCTAGACCAACTTAAGATCTACTCCCAAAAATTGCAGCTAGATAGCCGTGTTACCTCGTCTGTTTCTCAGCCTTTTCAGTCAAAGAGTTTTCCGAACGTTATTCGGTTGTTAGGTATTTTTGTACTGTCGAATTCTTTAGTGTTGTCGAATCTTGATCAAAGATATGCGAATAATTGCTGGCTTAGGGAAGGGCTTATTGGTCTTCACTTTTCGATCCTGGGACATAAATTGAGTTCTTGGCCTTAAAACATATGGTAGAGCTGATATTTAAACAGCTCTTCTAATGAAGCGGCTGCGAGTTACTTTGCTCAGGATGCTCAACGCTTTAATTCCACACTGTATTACTGCCCCCCTGTGGTTATACAGAATCAAAGTATAATCGGGCCTGGAAGGGAATTGTCGAGGAGCTACCCGACCTTTATAAGCACGTACTTGGATCCACATAAAAAACACACACTTATGATTTGTAAATAAAACTGGACATAAGCAATGGAAACTTTTTATTTCAAATTCACTTAAAGAACGATAATCTTGAGATGGAAAGTTCTGAAATCCTTTTGCCTCTTCATGGTCGAAATAAATCAGACTCGGATATCATGCTCCCGGTCACTTTGCCTATCACGCTTGAGGAGATCATTAAATTTGAGTGTGAAATCCATCGGAGAAATAGCCAGACTAAGAATTATTTCTGTCGTAATAAAACCTTCCCCTTGATGTCTTGAACAATGGCTGCTTCTAATATTCATTGTAATAGGAATAAAGACCAGATCTATTCATTATCTATTAGAAGTCGAAGAACTAAGAATCGCAGTCAGAGAATCAATAAAAATAAAGGTTTCAGCCTCCTATTCTCAAATTTCTTTATATAACGGTGGAAGACCAGCCAATCACGTGTACTCAGACCCATAATATGTCTTGGCGAGCTCATATCCAAAATTGTCCCCAACCCGCGACACTTCAGATCGCGTTCACACCCATAAACCACGTCAAACATGGCGAAACGAAAAGCAAAAGAAGCGGGTCTTGACGGGAGCAAAGATAAACCCAGAAGATCGAGTCGACGATCGACTACGGTCGCGAAAGAGGAGGTAAAGCCAGAGGGCAATGGCGCATCTACCGCATCCACCCCTGTAAAGAAGGGGGTTGGGAAGAAGATGAAGGTGGCTGCGAAGGTTGAGAAGGAAGTGGTTCCCGATGATAATGATGATGAAGAGGATGAGAGCGAGGAAGAGGAAAAGGTTGTGAAGAAGGTCAGTTCGTGTCTTTGTCTTTCTCGGGAGGATTTAAAATTGCTTTTGTTCGAGAGAGAAGGGAGGGGTGGGGAATCTCATGATATCACCACGGAATTCATAATAAAGATCACAATTAACGAAACATTAGAAGCCACCCAAATCAACCAAGGCGTCCAAAGCTAGCAAGCCTAAAGCAATCAAGGCGACTACCAACGGAGCCACCGAGTCCTCGACACCAACTGGCCGCCAGTACTGGCTCCTGAAGGCCGAACCTGAGTCTCGAATTGAAAAGGGTCATGACATCAAATTTTCAATTGACGACCTCGCCTCGAAAACTGAGCCGGAGCCTTGGGATGGTATGTTATGTTCTCTGTTTTACAAATTTCACCACGAAAGGCTAACGATTATCCCAGGAATCCGTAACTATGCAGGTTTGTCATTCCAAGGAAGTATCCATGACAACTCAACTAACACCAGATAGCCAGAAACAACCTTCGAGCAATGAAGAAGGGCGACCAGGCATTCTTTTACCATTCAAGCTGCAAGGTCCCCGCAATTGTTGGGACGATGGATATTGTGGAAGAACATACACCCGACCGTGAGCACTTTCCAAATAAGTGATAGTCATAAAAACTAAATTTATAATCAGTATCTGCTCATGATCCATCAAAACCTTACTACGATCCAAAGTCGAAGCCCGATGATCCAAAGTGGTCAGTCGTTCACGGTGGGTGTTTGAATTTATTTTTCCCTTTTAGTTTGGACTTGGACACCTTTTCCTCCTCATATTCCTCAAACACACTTTCTAGGAATGACAATACTGACTCCAAGATCATCCTCAGTGACGTTCCGCCAGAAACTCAAGACTCCCATCACCCTCCAAGAACTCAAAGAATGGCAAACTCAAAAGGGACATGTTTTGGAGAACATGCAGATGTTAAAGTTGGCAAGGATGAGTGTTAGTAAAGTCAGTGCGGAAGAGTGGGCTTTTCTCGTTGGGGAGATGAAGAAGAGGGGCGATGAGATAAAGTAAAGTGGCTGTGTACATACAATATGTATTACTTGGTGAGTCGTACTATTTGTTTTTGGAATTGAGTGTGTTTTCTATGTTTCTGAGATTCTTTTCAAGAATACTCTGACTTCCACTGGAGGTTGAATGAAGAGCAACAAGACTGTGCCCATCTACAGTGGATGCTAGTGCATTCAATTGATATGCTTCTACGAAAAGTTTCAAGCTTTTTTTGTGTCCCAATTTTATGAACTAGAATTATGGAGGAGAAAGCAATATGGTTGAAAGGGTTTAATTTATTGTTGGAGGTTTGTATGCTTTGGCTAAAGCATAACAAGAAGAAAAACTATGAAAAGTCTATTATGCTTTAAACAAAGCATAAGAAGAATGCTTCAAAGGGATTGAGAAGGAGAAGAAAAGTTTGACCTGAGCGAAGAGAAAATGAGAACTGAGCGGTGTCAGTTATCCTTTTCTTTTAACGCTTGAAGGAACTTCTCTTCCCTGTGAGCTTTCTCGTAAGACGGCGCACAGCGTTGGCGAGTGTTGAGCCCTGCTGACGAAGACGAGGCCACTCGGGAGTCTTCGTGGGCTTACTAAGCTCTAACTGTCCTCCGTGTTTTTCGCAAGCGGCAATTCTCTCTCCCTCTGAATTTGTCGCAACAGTCCAAGCCATGGGTCACCAACCATTGCAAGGGCAATTAAGACGCCGTCTGGGATGTTCCTCTCATCATCAATGACGATTTCGAATCCCTTTACGAAATCAGTCACGCCTTCAAGGCTCACCAACTGCTCCCCGTCGACGTAAAATGAGAGTTGATGTGGGTTGGCCGTTGGGAGCTGGCGGTAACGAACACATTCTTCGCGGCTGTATCGCCAGTCCCCAACCAGGACCTCTTTTAGCTTCGGAGTAGTCAATGCGCCGCTGTTTGGTAGAAGGCTCAAGCTCTGGTCATCCCAGGTAAAATGAAGATGAAAATTTCGCTTGCTGAAGTACGCCGGGTCAGGAGTGTACTTGTGGAAAATGTCCTCGAAGTGAGCCGAGACGTGGACTGGAGTGTCCGGTTGAGCAAAAAAAAACGATGCATCGTGGCTAGTATAAATGTATAAGTATGCAAGTATGGATGACTAGAAGGGTAGGGAGGAAAGTGGTTTTCCTAGAGGTAAAAATGACTACCCTTATAATGATCTTTTGAATCTGTCTACATCTCTTCTATTTTCATGGCTTATACTAACTCATTGCTATAAGATATAGTGTTTGGAAACATTTCTTGTATTTTAATGGCTTGCACTTATTCTTTCATTCTAAAATATCTTGTTTGGAAAGTTTTCTTTCAGTTTTTAAATCTGTCTCTCTCTTCTATTTTCATGGCTTGCATTACTTCATTGTTAAGATATGCCGCTTAGAACATTATCTTTCAAGAATTTAGCGCTAATTTACTTTCTATGATTTTGCTATATATTGAATTACTGTTCCATGGGCCAGTATTACTGGTTCTTAAGAAATTGGTGAGAGTGACGATGGAGCTAACTGTATTTTGGTGTGGCTTAAACATAAGAAAAGTGCAGTGAGGTTGTTATACAACGAATGCGATTAGACCCATCGCCACTCTCGTTGATTTTCACGGTAATGTTATTCTTTTTACATCATTTGTGCTGTTTCTGACTGCTACTGTATTTATTAAATACATGGCTCTACATGGCTCTAAGAATTGTTTAAGGTTTCTATTATTTCACGATTTCACGAAGTACGATTGATTATAAGGGGAAAAAGTAAATATGGTCAAAAGGTGGTTGATTTATTATTAGGGGTTATCTAGTAATACAGTATACTTCTGTCGAAGTTATAAGAAGAAGAATTGAGTGTTTCAAGCGGGGAGAGGAGAAGTTCGCAGCGGAAAAAGAAAAAAAGAGAACTGAGCGGAATCAGTTACTCTTTCTTCTTGACTGAAAGAGCTCTCCCAATGCGCTTCACTGAGCGGGCAAGGCGTTGAATTGGAGCCCGTGATGGGACGAAGGGGGGAGGTTGCGTAGCTTCGCCGAACTTCACCGTACCCCCTTCAATTGCACAAGCGTAAACTCCTTTCCCTTCCGGATCGACCGCCAATTTCCCGGGGATCCATCCTATGAAGGTCCCTAGGTGAAGATCAAGTTCAATCAAAGCACCATGGGGGCAATTATCGGCAGGGATCCAGACATCGAAAGCTGCAGCTGTCTCGGGTTTCGCCTGTTCGAAGCCACGTTGTTGGAAAAATCCAAATTGCCCACGGTCAATGCGGAAGATGAGCTCATTTGGATTCCGATTAGGAACAGGTTGATAGAGCACGCCCTCTTCACTGTAGCGTCCAGCCCTAATCTTCACCTCGGGGAGCTCCCCCTCTTTCGCCAGTAAACTAAGGACTTGGGGATTCCAAGTGAAGTGTACGTGCTTCCCTGCATTTTGGAAGTAGTAACCTTCCCCGTAATCAGACCAGAACGCCTCCTCTTCGTGAGCGAAACGAAAAGTGACGGTCTTGGGAGTTGCGTAGATCGAAGTTTCCGTTGTATGAATATATGAGCTGTGTGTATGAGGTGTAGGCATGAGGCAGAGAATACGTTTTCCCTAGAGGTAAAAGTTAAGACTTTTATGCAAAATCATCAGATCTGCCTCTCCCTCCGACAACAACTCTTTCCCTTCCAATTTCGTGGCTTGCCCACCATTTATTGTATCAGGATACATTGTTTACGTTCTATGTTTATGAAGCTAGGCTCTTTCTAGAGTTCCCTCTTTGAAAAGTTTAGTACTAACGAGCGGATGTGCTCCTATCTCTTTATGATATGCTCTACTATTCCAATAAGTCTTTTGGTTGTTCTCACCAAAGCATCATTTTTTTTATCTTCTGGATGATTGTTCTATTGTCCTTGTGTATTCCTTGGTTCTCATGTAAGCTCTTGCCCATTGTATTCTGTTGCGCTATTCCAGATCTGGAGGGTTCCTTTCAGTTTTTTTAACAATTAATTATTCCATGTAATAGGCTCTTTATCTCGAGGAATATTGCTTTGCGTGTTGATATTTTAAGCATGAACAATCTCCTTGTTCACTCACGAGGGCTGGGCAAGTGTGCTTGCTATCCCCATGGTCCTTTGAACATATTTCGATTAGCTGAAGGGGTGACAAGGGATACTCAGTGTTGGTCTTGGAAGAATTTAGCACAATTTTTGATGGGAAATTACGCTGAAACAAGAATCCATTGCCTTCTTTTTCCTTCGAGTACTTTAGAAGTTTCCATATCTACATACACTAATTCCAAGCCACCGAAGTAGACCCACAGTATAGAAACTTCTCAATATCTCCTCCCTCTCCCAGTATAAAAACAAATCGGAAGTTCTGCACGATAAAAGAACAAATTATTATAATATCTTGGGCTCCATAATGGAGATGGTGTGGTAATTTCTCGCCAACTGGGGAAGTGAATATGGATTCCTTGTTCAAGTGGGTAAAGTGTACTTGATAGATAATACGATTTCTTGAAGGCTTTTCGCATCGTCTTCCTCGTCGCTGGACCACCAATCATCGGATGAAGAGGATTCGCTCGAGATAGGATCTGGGAGGAACATATCTTGATTCGAGGAGTCGGATATGTGAATCTCGCTCCATGATGAGGAGGTGTCTTGGTTGGAAATATCTGGGGACTCAGACATGCCGTAATCGAGTGGTGCTGTCTGTAACTGATCGGTCTTAATGGATTGTGGTAGAGTGATGGCTGAAATACGCGAATCCGCTTCCTCGGAGTCAGAATTTGTTGCGCTCTCCTTGCCCTCTTCAGTCCATGCCTTCGAAGAGTTTAGTACAGAGAGATTTTCCGATTCCTTTCCTTCCTCCTCATGTTTTGGTTTTCCCACGAGCTCAGAAATAGGTTCTGGTACAAGAGACTCCTTCGAGAGCCAAGCTTCATCCGTCTTCCCCACCAAGCCTGCAGCTATAGATTTCACTTTTCTTAACTCAGCAACTCCAAAATCAGGAATATCATCTAACCATGATTTTCCAGATGTCCTTTTTCTTGGTAGTGGAGGTCGCGGAGCCACATCTTCTATATTCCACGTTTTCCACAGACGCGAGCGTGGATGCGGCCATCGAACATAAGGTCTATTGGGCTGGACTGCTGTTGGTGGCGGAGGTTGGTATGGTTGGTACAATGGGTTTGTTAATTCTGGCATGAGATTTGTCGTTTCAAAAGAGGTTAGGTCTAATTTCGTTACGGGGAATGGGTTTAAGTCCTGGTCTCATGGGTTTTAAGGCGTGGTGCTTCTAGGCTGTGAATAATGAATCGTGAATAAAAGGTGCACATGGATGAATATAATTTTCTTTGTTGTGAATGCATTGTTGAATTTATTATTCTTTGTCCGAGGGACAAGAGTCTTGTCAATTTCTTTGTTTTCTGTGAATGGGTTCTCGCACCTCTATTATTCATGCAATCTCGACCATACTTGGTAGTCCTCCCTTCTCAAATCAATTGAATGATTCAAAAAGAGTCTTCTTGGTGGTCTTCCTCTAGCTATGACATGACCTCTTCCAGCTTTGGGATTTCCTCTTCTAGTTTTGAGATATCATCGTCGTTGACCCCGACCTCACAAGACGAATCATGCTCAGACTCGGTGCAACGACAGATGGGGCTTCTCCAGTAGAAGGATGCGGGCGAAAGGTGCAAGAGAAAGGGTGACCACAGGGGTGATGGTTGAATATAAGATCCATCCCAGTCATGAGTGTGAATGCTTCCAATAGGCTCGTTTTCTTCCTCTTGATCCTCAGAGATCTCACCAGAGTCACTAGACATGCTAGAAACACTACTTACTGGGGAACTAGGCTTTAGCTGACCTGCCTTGCTCCATTCGCTACCTAGTTCGGATAGATTTGTAAGTATACCTTCGACTGCTTCTGAGAAATCATGGTCTGTTTCATGTGCTTCTCGGAGGTCCACCAAATCTCCTAGAGAAAGATTTGGTTTTCCGCATGGTGTGTGAGTTTGTGAGGGAGCTTCTTTTTCCTGGTCGCTGTTCTCTAAGTCCAAGAATCCTACCAGTGGATCATCATAGTTCTCACTGGGCGATGGTGTAACCACCTCTTCTGTAAGGACTTCGTCTTGATTCCAGGCCTTCCAGAGATCGGAACGCATGAAGACCTTTCCAGGAGTGGCTTTGGGCTGAAGAGCAGGTTTGGGAACCTGTGTTAGCTGTCGAATAGGAAGACTAGTGAACATTTTGTTGTATTTGTTGTGATGAGTATGTAAATAGTGTGCTGTTATATATTTTAGGGTTCGGTGAAATCTTAAAATTGCTGCAACCACAAGGAAAAGTTAAGGCTCCGCTGCTTTCTTATATGAATTCTGGAATTTCTGTTCCATTCGAACCATAATGACTTGATTTCAAACTGTTCTTTGGCTTTGTGTTGGAGTCTCTTGGCTCCAAACCCCCTTTGTCAAGCGAAACCCCTTCAAAGAGCTGGAAAGAAAATCATACAGTGGAAAGGGTTTGTGAAAGAGGAATAAAAGACAAAGGGAAAAGACTAGTATAAAAGACTAACTTTCCTTCCCTCTTCTATTCATCAATCATTAACTTTTTACTGATATTTGATCTTCACTTATTTGAGCTCAATTATTACTCGCTGTACAGCACCTACACCTACAATGTCGTCCTAACCTACTAGTTCCTACCAAACGCCCTATCCTCCTGTAGAAAATACAGGCACTCCCCCTCCAGAAGAGGCTATTCGGAATCAAGTTTCGCTAGCCCAACTGCAGGAGGCTCAGGACAAAGCTGAATTGGCTAGGATCAAACTCCAAGAGGCGAAAGGCCAAATAGTGACTACAAATACACCACCAATACAAAACTCAACACCAAATATAACTATTTCAGGTGAGATTCCTATTTCTCCTGAGGTTTTACCCATTGTACGACTGTCCCCGGGGATCGCACCCAAATATATAAGGGAGATTGGGGATGGCATATTCAATCCTCAAACCCTACCCAAATTACGCCCCGGTCATCTATTCCAGGTAAAAGCCAACACCATCGATATCGTCGAAGGCACACTGCAATTCAAAGAATCTGTGCCCTCCATCAAGGACTTCGGTAAAGACAATCGCATTTGGCTAGAATCCTTCCTTATTTATACCCGGATCGCCTGTACTTTCCACTCAAAAGCAAACCCAGACTTACCAAACGCTAGAATTCTTTCAAGATATTATTGAACAATCCTGGTCTCGACGCTGGCCTTTTGTCTTCAAGATGGCTTTAGAACACCACTTGCACGTAGCCGCCGAAGGCATCACAATCGCCTCTAATTGGAAGCTTTCTGAAAGAACAAGGAACTGATATTGGTATACCTTTGAGGCCCAAAATTCCACAGCGTCTAGTCCCAATACGGAATCAAAAACACCATCAAAGGGTTCTTTGAAGAGAAAAAGACTGATCTGTATGGCTTGGAATAAAGGAATTCTTTGCGCTAAAGAACCTTGCACCTATCCACACGAATATGACAAGTGTGGAGGCGATCACCCTGGTCATCAATGTAAAAAGGAGAAGTCAAGTTGACAAGAAGCTGAGAAGTTAAGGATATTAGTCACAAAATAGAGAGCTCAACAAATTCATATTATCACATTCAAATACTTTGAACCCTCCACCAAGACCCAATTCGGTGCCTGCATTCAAGGTTATAGACTCTGCTTTGCCTCCTCTGATTGACACTCCTTCTCCTTTCAAACCAGAAGCCTGGGAACAACTTTTAAAAGATTACCCTGGGGAATTACCCCAAATAATCGTCGATATATTGAGATTTGGTTGCCTCCTTGGGTACGAAGGACTAGAGCAATATAAACTCTCAAAAAACCTAAAATCAGCTAACCTAGACCCTCAAACACTTGAGTGCCACATTAAAAGAGACCTAGCAAATGATGTCAAAATATAAGGTTTGAAATTCCTTATATTCTCTTATTCTAGATTTCCTTCTCCTTATATAATTATATGTAACAAAGAATATCTAATAGCAATGCTTTTGATATGGCTGCATCACATGTTTTCTATTAAATAAAACTATCAAAAAACTCAGTAAACAACCTACTACACCTTTTGTATCTTCTCTTCTAGGCCTTATCCCAAAATATACCGATCTAGGCCAACCCTAGGTTTTTCGACGAATCCACTATTTATCACACCCAAAAGACGGATTAGTTAACTACTATATCAACAAGGACTTCTCAACGCTTTAATATCTATCTTTCAAAGTAATTTTCTAACTTGTTATTGAAGCTAGCGAAGGGGTAATTATTATAAAAAGGGGTATCAAGGACGCCTTTAGGAATATGCCTATTGCGGTAATTCATTAATGGCTCCTTGAATTTATGTGGGATAATATATATTATTAAGAAAAGGCCTTTCCTTTTGGATTAGCTACTACTCCTTTTATATTTAGCCTCTTTGCAGAGGCTTTCCATTAGATATTGCAGGAGTTCTTAAAATGTGGGTATTTAGCTTACTTTTTAGATGATTTTGTTGGAAAACATGTGATTCACCTATATCAAAATGTTGAGTTGGGAAGGTCCTCAGTACTGTAGGTCATGGAGAATTGATTGATTTGTGTAGGTAGTTATCTAAGGTCTATATATAAGGAGTGAATGATGATTACATAAGTGACATCATCATGAATAAATGATATAATGACGATATAATGATGATATAATGATGATATAATGGATCTAGCACAACACAAAAGCATTGCTATTAGATATTCTTTGTTACATATAATTATACAAGGAGAAGGAAATCTAGAATAGAGAATACAAGGAACTCCATACCTCATATTTTGACAGATTTCATATACGTTATTCCTGTTAAAATCGCAACACCAGAGCACCTAGATTTTATTTATAAAGAGTATTGAATTCTTATAGATATTCTTAGCCTTCCTTGCAAAGATTCAAAAGATATTACTAGCACTATTATACCAGTTCTGGGAATTAAGATCGACACTAAGAAATCAATAGCTCACTTACCTCCTGAAAAACTAGCCAAAGCAAGGACTTAAATTGAGGATATATTAAAAGAGCTATTAACGAACCTCAGCGCTATAGAACCACTATTGAGATTACTTACTTTTTGTCGCCAAGTCGTCAAATTAGGCTGGGTCGTCATGAGAAATATCTGGGATTTTATAGCTAGTTTTAATGTAGCTTCAAAGTACTCAAAAAAGAGGATTGCTTCTCAAGTTCGCCAGGACCTTGAATGGTGGTTATTATTCTTGCTTAAACACTATAATGGAGTATCTTTCTTGAACAAAGAGAATAGAGTTAAAGTTTCACTTTACACTGACGCATCTGGTGAAAGTCTAGAAGGCTTTTACTCCCAAGGCACAAAAAAGTGGGATGATTTAATTAAAGCAATTTACAAATCCAATGCCTTCTCAGCCCCATTTATTAAAGATTCCACTTTAGGCTACGGGCTTCTAGCTATTTTAGTTGCTTTTAAAAAGTAGGGTGATTTATGGAAACACCACGAAATCCACGTTTTTACAGATAGTGGTACAGCCTATAGTAGTTTAAGACACAACACCCTTAAAGGGTTCTTAAATTATATCCTACAAGAAGTGCTTCTCTATAGCTCAATCCACGACATATTAATAGTCCCGAAATAGTTACCAGACCTCTAGAATAGACTCGCTGACACTCTTTCAAGATTTGACTGGAATTATATAGCTAACAAGACTTGTTGGCAGAAACCTCTCGCCTCGCTGCTACTCGCACTAATTAGGAAGGACATATTAAACTATTTAACAACAACTCTGAATTAGTACATAAATTTCTTTATAACAGTGTCACACAAAACACTAGAAACACCTATTGTGGTGCTGGGTCTACATGTGTTACACCCCACTGTTTCGGGTTGTAACAGGACTTGGCAGCCCCCTTTTCTCCTGTATATATAGCCTATGTAGTCACTCCCAGTTCTAGAATCAATCAATCACTTTGGTGTCATTTCCAACCCAACACCTATTTATCAGGAGAGAAATCCTGGACAAGATTCTGTCTTGATCAAAGAGTTGATCCTTGGCCCGCCGATGAATATTAGCTTGCCGGATGGCTGGCGATAAAAGGCACTGGTTTAATATTACACCAGAAAGTCAAAGGCTCAACACTAGAAACCTACCTAGCTGAGATTAGAATAGCGCATATCGACCACTATTTGCCCGTTGAGGTGTTAAATTCGCCTTATTTAAAGACAATTCTGCGAGGAATTAAAAAAGACAACTCCTGGCTCCCACCAAAAAGAGCTACACCAATTACATTGCAGCTCCTAGAGCAAATATCGACCTCAAGGGTAGAGACAATTAACAACCTCTTTTTCAATACAGCTTGTAAAATAGCCTTCGCCGGCTTCTTTGCTTAGGGGAGTTCACTTATAAGCGAAAAGAGGGTTTAGATTTGATAAGAATAAAACGTAGCGATATTATATTTGCTGACGACAGTACCTACATGATATTACGACTTCATCACTCAAACACCTTGTCTCAACCTGTCGATGTTGTACTAGCAAATACGAATAGTTCAATATGTCCTGTCAAAGCTTTAAAACTGCTTTTTGATAAGGATCTAAAGCCTTTATCAGCCCCCTTATTTGGCGAAGGAAATGCCCCTTTTCCAAGGTTATATTTTCTCCAAACGCTTCAATCCAAATTGCAATATGCTGGGGTTTGCACAAATTATACTGGGCATTCTTTTCGAAGAGGAGCTGCTCAACATACTATCTAAGGAGGTTTATCAGAGGAAGAGGTTAAAATCTTAGGACGGTGGAAGTCTGATGCTGTAAAAGCATATTACTCCCTAACTGTCAAATAAAAATATATCCTCAACCGCTGCTTTCAAACCCGTACTTCAACGCTGTAGTTATTTCATTACTACTTTCAATGCCGGATTTATGTTATTTCTCTTTTTTATTTATGGCCGAACAAGCTTTCTTCTTGTACTCGGCAGAGAATTAGGTCTCAACGAATGGGCACTCGGTAAAACTTACTTCAAAGCTAGTTAATTATAAATAGATATTATAAAATAACTTCAATTCTTAGGAGACTCAACGAGCAAAGGGTCTACTTTTGAATGAACTGCGAAAGTTCGAGAAATTGTCTAGCACATAGCAGGGGGGGTTTTCGCGGCCCCGCGCATTTTGTGTACCACCAACGGGACAGCATTTGTGTCACACCCCTCGCCTTGAACTAACGGGAAAACCACTCCGCGCTTCGGTGGTCTGATTCTCACTTCTTCCAACCCTTGATGAACTCATATATACTCCCTATTTCCCTCCCAACGACAACTAGTCATCATTGGCCCATAGTAGCAACTTTTACAATGCCGGCCACGCCCTTTCTCGATGCCCCACTTGAGATCAGAAACAAAATCTATGAAGAGATTTTGGTATTTATTCGATTTGCCAATTGATATCATGACGAAATGGGGGAGTCTCCACGGGGGCTCTTCAAACCCGACAAAGAACTTTCGCCTTTCACTTTCGATTCTGCGTGTTAGCCATAAAACCAAGATCGAGGCATGCACCATTCTTTACTCCAGGAACGCCTTTAAGTTCATAACGTCTTCTGTTGTGCTGGATTCATAACATCACCTGACTTTTCTCATTATTTATTTTCATAATGATCTACTGTTTGATTTACTACTTCATCGACTGTTTTATCTGCTATCTTGATCACCTGTATGGTCACTGGTATGGTCACTTGTTTCATGTCACATGTTCAAAGCGCTACCATAGCGTAATACCCTCTTTTGTCAGCACACACTCCTTATATATAGATCTAGCTAGTCTACCTTTACAGGACAATCAATTCTCCATGACCTACAGTACTGAGGACCTTCCCAACTCAACATCTTCCAACACCTACACCCTTACACCCTTCTTGAATAGCATCGGGCCGGACAGCACGAGCTTCATCTGCAGAATCTGCATCGAGTTTCCAGCATTCGAGAACAACGACTTCGACGAAAGATACGGCATCGCTCTCCCGATCGGAACCTCGGACGAGAATTCGTTCAAGCTCGATGATGCTAGTGCACGAACTTTGAGAGATATAAAAAACAAATGCACAAATATTACCACCCTTGAGCTGTCACTTCAAAGCACCCGTTCGCTTAAACATAAGGTGGATGGAAATGGTTGGAGTCAGTTGGATACGAATGTGATTACGATTCTGGGTAAAGAGTTAAGATCTCTACCAGAATTGTCGGAAATAATTGTTGATGTACATGTAGGGCATGTAGATGGTACAGTGAAGAGGGCGATGAATCGTTGTGGCCGGGCTATCAAGTCTCACTGATGTTTTCTGGACAAAGAGGCGTTTCACTCACTTGCTATATTTTCTTTTTGTTTTTGGGTTGCAAGAGCTGGGTTGAACTTGTTCATTTGGCTATCGTATGGTATATGTGTTGTGTTGGTATGTCTTTGCACACTCAAAATTTTGATTGAGCAGGGAATTTATGTTACAATTGGAAATAGTGAATGCTGAAAAAATTCCCCAGAAGCTGTGAAGGCAATACACCATCAAAGATTTTTCTACTTTGAACATCAAAGTTCCAAATCAATAGCTTGGTTTCCTCACACAATCAAAGCTTTCTGCAACAGAAGTATTCCCATATCCACGATATTTCGCCACCAATGGATAGACACAAAGCTTTCGAGTAAACTGTACAGGAAAGGAGTCAGGCGTCTTGGCCAGAACAATTTCTGGAGCAGTTCCATTCTCCACCCAAGATCTCAACGCACCAAGAGCGTCAGTTGGGATGGCACCTGGCGTGGACCCAGCACCACAATGATCCACGCCAGGAGCAAAGAATAAACGATAGTACTCATTGACTTTTGCATTTCCTCCCATCACTTTCTCCACTTCACTGCGGTACTTGCTAGAGTCGCTTGATGGAATTAATTGGTCAGCTTCTCCGTGCCAATGTAAAAGCTTTGTGCCGGAACTTTGTAGTATCGAAAGATCTGTTTTTGAGGATCTGATGACGTGCGAAAATTTTGCAATAGATTCGGCTTCTATTTGAGAGAAACTAGCCTGATCTACTGTCGAAAGGTCGAAATTGATGTCTGCTTTGATAAAATCCTGAATCCAAGAAGTCACGATAGAGAATGGGTTGCCAACGCGAGTACCGTTAACCAGAGTCGAGTTGGATAAAGCTTCTAAAGGTGTAGGTATGGATAATCCCTCCCAAATCTTTTCCCCGTCGGTCGTGGTAGGTCCGTCCCAAATATTTTTGACGACTGTTGCAACAGTATGTGTAATCGTAACCTCTTTCCCATCACATTGAACCTTTGAGCCTACAGCTGTGAAGGGGTCAAACTTGCACTTAGACAGGTCTGTGACAACACCGTCCTTCACACCATCAATACCATCACACGCTGTAATAGCAGCATTTGTGACAGCGTTTATCTCGCAAACTGATGGAAAAATCCCAGCATCTTTCATGGCAACTTGTGGCCAAAACATTGTTGGGACAAATTGGTCAAAGTAAATTGCCGGAGCACCAGCGAGGATACCATCAAAAAGCTCAGGATACTGTTGAGCTGCCTCCATACCTTGACGACCACCAGTGGAACAGCCACTCCAGTAAGAGTACTCTGGCTTTTGTCCATAGTAAATTTCTGTGACGGCCTTGCCGACAGTAAGAACATCGTGCGGAGAACGCGTGGCAAGATTCCTCAAGAGTTCGATATTTGTCGATCCATCTGCCTTGAAAGCCCAAGATCTCCCGCTTAGAGCATCATATCCCAGTCCTCCATCTGTCGAAGCTGTGGCGTATCTTTGTGCAGCCACGGGTGCAAGTCCGGAGGCGTCTTGGCCTGGTGCAAATCCCCCACCACCGAGTGAGACAAATCGGCCATTGTAACCTTCAAGTGGAAGCCAAACTTGAACCACAACAGTATCGTTTATTCCGGGATGAGTAAGCGTAACATTTACTTCACAGACACTGACAATCACTGGTGGACCGGGGAATAGTGGTCCCCCAGGTACGGTGCGATTGTGATATTCTCCAGTTATTATAGAAATAATTTCTTTTCCTTCGATCTGAGGTGCTGGTATGTTTGAACAGACCGGAGTTGCTCTCTTGGTAATAACATGGCCACTTGAGGCTTGAAATAAGAGAAGGGAGGTGAAAATAGGAAGTAAAGAATACATGGTCAGCAAAACTCTGACAAACTGAGTGATTTTTTTTAATTCTTGATTGAAAAAGGTATTATAGAAAGTGGGAAGGGGCATTTTTTATAGTAGTTCTCGTAGATCGCCGACATGGGTAATTGTCCTTGGGGATTTAAGCGAGCCAATGACTCCGCCGCCTGTACGAAAGCGACGAAAGGATTCGTGATGGGGGATGCTGGGGATCGAGAAATCCAGTGTGGAGTATAGCTATGACCGGATATATTAGAGTTAGTCCCACCCATTTTATGTCATTTTGGTCGCTTGTTAATACAAATTTTGTCATCACATCGGCGTTACTAAACGAGCGGTGATGAGCAAGAATCTGCTACAATACGGCGCGGGGCAATTCCAACGCAGTAAGCCTAACATTGCCTCAAGATATGAAATTTACTTGCGCTATACGAGAATGTATATTTCTCGGATATACTTCGAAGAATACCATAAGGTAACGTGAACATGTCACTTTATGCTGTAGCCTAAGTAAGATGACGTTTTGTGTTACGCATCTCAATCGAAATTAATGTCAGCGAGCGGGCAACAAGTCGTTGAAAGTGCCGGAGAGAAGATTGATTCTAAAATCCCGCGAGGATGAGTCATTCAGACTCATTCTGGTCGATGGTAACCCATAGTTTAATTTTTACCCCTTGGGTACGAGTCTGTCTTTTAAGGAATTTTCCACGACTTTGATACTTGATCATATCATAAATGCTCAAAAACAATTGAGAAATTACCTTTTCAGTCAAGAGATGTCGTTGAATATATTGAAACCTGTGAATTTAATTAGTCTTCCGCTTGGTCCTTGCTATTGTGAAGTAGAAACGGCCAACAATCCCTTCTAGTAACCTCCTCGGCGGTCGAATCGGCGGAGTAAGATCGGGACAATGCATAAACGAAAAGTAAATTTGTGCCACCCGACAAGCAAAAGGCTTATTAATTTTTGTACCTTGGGAGGCTGTGAATTTTTGTGTTACATTGACATATCTCAGCTTCTCAGGGTTGTCATTTTCTTTCAAAGTGTTTCTCGGTTGGGTATTTGAAAATTTCAGTGGCTTAGCTAATGCTAAGAGAGAAAACATTAGAAGTCATTGCGACTTGCATCTCCGCGGAAAAATATTGAGGAAGAAGTATAGTGTGTTTTCATGGAATAAGTAGAATGAGCTCATACTTCACACTTCGTCCTCCCACCAATTCAAACGAAGTGTTTCTTTTATCTAGCACTTTTTGCTGGGGCCATTAGCGCTCTCATTTCTCCAGGCGGAAGAGGAGCATGTGTCGCTGCCGCGCTCTGGTGAGCTGTGCTAGGTGGTAATGGCTTCACACCATTCAGCTTGTGAGACGTCCAGCTTAGACCCTGTTTCTTCACAATATTGTGCTATAATCTTAATATCTCTAAATCCTACTTTTCATGCCTAAAAAGGATAATATTGCTTAGTAATACCGTTGGAGATCTACTACTCAATCTACTATATATAGCTCTGTAATATTATTCTTTTTGAATACAAAAAGTAGGATTTAGTATTGATATTAAAGAGGATAGTATTCTATTTCTCAAGAGTTTAAAATTAAGTAATTTTTATACCTGTTTAGATAAAGGGACCAAAACTAGTTAAAATATCTAGCTACTAATATTTATAGATAAACTAACTAATAGAGAAATAAAGTTATTAAAATAGCTTTAAAAAGAAAGACTAGATGTTTCTAAAGTTCTAGAAACTCTTAGTATATATTAGTATAACGTGATTTAATAGTAACCTGTGTATATTAGTACCCTGTACACTTTCCTCCTACTCTATTACTTTAAAATAGGATTAAACAACTACAACATATAATATTAATTAAAACAACTTAGAATCTGATGAAATAGAAGTATCTATAGCCTCTTGACATATTTATGTATTATAACTAGTCTTTCCACAAGTACTACATCATCGCCTAGAGAGTTACTCTTTATTTTACCTACCTGTGAGAGGCCAGACCTCGAATAAATCAAAGGTATAGTTCAATATTAAATTGTTAAGAAGTACATGAAAATCTAAGTACATGTGTAAATTCCGCGACTATATAGCTCAGCAAGAATGCTTGAAAATTCCAGGGAATGCAGTAAGGGTAGAAATAAAATAATACTTGGAATTCCAGAGAATGCAATAAGGGCGTGCTCTTTTAGCAAGAGATTCTGCCCGAGCCATACTCAGGGGTTTTACCCCTCACACTACAGCTGAAGAGAAGGAATTAAAGAAGGCTGAGTTTATTTCGAAACCTAGAGAACAACTCGCTAGTGAACACCCACTTAAGTTTAATAGCAGCAAGGTTACACTCTAACTAAATAACTCAATACTCTTGACCCAGAAAGGCTATACCAAGCACTTGAAGCCAGTGAGTACTTCACTAGTAGACCTAGTAAGCTCTTGTAGCAACGTTCGCTAGAGTGCCTTAATTAAGGAGCAATACATAGCACAATGAGTACGTAAAGCCTACTGTTACGAATCACGTATCAGCACGTGATGAGTAAGTCCAGGCGGCGCTCTAATAGAACAAGGCATTATTAAGTAGTTATAGTATAGGAGGATTAGTTAGAAAGAGTAACCGATCCAAGGATTTCACTTATATGTAGTCACGTGACAAAGGGTCGCTAGACGAGGCGACCGGTCTAGCAAGCTAGTACACGAAGACGAAGGTTCTATATAAGACTAGTACTTCTGCTGTAGATAGAAGCTTCGTACTTAACTTAGTTATTAATCTATTTATCTTATTTAACTTCTTTAATATAAGTAACAAGTTTACTTCTAAGTTCACATCTAGCGCATCTAAACCTCTTACTATATACTAACCTCTAAGACTAGTTATACTTTGTTTAGGCTATTTAAGTAGTTTCGTTACACCTACCTAGTAATAGTCTTATAACTAGAGGCTGCTTTTAACCTCTTCTTTGCTGCCTAGAAGCTTAACTCTTAAAGCTAGGACATTATACTCTTTAATAAGTGAATTTAATAATAAATTAATAACTCTACTAGTATAAGAGATAAAACCCCTAGGTATAGCTCGGGCAGAATCTCTTGCTAAAGAGCACGCCTTTATTGTATTCCCTGGAATTTTCATGTATTTCTTAATAATTTAATATTAAACTATACCTTTAAGTTATTCAAGGTCTAGCCTTTTATAACTAGAGTATATACAGTATAAAAAAGCTACTCTAGAGAAGATCTAGGTATAGTTTGACGTGTTTAAAGCATGTCTCAATAAGTAGAAATATATACTCTAAGATATATATAATATAGATAAAACTAGATTTACTATTAGAGAAACTTAATTAACATAGATTATTATTAATTTAACTTAGAAATTTAACTAGAAGGTCACAGCTAGTAAGCAGGAGTAGGTTATAGTTCTAGAGTATATTAATACTACTACTTATTATTTTCAAGGCTTAGAATATAAATTCTAGGTAGATTCTAGTTAGAACTCTATTAAACTAGTACTTCTTAATAAGTTCTAGTAGCTAGACATGAAATAGTGTTGCTACTACTCTATTAGTTGCATTATACACGTGACTACACGTGACTAGTATATATCTATAGATGTTTGCTTTAGAGTATTATTAACTTCTTCTCTTTTAGAATAATAATATAAATATAAGGTAGATAGTAGGTAATAAGTTAAATTAAATTTTATATAAGAGTAAACTAGTATTAGATTTAGTATAGAACTAATCTCTACTTCTCCTTAGAGGTATAAGAGAAGCCTTGCTTTATAGAAGCTCCTAAACTCTAATATTACATAGACTCTGTTAACTCTATTAACTTTATCTACTAGAATTAATTAATTTCTAATTAATTTATAATAGCAGATAAAAGCTTCCTTAGATTAGACGAAAGGTTATATAATCTACAAGGCCTCTATATATTACAATAAATTAATAAACTCTCTTTACAAGATATATAATACATAACAGTTATTATAAACTAAGTTATACTAACAAATAGCTATAGGTTTAAGTAGCTATATAAGATTTTTAAGCTAGAATCAAAGGAAAGTTAGGTAGTAAGCTATAACTTTTAATAATTAATAGTTAACGTGTTTTACAAGCGAGCTAGTTACTTAAGCAAGCTAGCTACTTTTTAAACTTTACAATAATCATTAACTTCTAGTTATATTATCTCTACTAAATAACATCTAAATATCTCTTAACGAAAACAAGATTAACTTAGCTATCTATAACAAAACCTACTATTGAACTAAAAGTAATAAAGGTAACTAAGTCTCGAAGATTAGTATATAGTAAGAGGTTTAGGTGCGCTAGGTATTTACTTAAAGGTAAACTTATTACTTAAACTTAAGAAGACAAAACAAGATATATTAAAAACTAAAGTAAGTTAAGTATAAAGCTTCTATCTAATAGTAGACGTACTAGTTATATATAGAACCTTTATTTCTTATAGCTACTATAGTTAACTATTTAACTATAGCTGACATAGTAGACTTGTCGGCTATGTCGCTCTTTTGTCACGTGATATATTTAATCAAAAAAGATCCTTAGATTAGCTAGCTACTCTAGCTAATCTCTATAACCTATATCTATTTAATAGTATCTTATTCTATTAGAGCGCTGTCTAGACTTACTTATTATATACTAATATATAATTTATAACACTATTCTCTTCTTAGCCTAGCGTGTCTCTGCACTTAAGTATAACTTAAGAAATATTGTTAGAAGACTAGTAGCCTTCTCTTTCTTTTAATATAAACACTACTTAAGCCTTCTAATATAAATATTATATTGAATTAGTAAAATATATTAATAGATCTAGTAAAGAGATAGCTCTCTATACTTAATATAAACGTTCTAGGCAGAAGTATATAGCTTTAGCTATTATACTAGAGGCTAACAAATGTTCTAAGTATATATAGTAGAAGAAATCCTGTAATATAAAATCATAAAACTAAATGCTCTTACTTTCTAACTAGTTCTCTATTAACTAGCAACGCTAAAGATTATAGAACAAAGAAGAACAGGCCTAGTAGTTCTAATAGAAGGCTACTACTAAGGTTCTTTGTTTATGAAAACTATAATACTAACTTAATTAGTACAAGTAGTAGTTAATTTATTCTAGTCTAAACTCTATAGCTAAACTAGAAGAGAAAGAAAAGAAGAAGAAGGAGAAAGAAGCAAAAGATAAAAGAGAAGAGAAAGCTACTAGGCTAACAGCTCTTTCTACTTCTACTTCTTCTAACTCTTCTCTTAACCTAGGTCTTGACCTAGCCTTCTTTATATTCTTTCTAGCTAACTACAAAATATAGACAACTCTAGGTTTTAGTAGTAGAACTCCTGAAATTCCTTCTAGTACTAGTTAAGATTTCTCTTTAGTTTCTAAGTATTCTCTAAATATAAGTAATCTAACTATTTAATTAGGTACTTAACCTGTTCTCTAATAACCTTATAGTCAAGAATTCTCTTAACTCTATATTCTGTGTTTAGGTTAACAGGTTGAATTTCTGTGAGTAGAGCTAGTAGTACTTCTAGTAGTACTAGTTTAAGTAAGAATATATAGAATACTAGATATATATTTATAGTTTTTAGTAGTATAAGTTTATAATTCAAAGGTTCTTTAATATATTTAATTTTAAATAGTCTAAGCTTTTTGTAGTCTAGTTTACTACTTAGTCTCTTTGTGTTAATGTTTTTTCTAACTAAATAGACTTTATCTCTCTCTCTTAACGTTAGCTCCTAACTATGTTGTTTATTATAGTAGTATATATTTCTTTCTACTATAAATTATAACTCTAATATAAGTTCCTTATATAGTTCCTTGATTTTCAAAACCTAAACCTAGGCTAACTAGTTGTCTATAGTTGTGTTTAGTAGTTCTTGATATACTACTAATTTATACTTAAAATTAGTATAGAATAGTATAATAAGTATTGTTTCTGTTATTAAACTATTATATAAGAACTATACTAAAGGTAGTAACTTAACCTAATTGTCTTGTTAGTAGTTTATATAGTATTATAAGTATACTTTAACTACTTGATTTATCTGTTTATTACCTCTATTTGTCTGTAGGTAGAAAGCTATAGATAACTTTCTCTTTGTACCTAGGTACTTAGTAAGAGCTATCTAGAATTTTAAGGTAAAGAGTTTATCTCTGTCTAAGATTATTTCTTCTAGTAGTCTATGTCTTAAGACTACCTCTTTGTAACAAATACTACCTCACAGATATAACAAAAGTAACTAAGTCTTTATTAGTTAGATTGTAGTAGAAAGTAAGAGTTACTAAGGTGTTTGCTTAAAGGTAAACTTGTTACTTAAACTCGAGAAGTTAAATAAGATATATTTAAATACTAAAGTAAGTTAAGTATAAAGCTTCTATCTAATAGCAGACGTACTAGTTATATATAGAACCTTTATTCTTATAGATCTAGAGATCTCCTAGATCTCCTGTCTAGATCTTAAGATCCTTAAGATCCTAAGATCTACTATATAATTATATATAACAAGATCTATAGATTAAGTAGCTATTCTAATTAATCTCTGTGTGCTACTAAGGCCTGTTAAGTGTTTGTTCTATTAGAACGCTGCCTAGACTTTACTTATTATATACTAACACCTGATTTATAACACTATCTCTTTCTTAGCCTAGCGTGTTTCTACGCTTAAGTATAACCTAAGAAATATTACAAAGAGGTTAATAACCTTCTTCTTCTTTTAATATAACTACAGATTCTTAGAAGAAGATAAGAGAATGTATTTAACTTTCTCGACAAATTAAAAATACTAGCTATAAAACAATATCTTACTTAGCCTGCGAAAAGTCTAGAAAGACATATATTATGTCTTCTGCAGCTAATTCCTTCTGTTGCTCTAAGTGTACTTGTCTTAGTATGAAATGTAATATAGAAATGCCTTTAATAGATAATTAAGATACTCTTAAGAGAGTAGAGGAAAAGCTAGATACTAAGAAGTAGCATTCTCGAGACAAGGCAGCGTAGTTAGCTTAGGCTATAGCTGTAGCCGCTAGTTGTCTTAATCGTCTTACACGCTAGCGCAAGTTCCTAAAGAAAAGAGAAGCAGAGATACTTTGTTGTGATTTAAAGAGTATAGACAAACTAGAAGAGGCAGAGTCAAGAGAAGTAGTAGAGAGAGTGTCTAGAGACACCTAACCTCTTATCTCTTCTACAACTAACACTTTCTCTGAGTTTCTCTTAGTTAACAAGACTCTTCCTGATTTTAGTAACTCTACTTTCTAGGAAGGCTTAGGTTTCGTTAGTAGAAGCTAGATAATAACTAAGAGTAGTTTAGGCCTAACCTAGGTTCTTAAGTATTTTCTGAATATAGGTAATCTAACTACTTAATTAAATACTTAGCTTGTTCTCTAACAAGCTTATAGTCAAGAATCTTCTCGACCTTGTATTCTGTATTAGAGTTAATAAGTTGAATTTCTGTGAGTAGAGCTAGTAGTACTTCTAGTAGTACTAGTTTAAGCAAGAATATATAGAATACTAGATAGATATTTATAGTTTTTAGTAGTATAAGTTTATAATTCAAAGGTTCTTTAATGTATTTGATTTTGAATAGTCTAAGTTTTTTGTAGTCTAGTTTACTACTTAGTCTTTTAGTATTAATGTTTTTTCTAACTAAATAGACTTTATCTCTCTCTTTTAATGTTAGCTTCTAACTATATTATTTATTGTAGTAGTATATATTTCTTTCTACTATAAATTATAATTCTAGTATAAGTTCCTTGTATAGTTCCTTAATTTTCGAGACCTAAACCTAGGCTAACTAATTGTCTATAGTTGTATTTAGTAGTTCTTGATATACTATTAATTTATACTTAAAATTAGTATAGAATAGTATAACAAGTATTATTTCTGTTGTTAAACTATTATATGAAAACTATACTAAAGGTAGTAGCTTAATCTAATTGTCTTATTAGTAGTTTATATAGTATCGCAAGTATACTTTAACTACTTGATTTATTTATTTATTACCTTTATTTGTCTATAAGTAGAAAGCTATAGACAACTTTCTCTTTATACATAAGCACTTAGTAAGAGTTACCTAGAATTTTAAGGTAAAGAGCTTATCTCTATCTGAGATTATCTCTTCTAGTAGTCTATGTCTTAAGACTACCTCTCTTAGAAATGTAAATGCTAATTCCTCTACTATACTTAACTCTATATATAGTACTAGAATTATATACTTTGTAAGTCAGTCTATAATAACTAGAATTAAATTATATTCTACTTCTGTTATTAAATCTTTTAAATTTTAGTAGCTTGACTATAAAATCCTAAGATACTAATTTCTAAGGTCTTTGTAGTATTAGAGTAGTACTTATCTGTCTATAAGGTATATAGTAGAAAGCCTTGTTCCTAGTATAGGTATTATATTCTAATATTACTTCCTTGACTACTACTACTATATACTTGATATAGTAGTGTTATTTTAGTTACTATAGAGTTCTTTAAATTCCCTAGTAACTATAAGCAGAGGCTGTGTAGTATTTAGTAATGAATTCTTTTATATATAAAGTAGAAACTCTAAGTTTCCTATCTTTATACTGTAACGTCTTATTGTATTCGTTAGTAGAGTGTACTATATTAGCAAAATCTCTCTCTTTTACTTATTAGTTTATAATAGGCTATTCTTTAGCTTAAGTAGCAAGGATCTTCTTTCTCTAAGGCCTGTCTTCTATACTAGTTATTGTGATTTCGTAGATTGTTAGAGCTAATTCTCTATTATCAAGGACTTTTAGTATTAGTATATACTAATATTTCTTGTTGTCTTTATACTCTAGTTTCCTGCTAAGAGTATTAGCTTAAGGATTTAATGTTTCTTTAATATAATAAATTATTATTCTAAACCTAGCTAACTCCTAACACTATCTAGCTAGTCTCTAGTTGCTAAGTTCCTTAGATGTTGTAAAAGTATAAAGATTCTTATAATTAGAGAGAACTGTTAATAGATATTTTATACTCTAGAGATATATTCTCTAATACTATAAAGCTAGAACTATAGTAAGAAGCTCTTTCTTAAAAATACTATAATTCTACTAAGTAGAGTCTAAAGTTTTAGAGAAGTATGTAATAGACATTAGTTTCTTATTTTCATCTAGCTATAGATGTACTGCTGTGATTACTATATCTAAAGCATCTGTCTTAATAGTACTAGACTTCCTTCTATTATAATTCCTAAGAATAGGTTCTGTAATAAACTATTTCTTAATTTCCTAGAATACTACCTTTATAACCTTGTCTTAAACTATTAGTATAACTTAGTAGTTATAAAGTATAATATAATAAGTAGTTGTATTCCTATATCTTTATTATATAAAGAGTAAAGGTAAAGAGAGGTCAGATCCTGTGAGCTTAAGTATATAAGTAGTAAGCTACTTATATAAGCTAAAGCATATAGATTAACTAAGCTGTTGTAGAAGGTACTATTTACTAAGAATATATAACAATACTAGGCCTACTTTAAAAGTAGCTAGAAAGTAGTAAAGACAGTAAGAAGTAAAGAAAGAAAGTATCTATTCTATCTAACTAATTATATCTCTTATTGTCTATTTAATTCTACGTTTAACTTATTTAGTAACCTTGATATTAAGTTTGTTTGTATTAATTAGATTAGACAGAGTAGAGCAAGCCTTGGATTTTGTTATAGCGTTCGCTAGGTTAGTATTACTATTAATCTACTTAATTTCGCTAATCTCGCGCTACTTATATACTTGTTATAGGCTTATTACATCTATTATAAGACGCTTCTCCTTGGTAGTCCCAAGTTTGACTAGGTACTTATAAAGTAACTTTGAGTTAGTGTAAACTATAAGAGGTATTTTAAGACTAAGAATAGCTTCTAGGGTTGCCTTAACAGATATAGCTATGTTAAATCCAGCGCTTATTATATATAATTCAGAGGCTAAAACACTTCGTGTAACTCTCTTATACTTAACAGAGGACTAGTGCAAAATGTTAGTGTTCTCTAGTTTATCTACTAGTACAAGAATATAGCTAATTTAGAAGGTAAAGTCCTTGTTATTTGCAAAGAAGGAGTCTGTGAATATAACTAGTCTAAGAGTATTCTTGTCTAGCTTAATAAATTAGAGGCCTCTAGTAGAGTTATTAATTTATTATTAGATTCGCTTATTAAGGAGTGTAATATCCTGGCTTTAAGAGTCAAGCTTCTAGGCAGCGAAGGAGAGGTTAAAAGCAGCCTCTAGTTGTAAGACTATTGCCAGGTAGGCTCTACGTACTTGTTAAGCTATATACTAGTCCCTGATTAAGGCACTCTAGCAAACGTTGCCTTAGAAGCTTACTAGGTCTATTAGTAAAGAGCTTACTAGCTTTAAGTTCTTAGTATAGCCTTTCTAGGTCAAGAGTATTAAGCTGTTTAGTTAGAGAGTGACTTTGCTACTATTAAACTTAAGTAGATGCTTGCTAGTAAGTTACTCCCTGGGTTTCGAAATAAATTTAGCCTTCTTTAATTCCTTCTCTTTAGCTGTAGCAAACCCTAGGTTTGCTAGTATTAGAGTGTTGTTAGTCTAAAGGCTAATAATTCTAAATTAGTCTAGTATACTAATAGAGAGTAGGCAGAGGTTGTATGTAGATTAAGCTATATATAGCTTCTTAAGGTAGTGATTATAGTAGGTGCTAAACCAGTAGTTTCTAGCTTTAGATATACTATAGAGTAGTTTTATAACTTTAAGGTAGATACTACTCTACTAGAAGACTCCTTGTAGTAGATGTATGTAAAATTCCTAGTTTAGCTTTGTAGTTAACTGAGTATATACCTAAGTAATATCTCTTAGGTAGATATTTAACTCTAGGTATATTATAGCTATAGTAAGTATAATTCACTGGCTTACTCGTTGAATTATAAGTAATTAAGTTAGAACTTAAGACTTATTTTCATTGTTGTATACTTAGATAACAAGTCTTGATTTCTTATATACCTTATTTATACTCTTGTTTTTAATGCTGTCTACGAACCTTGAATTAAATATTCTAGTATCTTCTAGTAGGTTATATAGCAGGATGTATTTAAAGACTTCACGTCTAATTAATCTGTTAACTTCTTGTTACTAAGAGTACTTAAATTAACTAAAAGTAGAGGTAGTAGAAGTAGCGTCTTTAGTAAAATAGACGTTGATATTCAAGGTACTTAGTTACTTTCGTAGTCTCTCTAGGCTACGCTTTAGAGGCTGGCTATAGAGTTGTTCTTATAGTTGCCTTTGATTTTAAGTCTTTAATAGCCTGTCTAGGCTATACCTTAGCTAAATGACTTTAGGTAGTACAGGTAGCTGAAATTCCTTATAGTCTTTAGGTTTTTCATAGTTCTTAGGTTTTTAGGTAGCTAGTAGCGTCTAGAAGTCTAGGTCTATAAGGTAGGGTTTTACTACTATAGAGTAGAATTTTGTAGGTCTGCTTAAGAGTTTAATAATATACTTCTTATTTTCTATTCCTATAAGTATAAAGAGGCTAGTTTACTTTCTAGGTTTGCGCTATACAAGTATATCTGAATTAAGAGGCAGGTCTTTGAGTAGGCTATTAGTAGAGCTATTATACTGATTAAGAGCATCGTTGATTTAGTGTTTTGCTTAGAGTTTATATAGCTTCTCTATAGCCTTCTTGAGTATGCCTAAGCGCTGGCTAATAGAGAGTAAGAGAGCGTCAAGTTCACTTATATGTAGATAAGTACTAAATACAAGTAGAGTAGGCACAAGGCTGTCAGGTTCTACTATATTGTTAATTGCCTTAAAAGCTATTTAGAGAGCTATGTCTTTAGTAAGGTTAGAGAGCTTCTTAGTTATAATTAAGTATACTCTCCTAAGTAGACTATAGTAGTACTTAACTATCTCAATAGAGTTGTAGGCCTCTACAGGTATAACTTTAGTATAAATTCCTATAGAACCTATATATTACTTGAATTCCTTGCTTATAAAGTTCTTGCTAGTATTATAAGTAATTAAATCTAGAGGTCCTAGGTAGGTGTTAACCTAGTACTCTTAGATTTTTTCCTATATATACTTAGCTAAGATCTAGTGTAGCTACTTGCCTGCTTAGAAGCAGGTATACTTATCTACTATATATAATAGAGGCTGGCTGTTAATTTATATAATGTTAATATATATATTATAATTAAATTTAACACTATTATAGAGTATAAACTAGAAGTAGCTAGAGGATTTTCCATGCTTTTAGCAGTAGTAGTAGTACTTATTTAGGTGCTTAAGTACATCTGAATTAACGTTATAGCCAGCACGCTCTAGTAGAAGCTGAAGGCAGTTAATAGATAAGTGTCTAAAGCGCCTATAGAGTCAGCGAATTTCAGTCTCTATAAGCTAGCTTAGAGACTCCTGTAGAAAGAAGCCTAATAACTCTCTCTAAAGCAGAAAGAGATACTTAAAGTAACGTACAACTAATACTTCGCCTTATAGAGAAATAAGTATGTTTTTGAGGTTATTAAAGTAGACGCCTAATTTGTCTATGTCTACTAAGTAAAGCAGGAAAGAGGTATCTGTCTAGAGTATATAGAATTTAATTAGGCTAATAGGTGAATTAATATATATTAAGCTCAAGAAGGCTGCTACCTTAATTCTAAACTTAACAGTTACTTTGCTCTTTGAGGCTGTAGTAATAGAAGTGTTCTAAATTAAGTTATATACTAGGTACTAGTTATAGCCTATAGTTGATTTCAGGGCTGCTTCTATATTAATTATAATACTAAAGAAGTAGCTAGAGTTATAGTATTTAACTCTAGTAGCTATTAGAGCCTTGGTTTCTTCTTTAGTAGTTATAGGTTATAAGCTAGTAAGAGCATAAAAGCAGGCTGTCTTAGAGAGCTTGGTTGTAATATTTATAGCATTTGTTGTTATAATTTCACTAAGTAAAGTTAGGAAATTTTCACTCTTGCTCTCACTCTCTTTAAGCTTAGAAGTCGAAAATTCTTAATCTTTGTTATTAAGTATAGTAGCTTGAAAGGCTTTGTTGTAATTATGTTCTTCTTCTTTATACTCTAGGATATATTATCTAAAGAACTTTTCAAAGGTAGGCTTATTGAATTCACCTCTAAGGTTACTCTAATATCTTACTTTAAAGTAATCCCTAGCTTAGTTGTACTTATACTTAGAGTAGTTTGTTAACTAGCAGCTCTACTTCTTGTAAATAAAGTATTATATTCAACTGTTGTTTCTATAGTAACTATGTCTCTAGCTAGTATATAGGTTGCTACATGTAGATTAAAACCTATAATCTATTATATAGGTTACTGCTAGGTTAACAGTAGTAGTACTATAGGCGTACTTATAAGTAGTAATTAAGGTTTTAAGAGTACTAATAGTAGCTGATAGCAGAGAAGGTAATAGTAGAGCAGAGCATGTAATCTAGTATTTAGTAGCGTTCTTACAAGCAAGTATAAGCTTGTTTAAGAAGAAGGAGTTAGTTTAGAGATCCTAGGTAAGTCTATAACAGAGTACTTAAAGTCTAGCTACTAGAAGTTAAAAAGATTAAGTAGTTATCTTGTCTAAGTTCTAGAATTTAACAAGGTTAAGACTTAGGTTATTCTATTCTATAAGTATAGCTCGCTTATAGCTTGTGTCCTTAAAATGTTCCTAAATAGTATAGCAGAGGTCTTGAAAAGGCAGGTTAGCAGTAGCAAGAGTAGTATAATAAAAATTTAAAGCTAAGCCCTTAAGTATAATAGACAGAGCTTTTGTGTAGGCTATATTAGGTACGTTACACCTAATACAAACATTAGAGAGAATAGTGATTTTAAGTCTAAAATTATTACTAGTGCCTCTATATCTTATGTTGTCTGTCTAGGTTTTTACTACGTTTATTAATTCTTGTCTATACTCTAGCTTTACTTGTAATTAGATATAAGGTAGCTGCTACAGTTATATAGAAGGTACAAGAAGTACTAGAGGTATAGGTAGTGCAGAGAGTACAGGGGGTACAGTGCTGCTACTAGTTACCTGGTGTCACGAATCACGTGTCAGCACGTGATAAGTAAGTCCAGATAGCATTCTGACAGAACAAGATACTATTAAGTAGATATAGGTTATAAGGATTAGCTAGAGTAGCTAGCTGAACTAAGGATTTCATTTGGTATAAGATCACGTGACAGATTAGGTCGCCTAGAGCGACGAGCTACCTAAGCAACTAGGTCGACTAGAGCGACTAGCGCTCTAGTCTACCTACGAGAAATAAAGGTTCTATATATAACTAGCACGTCTGCTATTAGATAGAAGCTTTATACTTAACTTTACTTTAGTTTTCAATATATTTAGTTTTAACATCTTGAGTTTAAGTAATAAGTTTACCTTTAAGTAAACACCTAGTATATCTAAACCTCTTACTATATAACAACCTTTGAGACTTAAGTTACCTTTATTACTTTTAGTATAGAAGTAAGTTTTGTTATACTTTAAGTATCTGCTTAGAAATTTAGTTGCTATAGCTCTAACTCTACTAAAGCTAGCTGTTGCTAGTCCTAGTACTAGCTAAACAAACTTGTTAACTCTCTCTAGTAGTACTAAGAGGACTTAACCCCGGGCTACCTCTACTGTACTACTACCGAACAATAAACTAGCACCGGTGGACTCTAATTACAATAACGCTAGCATACCTAATATACCTAAACTGTTTAAGGTTAAAGTACTTAAGACTATCTGAGTTAAGCTCTTAGATATATATTATAGAAAGAGAAACAAACTTAAGTTATTTCTTCTCTAGATAGACATCTACTTTAACTTTAACACAGACAAATTCACAAATAACTATAACTTATAATTAATCTTTGTAATCTCCTACCTAAGAGAAGCTGTATTAGATTAGGCCTAACTCTACCTCGAGGACTTCTTTGTACACAAAGACAACAATAGATTAATAGAGGACACCTAAATAATGTTTAAATTCTTTAGAGGGTTTAAAGTAGTAATTAGAAAGGTATTTAGAGATTTTAATATAATCTAAACAGCTGTATAGAAGCTTTTGGACCTAAAACAGACAGAATCAGCTATTAGTTATACTAATGATTTCTAACAATATAGAAACAAGTCTAGATAGAACGCTCTTGCTCTTATAGAACTCTTCTGTAAGAGATTAAAGGTACACCTCTAAGAAGAAATAGTAAAACAGAATATAGTTTTCACTAACATTAGTAGTATAATTAGTAGCGTTATCTAATTAGATAACTATCTATAGGAATTCAGGAAATCTGTTTAAGAGAGTAGAAGTCAGAATAAGAACTAGAGCAAGAGCAAGTGTAATAGCTAACAGAATAATAGTAAAGTAAATGCTGCCTAGAAGAAATCTTTTAAAAGAAAGAAACTTTCCTAAGAAGAACAGAACTACTAACGCGAGTAGAATTTATACTACTTATGTAGCTAGTCAGGCTATAGAGCAAACGAATATAGCTCGAAGAAGTAAACTAATAAAGAAAAGTAGGTTAATACTACTTTTCGAAGAGAGCTAGCATTGCTAGAAACCTAAGAGCTCTCTAATAAGGAATTAGAAGTACACAGGTATAGAACTTAGGTCAAAGAAGAGAATAATTCTATCCTTGAACAATACTACAACACTTACTCAGAGAGTGAGTATAAGTTACTATTACAAGCTACTTATAAATTACTAGCTAGTATATTAGAAGAGGAGTTCTCTAAATCATCGGAATCTTTAGGCAGGAATAATTAGAGTAGAGAACTCTAGGTTAGGAATATATAGGTCTTTATTAGAACCTATAAGAGAGAGAATCGTTAGGTAGACATAAAGAGCGAAAGGCCTGACTTTTAGTCTCTATATACTACTATAGAACATAATTCTATTCCTCTCTAACAGTATATTATTAATAATAATCAAGTAGGTTATATCTACTTTAAATACAAGAGTTCTAGATATATCTCTAGAGAGGAGAAAGAATATAATTACACTATAGACTACAACAAAACACTACTACCTACAGAATTCTACTACCTAGTAGAAGGAGAACTCTAGGCAGCTTAGACTCTAAGTCCTTTTACAGCTAAGTAGGTATATTACTAACTATAACTAACATCTAACTAGACATTAAACAAACAGTTCACAGGAACACTACTAGACTATTAGACAGAAGTAGAGTATTAACAGATATATAAGGTAGTATATATAGACTAAGAGAAGGTTATATTCTTTCTATAAGCTTAGGATGCTATAACTTAGCTTAACAATACTAAGAACAGAATGTTTAACATTTATTATATTAGACTAGAACTATATACTACTTTAGGAGAAAGTCAGTTCTATGTAACTGCTACTATTAGAGGAAAGAAATTATAGATTATAATTAATTCTAGAGTAACAAGTAATTTCATATCTCTAAAAGTCTATAAGAGACTTAACATTCTAGTTAAGAAAACTTTACTCTACGTCTTAAGTATTGTTAACAGAACTAATGTCGCTTACTAAAATAGAGTTATTAACTAGTAAACTATCTCTACAAAGACTACTATTAACAGATACTGTTTAGACACATAATTCAATGTTGTTAAGATAGAGAACAAGGAAGTAATACTTAGTATACTCTAGATTCAAGAATATAATCTAGACATTAACTAGAAGAAACGTAGCATTACTTTCAGTTATTATAACTATATGTAGTTGTGACTACAAGGCTAGAAGAAGGTTAGCACTACCTCTTCTAAAGTACTAGAACACCTAGCCTAGAGTCCTCTACAGGTTAGCCAGACTGCTAATAAAGTAATACCTGTGTAGTATAAAGAATTTACAGAGTTGTTTAATAACTCAGAGGATATATATACTCTCCCTAAACATTAACTGTAGAATTATAAGATTAAATTAAAAGAGAGTTATAATCTTAAGAAGTAGAAGCTTTGACCTTACAATTAGAGGAACTTATAGCTTCTCAAGAAGTATATACAAGAAGGGATTTAGAAAGAACACATCTGAAAATTAGATTTACTAGCTACTTCTAATATACTTATTATATTTAAGAAGAATAATCTAAATAAAAGAGTTTATATTAACTATAGAGACGTTAACAAGGCAATAGTTAAGGACACTTACCTATTGCTAGAAGGCTAGTACTTGTAAGATAAGTTAGAAAAGGCTAAGATATTTACTAAACTCAACTAGCGAAATGCCTTTAGCTTAATACAAATTAAGCAAGGAGACAAATAGAAGACAGCCTTTGTCTTACTATTAGGCCTCTATAAGTATATAGTAATACTGTTTAGTCTAACTAATATACCTGCTACCTATTAGAGACAAAATAACAAAATACTAGAGAATCTTCTAGGAACAACTGTTATCTATTACCTAGACAATATTCTTGTGTTTTTAGAAAAATTAGAGAACTATAAGAGATATATTAAGAAAGTCCTGCAAAGACTTGTAATAGTAGACTCTTGTCTTAAACTTTTGAAATACAAGTTTAGAGTAACTTATACTATCTTTCTAGGGTATATTATTACTCCTAGACAAATGAAAGTAGACCCTGAGAAAGTTAGAGTAATTCTAGAATAGAAGTTACTAGAGAACGTTAAGGACGTCTAATCTTTCCAAGGATTCACTAACTTCTATTAATAATTTATTAGAGACTATACTAGGATCTCGAAACCTATAACAAACCTTACAAAAAAGAATGTTTCTTTTGTATAGGATAAGGTTGTTAAAGTAGTATTTTAGTTAATAAAAAAGAGGTTTACTAAGAAACTAATTCTTAGGAACTATAATGCTAATAAACCAAGTACTATAGAGACAGATACTTTAGATACAGTAGTTGCTGCTGTATATCTTTAACTAAATGACAAGAGGAAACTTATACCTATAACATACTTCTCTAAGACGCTGGATTCTGCTTAGCAAAACTATAGCATCTACAAGAAAGAGCTTCTTACTATAGTCTTGGCTCTAGAACATTAGAGAATCTATCTACAAGATATAAAGCACTAAGTATTAATTCTTACTAATTATAAGAACCTTAAAACATTTATAACAACAAAAGAACTTAGTAACAGACGTCTTGTAAGGTAGTTACAAACTCTTGCTAGATTTGATATATTGATTTGTTATATTAAAGGAACTAATAATCTACAAGTAGACACTTTAAGCTGTTAACCTAGTTATAAAGGAAATAAAGAGTACAAAAAGATTGTAATCTTGAAAACTCTAGAAAATAAAGACCTAGCACTAGCTATACATAAGATAGTAGTAGTAGGAATTAATAACTCTTAGACAAAAAAGATCTAGAAAGCCTAGGAACTAGAGTAGCTAGCTCTAGCTAAGTAGAGACAAAATAACAAAGAATAGTATACTAACAGAAGGTTATATATCTCTAAATTCTACGTAAAAGAATTTGTTAAAGAGTACTATTTAGCTCTAGCACATAGTTACTAAGGAGTTTAACAAACCCTCTAGTAAGTCAAGTAATACTACTATATTAATTGTCTATTAGTAGTAGTCAAGGAAGTAATAGTAGAATGTAATACCTGTACTAGAAACAAGGCTTCCCGCTATATACCTTATAGACAGATAATGTAATATATAGAGGTCACAAGGTCATAAGGTCATGTGACTTTTCATCTGATCTAAGGAAGTCTTCATCTGCTATTATAAATCAATCAGGAATTAAGCAGTTCTAGTAGATAGAGTTTACAGAGTTAACAGAGTTAATGTAATATTAGGGCTTAGGAGCTTCTATAAAGCGAGACTTCTCCTGTACCTCTAAGGAGAGGCAGAGATTAGTTCTATACTGAATTGAAAAGATTTAAATTAACTTATTGCCTACTATCTACCTTACAAGCTAATCTCTCTACACTTAATAGAGAGGTAGTACAATAAGCAAGATGCCTCTAAGACTTAGAAGACTACCTAACAAAGATGTTGCTTAGACTACTCCTAAACAAGTTATACCTGACAATAGAGGAAGCTCTTCTAACTCTATCGGCGGACTATCACAGGACCCTCACAGAGACCTTTTAGCAACTCTTATTAATAACCTCTATGTGATTAAACTAGACCTAAGCAGAGTAGAACTCAACGCTTCTTAGACTCGAGAAAACCTCCTTTGTGTAGAGGTTGAAGCTCTTTGAAGACAGTAAGAGAAGGTCAACTAAATCAATTAACGTATCCTTTAGTTAGAACAGGAGAAAAGCCTTATGTGAGATAATCTCTGATTTACTACTGCTACAACGACGTCATCTATCTGCGAATTAACACTAATACCTTAGGTTAAGAACTTAATAGATCTAGAGACAGATAAAGATATTATTTAACCTAAACCTCCCTAAAACGTTCTTAAGTGTAAATTAGACTAAGAGAAACTTCTTAAGGTTTAAACACTAGAAGTGTATTATGGAAAGTCTCTCAAAGAGTATTAAACATTTGTGTTATTGTAGGAGGTGGTTTTTAGGTCCTAACCCTAGACATATAACAGACACTCCTCTAGGGTAAACACTGCTGTAACTACTCTTTGAGACAAACCTTATAAAACCTAGGAAGCTATAATAAAGGAGGATCCACTAGTATGTAAAATTCACTAGAACAGTTTCAAGGCTTATCTAGCTAACATAATTCTAGCGCCTCAAACACGCTCTCAAGAAGCCTTTAAAGGACTTTACAACCTTGAACAAGTAGACTAGGAAACAGTTCTAGAACTTTATAACAGAATAGTTGTTCTAGAATTAGACTAGAAGAAACAACCTAAGAGTAACTGTATTAAAACACTCAACACTATACTTACTGATTATAAAACCTGCTAGACGCTTTTTGTAATCCTTTCTGGAAATAAAGCAAGTTCTATACAGGAATAGCTTAAAAAGGCTTAGAAAGCAGAACATTCTACTTATTTAAATAGAAGTAAAACCAAGGCAGAAGGATCAAAAGACACTTCTAGTTTAAAAGACCTCTATCTAAAGAACAATAGTTTATCTAGTTCTAAGGATTGTTGTTAGTCAAAAAGCTGTTTCCGAAAAAATGAAAAGAGTAATTCTAGTAGTATGTTAGGACTATTAAGAACTAATAATAGCTAGTGTAACAACTCTAACTCTAACGTTACCTGTTACACTTACAGCTAATCTAAGTATGTTTCAGGAAGCTATAAGTGTTAGAAGTACTCTAAATGAGTACAAAAGAATCCAGAAAAAGCAAAAACTCTAGATGAATCAAGAAACCTCTAGAGAATAGTTAACACTATTCAGTAAGAGGAACGTTCTAAAACAAAGTCTTCAAAGAAGTCAGGAAAAGAGAGAGCTAAGTTCTAAACGTCGAGGATTATAGCCTAAGTAAAGAAGGTGTATCAAGTTATATGTTAATATAAGTAACTCTAAATCAGCCTAAAACAGATGTCTTAGTAACATATACTAGCCTTGGAGATATAGGCTCTAATTACAACTTCCTTAACAACAACTAGGCCTAAAAGAAGAGTTTCGTGGCCTTAGTAAAATATAATCAAGAGTTTGTTACATTTTATAAGAGTAGATTCAAAGTACTCTAAGCCTATAATCTATAGGTGCTTATTACTGACGATTGTAGAGAAACATAATCTTTTAACCTCTACTTCTATAAGTGTAAGAACTAAGGAATCTATACTCTTGTTTTTAGTTTAGAATTTTATAAATCAACTATTGCTTAGTATGCTAACTATACTAGAAAACAATAGGCTTACGCTCTAGCGTAGCTAGACAACATAGAAATTCTTACCCTAAAGGAGTTTGAAGAGGAGTTAAACAAGGACCTAGATGCTTAGGCTTAGGTCTTGTTTATAAAGAAAGGAGAATACAATTGTCTTAGACAATAAGCTTTATGTGTTTACGAGGGGTATTAAGTCTCTACATACTTATAGAGTAATGTAGACAATCTCTTAGTAAATAGTCTAGTATATTATACTAATACTGTCTAGAAAGAATCCTTGGAAGTAGCTAAATACCTACAGGAAAAGAGAATAGACTTTTCAGATGTCTTTGACTCTAATAAAGCTTTGGAACTTCCTAGCCTTAAAGGTGTTGAGTATGCTATTAATACAGAGGGTACTGTTCCTTATAGGCCCTTGTATAATTTGTTAGAGACTCAACTTGAAGCTTTGTACTTATATCTATAAGATACTCTCCGAAAACCCTAGATTAGGCCTAGTACAAGTCTTATAGGGGTGTCTATTCTTTTTGTTCTAAAAAAAGATAGAGGCCTGTAGCTTTGTGTTAATTATCGTAGTCTTAACAAAGTCACAATCAAAAATCGTTACTCTCTTCCTCTTATTAATAAGTCTCTTGACTAGTTAAGTAAAGTAGTTATCTTTATGAAACTAGATCTAAAAGATACTTATTATTACGTTAGAATTTATAAAGGCCATGAATAGAAGACAGTATTTAGGACCTGTTATAGGCATTTTAAGTATCTTGTAATACCTTTTAGTCTAGCAAATGTGCTAGCAATATTTCAAGCATATATTAATACTGCCCTTAGTAGCCTCCTAGATGATTTCGTTGTTGTTTATTTAGATAACATCCTTATTTACTCACGAAAGAAAGAAGACTACTATAATTATGTTTGCCAGGTCCTTACTAGGCTATACAATAGTGATTTGTTCTACAAACTTAGTAAATGTAAGTTTGACGTCAAGGAAGTCAAGTTTCTTAGCTTTATTGTTAAAACAAATAGTATAAAAGTAGATCCTAAACAGATCTATACTATTATAGAATAGCCCTAGCCTACTTTGTTCTATGTAGTCTAAGTTTTTCTTGGGTTTGTAAATTTTTATTATTAGTTTATTTATTGTTACTCTTTTGTAACCTTAGGCCTAACAGATCTCTTAAAAGGTATAGAACAGAGCTGCAAAACTAGCTCCTTTAATTAGACAGAGGCAGCTAAAGAAAGTTTTCAACTTTTAAAAACTACATTTACAACAACACCTGTTCTAATCTATTTTAACTCTTCTAAGCAGATTTGTGTAGAAACTAATGTATCTAAATTTGCTATTGCTAGAACTATTTTATAACAAGTAGATACTACTAATAGTATAAAACAACATTAGCATCCTGTGGCGTTTTAGTCCTAGAAACTCACTAGCGCTAAACGAAACTATAGTACTTATAATAAGGAACTTCTTGTGATTATTATAGCCTTTAAGTATTAGAGACATTATCTTGAAGGTACTAGGTTTACAATCAAGGTTATAACTAACTATAATAACCTCTAGTACTTTATAGAAACAAAGTACTTAGAAAGCTGTTAGGCTCGCTAGGCAATGTATCTTGCGACATATGATTTTCAGATTATATATTGTAAAGGCACCTCAAACCCTGTGAACAGACCTAGCAGAAGGCTAGACTATAAGGATAGTCCTGCTAATGTAACTTAGCTTCTAACCTTTTAGAATAAACTAAAGGAAGCTTTTACAACTGTAATTCTAGGTTCTTTTCTGGCCCTAAGAAAGTTCTCTCTTAAAACATAACCCTTGATGTTTGCTATATCTGCTATAGTACAAGAGCTTTTACCTTAAGGTATGTATAAAGGCCTCCTTAAGGATTCCTCAAAAGAGAAGCAAGGTGTAGGGTACTACCTTGAAGGTTCCGCTGCTGTAGCTAGGGTAATAAGGATATCTATGTTCTAATTACTTAATAGAATCAAGAACTTAGTTGTCCCTTGAGTTTTTGAATTAGATAGTTATAAACATTTAATTCTACGTTTATGAATATATACAGCTACTAAAAGAGCTACAGTACTAGCCTCTCTTTCTAAGCTACTCCTTGATATTGTTAAGATAACTCAGAGGAATAATTTAGAATGTAGAGACATTCTAAAAAAGAGGCTTAGCAAACAAGACATAAGTAGAGAACTAATTTAGACATATGATAAGAACCTTCTCTAGTTCTATTCAAGAGTCATAGTGCCTAATAACTCTGCCTTACAAGCTTAAGTTATAAACCTTTATTATAACAACTCTTTAGCAGGATACTACAGAGTCAACAAGACTCTAGAGCTTTTAAAAAGATTCTAGTATTAGGAAAACATAGAAACTAATGTCTGTCTCTATTATAGAGAATGTAATATTTGCCAGAGAGTCAAGGCTAAGAGGCATATACTATATAGTCTATTAAGTAGTTTACTACAGCTAAAAAGACTCTAAGGTAAGATCTCTATGGATTTTGTCACAGGCCTGCCTCTGTGTAAAAACCTAGCAGGAGGTCCTGATTTTAATATAATCCTTGTAGTTGTAGACTAGTACTCTAAAATAGTAAAGTATATTACTTGTCACAAGATAGTCAACTCTTTGAAGCTTACTAGTTTAATGTAGAACAATGTTTTCTTACTCTTTAGCACCTCTAATAGAATTGTTTTAGATTGTAGAACTGTGTTTACAAGTAATTTTTAGTCTGCTTTCTGCTTTTACATAGTGTGTAAGTAAAGGTTAAGTACTATATTTCATCTGTAAACAGATGGTTAGACAGAGTAGCAGAACCAGGCTCTTAAACACTACCTTAGAGTATATTATAGCTAGCGAAAAGCTAACTAGTTTGAAAAGTTAACTTTCGCTGAATTTACATATAATAACTCTAAACATTAGGTCTTGTAAGACACACCTTTTAAAGTGTGTTACAGTTACTAACCCTAACTTCTATGAAATCCTAAGGACAGGATTAAAGAGAAGGTACTAGCTACTTACAGGAGACTAGAGATTCTTTATAAAGAGTAGAATAAACTTTATAATCTCTAGCATTGTATATAAAACAATTAGAAGTCTTATTTTAATAAACACTAATTAGATAGACACTTCTTTAAAGGAGATTAGGTTATACTGTCAACAAAAAATCTTAGACTTAAAGTAGGAAAGCTTAAGCTAAAATTCATTAGACCTTTTAAGATCCTAGAATATATTAGCACATCTGTGTATAAGCTAGACTTACCTAGCATATATAAACAGTTGCACTCAACGTTTTATGTTTCCCTCCTTGAAGAATACTTGACTAAGAAGAGTCAGGAACCTTACCTCTATACCTCTAGAGAACTCCTAGAATTAGCAGAGGACAATGAGGAACAAGAATAGGAAGTTGAGGCTATTATTAATCACAGACAAGAAGGCTAAGGCAAGAAACTTAAGTATTTAATTAAATAGAAATCCTGGCTAGATGATCACAATACCTAGTTATCTACTTATCCCAACCTTGCAAATGCTAAGGAACTTCTTTAATTATATAACAAGAACTATAGTCTTTTACTTTAATTCTCCTCTCAACCACCTGCTAAGGTATTGAAAAGCTTAAACGCCTTACAACAAAGAGAGTGCCCTTTAAAGGAGAAGAGAAGACCTAGTAGACTACACAAGGTCTGTGACTTTAGTTAAGACACTCTTCCTTGGATTTTTCTCCTATATAGTTTACTAGGTTTACTAAGAATTAAAATACTAAAGTTTACAAGGAAAACAAGACACAAAAAAACAGTTTATTTATGTAGCTTTACTACAGTTACACACTCTCTCTCTGACTTACAACTCTATATCTTCAAAAAGTAAAAATACTAACTTCCAAGACTATTAAGCTCTTGTAAAGAACTATAATACTTTCAACGAGATCTACTTATCCTTATTAGGAATAACATTGTGCTATAACTAGTTAGCATAGAATTCTAGAACTTCTAAGAACTTACTACTACTATAAAGACCTCTCTACAGGCTTGAACTTCTGTAGTTAATTCATAAACTATAATAAGCATTATATTGTCTACAGCTAAAGTACTACTAGTTAACTACTTACTTATCTCTGTAGAGATATTAGTAATAAGTCTAACACCTTTAGTATAGATGTCTTTGTACTTCTTTCTTGTTATTAGCAAGGACCCTCTGATTATACAAAAGTAACACACCTTTGGAACTCTATCCTAGGCTTCCTCTGTATCTAACTCTTTGATGTAGTTAGAAGAGTTCTAGAGCCTCTAAGTATCCTTCTACTAATTGAAATTCTAATTACTACAAGGAGATATATCATCCTTATCTTAAACATAGTATTAATTTAGATAATCTTTAAGATATTTCTTGAAGATATTAATAGTGTCTTCCCAGGCCTAGCATGCCTCTAAAAGTAATTGTGGAATCTAGAATATTAGATAATTACTCATGAAATTCTAAAAGTAAAGAAGCTTACTAGCTTATATAATTTAGAGCCTTTAATGCATTAGTTACAATTCTTTTTCCCTAGAGCAACTGTACACAAGACAAAGAGATTAATAAGGAGGTGCTTAAAGTATTTTAAACACTAACCAACAACAGGAAAGGACTCAGCGAGATTAGCTTTATACTTAGAAGTGTTGTAAACAGAATAAGACATAATAAGGAATTTTAGAGTATAGAAAAGAGAAGGTCTTGCAAAAGAGAAGGACAGGTCTCTATATATATCCTAAAAGATGCTGTGATCTTCCTACATTTTATATATAGCACGCTATAGTTTCCTGTCAACCTATAGCTTCTCTTTGATGCCTCAGAAATATCTATATAAGGTTTTTATATAATTTATTCCCTTACAACAAAACTGTTTAGAACACTCTAGTATTGTATATACAAGGACACTAAACAGTGCCTCAATATAACTACTACAAGAGAAAAGGACTAATTAACTCTCTTGGTTGCAATTGTTGTCTATGCTTTTGTGAAATCAATAAATCGCCTACTAATAGCTGTAGAGTAATTTTGTTTGCTACAGCAAACAGTAATAATGTTGTCTACTTACATGCTCTTCTACAATACCTGCTGAATTACACCTTTGTAATGTTTTTACAAAAAAAACAGACAAAATTAATCTTGAGGACAAGATCCTTGGAAGGAGGAATAGTTGTGATATATAGAGGTTACAAGGTTATAAGGTTATGTGACTTTTCATCTGATCTAAGGAAGTCTTTATCTGCTATTATAAATCAATCAGGAATTAAGTAGTTCTAGTAGATGAAGTTTACAGAGTTAACAGAGTTAACGTAATATTAGGGCTTAGAAGCTTCTATAAAGCGAGACTTCTCCTGCACCTCTAAGGAGGGGCAGAGATTAGTTCTGTACTAAATTGAAAAGATTTAAATTAACTTATTGCCTACTATCTACCTTACAGATAAGTACTACTCTAATACCACAGATACCTTGAAGATCTATATTATAGGATTTTATAGTTAAGCTACTAAAATCCAAAGACCTAATAACAAGAGTTATATATAACTTAATTCTAGTTATTGTTAAACAACTTACAAAGTATATAATACTTATACTATATATAGAAGCAAGTATAGCAGAACACCTGGCTTATGTATTTCTATAGGAAGTAGTTACTTTATATAGTCTACTAGAAGAAATAATCTCTAATAGAGATAAGCTCTTTACCTTAAAATTCTAGACAGCTCTTACTAAGCGACTAGAAGCAAAAAGAAAGCTGTTAACAGCCTTTTACCTCTAGACGAATAGAGGAACTAAACAAATAAATTAAGTTATCAAAGCTTACTTGAGATGTTATATAAACTATAAACAAGACAATTAGGTTAAACTACTGCCCTTAGCATAGTTTGCCTACAATAGTTTAATAACAGAAACTATACTTGTTATACTATTCTATACTAACTATAGATATGAATTAGTTACTTATTAAGACTTACTATAGAGTACTATTAATAATAACAAAGCAGGACTACAAGACTACAAACTCAGGGAATTACACAAGAAGCTTATAGAGTAACTTTAGTTTATAGCAGAATATAATACATACTACTATAACAAACAACATAGTCAGGAGCTAACGTTAAAAGGAGAGAATAAAGTCTATTTAGTTAGAAAAAACATTAACACTAAAAGACTAAGCAGTAAACTAGACTACAAAAAACTTAGACTGTTTAAAATCAAATACATTAAAGGACCTTTGAATTATAAACTCACACTACTAAAGACTATAAATATTTATCTAGTATTCTATATATCCTTACTTAAACCAGTACTACTAGAAGTACTACTAGCCTTACTCACAGAAATCCAACCTATTAACTCTAATATAGAATACAAAGTTAAGAGAATTCTTGACTATAAGGTTGTTAGAGAATAGGTCAAGTACCTAATTAAGTAGTTAGATTACCTATATTCAGAGAATACTTAGGAACTAAAGAGAAACCTTAACTAGTACTTAGAGGAACTTTAGAAGTTCTACTACTAAAACCTAGAGTTGCTTATATCTTGTAGTCAGCTGGGAAAGACATAAAGAAGGCTAGGTCAAGTCCTAGATCAAGGGAAGAATTAGAAGAGGCAGAGGTAGAAAGAGCTGCTAGCCTAGCAGCCTTCTCCTCTCTTCTAACTCTTGCTTCTAGTTCTTCTTTTTCTTTTTCTTTTCTTTCTAATTCTTTAGTAGTATCTAACTTATTAAGTAAGTTAAGACTAGCTACTATTATTCTCTTTTCTCTATTAAGAAGAAGACGTTTTTGCTGTCACAGACAGAGGATTTTAGCTATAGCCTCTTTCTCCTAAGAATCTAACAGAGCCTTCTACTTCTCGATAGAAGCCTAGTCTAAAACCAAAGACATTTAGTTATGTTTACAATAGTTACAAGATTTTCCTTGCCTAGCACAGGTAGAGCAACAAGAATATTAGTTGCCTTGTATTACAATATATTAGCAAGGTTTGCTAGCTAAGTCAAGGGATTTTTTACATTAAGTACAAGGAGCTATTTCGTTACTGTGTTGTTTAATATAAAAACTAAGGGACTAACGTTTAATACACTTCTTATTATCAGGGGGTAGTATAATAAAAACAAGAGAAGGCTAATAGCCTTCTAACAATATTTCTTAGGTTGTACTTAAGCATAGAGACATGCTAGGCTAAGAAAGGGATAGTGTCACGAATCACGTGTCAGCACGTGATAAGTAAGTCCAGATGACATTCTAACAGAACAAGATACTATTAAGTAGATATAGGTTATAAGGATTAGCTAGAGTAGCTAGCTAAACCAAGGATTTCATTTAGTATAAGATTATGTAACAGATTAGGTTGCCTAAAGCAACAAGCTACTTAAGCAACTAGGTCAACTAGAGTGACTAGCGCTCTAGTCTACCCACGAGAAATAAAGGTTCTATATATAACTAGCACATCTGCTATTAGATAGAAGCTTTATACTTAACTTTACTTTAGTTTTCAATACATTTAGTTTTAACATCTTGAGTTTAAGTAACAAGTTTACCTTTAAGTAAACACCTAGTATATCTAAACCTCTTACTATATAACAACCTTCGAGACTTAAGTTACCTTTGTTACTTTTAGTACGAAAGCGAGTTTCGTTACACCTGGGCAGCTAGAGCTTGTTAGAACAGAGAGAGATTTATCTCTGTCTAGGATTACTAGAACTAGTATAAGGTAGAGAAGTTTATATATTGATTTAGCTAAGAGGCAGAGTTTAAAGAGTTTGTGTTTTGTTAAGTGTTTTAAGGCGTCTAAGAGAAGCTTTAAGAGGTGCTTTAAGTAATAGCCTGGGAAGTACTTTGAGAATTGCCTTAAGAAGTGCCTTAAGGTTAAGCTTCTTAAGGTTAAGCAGGTTAAAAAGAATTCCTGTATTAAAAGAAGAGGTTGTACATTGTCTTGTGTTGTCGATTAAACCTTCTTGAATTTATGTCTCTATTCTTTATAATATTAAGTATCTTCTTGTCTGTCTACTTAACTAAGTCAATCTCCTTGAGAGTATTAACAAGAGCTGTAGCTATATATACCTTCTTGCTGTCTATCTTAATCTATATACCTTAACAACAAAGTGCCTTGTGTAGCTTAGTAACTTAGGATCTGTTAGCTATTGTAAAGTAATCTTTATTCTAGTCTTTAAAGTCTTCTTGAAAGGTAGCCTAAAGTACTTTATTATTGTCTTCTATCTAGTTATATTTGTTAATATACTTAGTAACAAACTTTATAAGGTTGTTCTTACTAAGCTCTCTTAGTAGCTCTATTAGTTTAGCTATGTTGTAACTAAGCAAGGTAGAGTAGAGGTTTAAGAGTAGAGGTATAAGAGTGTAAGAGTATAGAAAGCCTTGGATTCTAGCTCTTCTAAGGTTTAAGAGTATTTACAAAGTAAGGAGTAAATCTACTAAATATTATAAGAGTGTAGTAAGAGTGAGAATAAGAGTATAAGAGTACTAACAGTGATTAAGTTACAAGTGTTTAGTCTTTGTAATTCTAGTACTTCTAGAACTTAATCTAAGAAGACGCTCTATATATACTTGTTATAGTAGTAAAGTATAAATCTACAGTCCGAGAGAGAGACTTTACTCTTTAAGTTATAATACTACTATACTACATTAACACATACTATAATTCAAGAAGAGGCAGAGGTAGTTAACAAGTATATCTGATCTATACGCGCTCACTAATCAGTGTTAGTATAACTTAGTAGTTATAAAGTATAATGTAATAAGTAGTTGTATTCCTATATCTTTATTATATAAAGAGTAAAGGTAAAGAGAGGTTAGATTCTGTAAGCTTAAGTATATAAGTAGCAAGCTACTTACATAAGCTAAAGCACGTAGATCAACTAAGCTGTTGTAGAAGGTACTATTTACTAAGAATATATAACAACATAAACAAATAAGATACCTTTTTTAGTAAGATTTATTAAAGGTTTTAATATTCTAGTATAATTCCTTATAAATTTCTAGCAGAAGTTAGTAAAACTCTAGAATCTCTAAATGTCCTTAATATTCTTTAGAGAGTTCTATTTAGTAACATCTTTTATCTTCTTAGAGTCTACCTTGATTTTCTCTAGAGAAATTAGGTGTTCTAGGAATATAGTATAAGTTACTCTAAATTTATATTTCAAGAGCTTTAGCTAAGAGTCTACTCTAAGGAGTCTCTAAAGTACTTTTTATATATGTTTCTTGTAGTTCTCTACTTTTTCTAAGTAGATTAGAATATTGTCTAGGTAATAGATAATAGTTACCTCTAACAAGTCTTCTAAAATACTATTATTTTGTCTCTAACAAGTAGTAGGTATATTAGTTAGACTAAACAATATAACTGTATACTTATAGAGTCCTAATAGTAAGACAAAAGCAGTCTTCTATTTATTACTAGTCTTAATTCTAATTAAGGCATAAGTGTTCTATTAGTTAAGTTTTGTAAATATCTTTACTCTACTAATTCTATTCTATAGATATTAGCTGTTTAGTAGTAGGTAAGCGTCCTTAACTGTTGATTTATTTATATCTTAGTAATTAATACATACTCTTTCTTTAAGGTTGTCTTTCTTGTATATAATAAGTATATTTAACAAAGCTAACAATTCTAACTTATAAATATATTCTTTCTTGATCCTCTCTTATATATATTCATTAAGACGTTAGAGTGTCTTATAGTTATATATATAGAGTTTCTATTTTCTAAGAGTATAACTCTCCTTGATCTTGATCTTATAATTCTATAAGTAGTGTTCTAGAAGAGCTCTTAAGTCTTCTAGGTTTGCAAACAATCCTGTAAATTCCTTATACTATATAGGTATTATGTTATTAGTAGTTTAGCTAACCTATAGAGAACTCTAGGCCAGGTGTCTAGGTACTTTAGAGAAGGTAGCGCTAGCCTCCTTTCTGCCTTATAGTTATAGCTATATATAGTTATATTAACTAAAAGTAATACTATATTTCTTCTAGTTAATATCTAGATTATATTCTCGAATCTAGAGTATACTAAGTATTACTTCCTTGTTCTCTATCTTAATAATATTAAATTATATATCTAAATAATTTCTGTCGATAGTAGTCTTCGTAGAGATAGTTTACTAATTAATAACTCTATTTTAGTAAGCAACGTCTGTTCTATTAATAATACTTAGTATATATAGTAATGTTTTCTTAACTAGAATGTCAAGCCTTCTAAGAGCTTTTAGAGATATAAAATTACTTATTACTCTAGAATTAATTATAACCTATAATTTCTTTCCTCTAATATTTATAGTTATAAATAACTAGCTTTCTTCTAAAGTAGTATATAGTTCTAGTCTAATATAATAAATGTCAAACATTCTATTCTTAGTATTATTAAGCTAAGCTATAGCATTCTAAGCCTATAGAAAGAATATAACCTTCTCCTAATTAGTATACACTACTTTATATATCTGTTAATATTCTATATCTATCTAATAATCTAGTAGTGTTCCTGTAAACTATTTGTTTAATATCTAGTTAGATATTAGTTATAGTTAGTAATAAACTTATTCAGCTATAGAGGAACCTGAGGCCTAAGTAGTCTAAAGTTTTCCTTCTACTAGATAGTAGAATTCTATAAGTAGTAGTGTCTTATTATAGTCTATTATATAGTTATATTCCTTTTCTTCTCTAGAGATATATCTAGAATCCTTGTATTTAAAATAGATATAACTCACTTAATTATTATTAATAATATATTACTAGAGAGAGATAAGACTATGTCTTATAATAGTATATAGAGACTAGAAGTCTAGTCTTTTGCTTTCTATATCTACTTATTAGTTTCCTCTTATATAGGTTCTAATAAAAACCTATATATTCTCTACTTAGAGTTCTCTATACTATTTATTACTCTTAGATAATTCTAATGATTTAGAGAACTCCTTCTCTAATATACTTACAGGTGATTTATATATTGCCTATAATAGTAACTTGTGTTCGCTCTTAGAGCAAGTGTTATAGTATTGTTCAAGAATAGAATTATTCTCTTTAACCTAAGTTCTATATCCTTGTGCTTCTAACTCCTTGTTAGAAAGCTTCTAAGTCTCGAGTAGCGCTACCTCTTTTTAGAAGGTAGCGTTAACCTGCTTTCTCTTGTTAGTTTACTTCTTTAAGCTATATTCGTTTACTCTATAGCTGAGTTAGCTATATAAGTAGTATAAATTCTACTTGTGTTAGCAGTTCTACTCTTTCTAAGAGAGCTTCTTTCTCTTGAAAGATTTCTTCTAGGCTATATTTAATTTACTATTGTTTTGCTAGCTACTCTACTTCTCTTTGCTCTTATTCTTGTTCTAACCTCTACTTTCTTAAGTGAATTTCTTGAATTCCTATAATTAGTTATCTAACTAGATAACTCCTAAGATTATACTTAAGATATTAGTATAGTCTATGTTTTATTTCACTATTTCCTTATAGAGGTAAACCTTTAACTCTCTATAGAAGAATTCTATAAGAGTAAGTATATTCTATCTAGATTTGTTCCTATAACATTAGAACTTATTAGTGTAACTAATAGCTAATCTAGTTTGTTTTAAGTTTAAAAGCTTCTATATAGTAGTTTAGTTTATGTCAAAATCTCTAAATACTCTTTGAATAGCTGCCTTAAATTCTTTCTATAAACCGCGGCGTGGTGTTGGCCCCCCCGGGTTTAGCGTCCGCCGCATCAGGCAAGGCGCGTGCACGGGCCCGACGCCGCTTTCGCGAGGTATAAAGCTCCCCGCTCCTCACCCTCGACCGTCCTCCTCTTCCAATTTTCTTCCAACCACCCCTTTCGACCGCTTGGCCCCTTTCATCGTACGCCATCAATGCCTCTCACCCGGCCCACCCTCACCCCCGCCGTCGGACTCGCCGCAGCTGAAATCTGGCCGCACACCCGTTAATTCCATCCGCCTTCGATACTCCTACGTATGCAACGGTGACCCTCTTGCTCTTGGTGATCTGCACTTTACTGGCTGATATACGAGCACAGGAGCCAATATGGGCTGAAATCAGGTATCTCTTCGACCTCGCCGTCGCACGATTACACCTAGGACAGCAATGGCTGAGCGGCAAGAGGTGGGATTTTGCTATGGCAGTACGTAACACCCACAACCGGGTCAATGGAGAAAATGTCTCAGCAATGTCGCAGCCAGGACCTGCCTTGTTACAGAAAGGATCTATGCTAGCAGCTGCAGGAGAAAATTGGCGGTGAGTTCTAGCACGAGACTTTCGTGGCAGGGTACGTCTTGGATCTAGGCTAATTGGCGACAAAAGGGCCGACATCTGTGTAGGTGGCAGCAGCGGACTGGATCATAGGAGCTGTTCCAGCAAGTTACAGGCCAAATACGACATCCGGCTCTTTGTGACCCGTCAAACGATTACGTCTACCCATGTACTAGTCACAATTTGTCTCGTCTCGACACGAAAATACGGGATTGAAGGGGATGGGGGGACATATTTGGTATGCGAAGTGAGCTAGGCAGAGCAGCAGAATCCGCAGACCACAGCTACGGAGCATGAAAGACCGACCAGACCCGGAACGCAAAATCTCTACAAACGTTCAAGACGCATTGAATCGACACGACGGGCTACTGTTCCTTGGGAATGGCGCGTTATGGACTAGCAGTCGCAAGACGGTGTTGTCCGGACGAGGAAGATTGGGCCAAGGTCAATTGTGCATGAGAGTGGAGGAGGGCAAGGTTGAATTCCTAAAACGATGAGAACTACCTCGTAGATGGGCTGACAACTTGGCACACGAGAGGGGAAGGCAGGGTGGGGAAGAATAATGGGAAAATGGTCTATTTTAGGCGCGTACAGATTCACCTTGTCCCATGGTCCTAGCAGTAATAACATGGCAATTGTGAACGGCAGATGGGCACACGGGGCAGGACATGAGAAGGCTACATAAACTGCTGTAATTTATTTAAGGACCAGCCAACCCATGAAATCAGTATTTTTACCATCCGTCAACCGTTCTCCTTTCATCGACTGATCATTCTTTTGGTATGGCTGCTGTTAATTTAAACAATGTCCAGTTTTGGCAGCCCCCTTTGGAGCCAAATCGCGCAACGAAATCCAAAGACCATACACTCCCAGCAACGAATCGCAGTAGCCAGTCCAACTCTGCTATGGCGCTGTCTCGAGGCCATCAGCCCAAAGATGACAGGATTAGCAATCGAGGTAAGAAAGACTTGGAGAACTTTAGAAAGAGCCTGACTAATGTGCTATGAAATCGCAGGCTACGCTCAAGACCTTACTAGCTCTGAGGGCGAGGCAGAAGGCGATTCAGATGATGAATTCCCATCTGTCAAAGATATTTTATATCCAACTTCTAGTCAACAGACTTCAGTAAGAATACAACCTCAAGGCACTCGAGGTAAGTCAGACCCTATTGTAGCAGTAAGTAGTCCTAACGATATGCAGACAAACCGATCACACTGGACGATGATGATGATAGGCTCGACCTTGATTCAGATACTGCCTCTAATTCTGGCTCTGCCTCGCTTGAAATTAGAGCTGATGCTGTCCTCAAGTCGAACAAGACAGCTGATCCAGCCAGTTACGAAGCATGGAGGGAAATTGATAATAATCAGCGTCCACTCTTTCTGTTAGAGCGGGACGACTTGGCTCTTACAGGACCTCGAACTCACACACTCTCTCTAGCTGGGCTATCCTACCCCAACTCGCAAGGCAGATCAGAGGATCCCACGCCCTGCCTACGGCCTACGGGTGTAGGCGCAGATGACGGGAGAAATGAGCTAGGACTTTTGGACAGTAGTGGTGTAGGAGGGAGTATGGACAGCCCCTCGGCCTTTGGAAGTGAAGTGTTACAAGCCTTTGAAGAACAAGACAGGTTTTTGTCACCTCCACCAGGTCCTCGCCGTCGCTCTCCTGAACGATTGCAGAATCAGAACGATGGTTATTTCCAGGCCGAATCCAATTCAACTAGAACCAAAGGGCTAGAAGACGCCTCTCAGGTCGAGGCTCCAAGAGAGGGCGGAAGGGAAGATTTAGTAAGGCAACCAGAAGCTGGTGGAGAACTGGAGGAGCAGCAGTACGCGGTTGAGGAAGGCGTCTTGGGAGCAATGGAAAAGATGGATATGCCACGAGAGGAGCAGCAGGGCGACGACTTAGACGATGTGCAATCTAAGCCCGCACACCAGTGTTTACCAACGTCTGTGGTTAATGAGCAACTTTCTACGTTACCTTACCAGAGCCCCTCCGCTGTAGCGAAGTCAGGGACAGCTGCAGAGTACCATGAGTGGCCCCTCCACGGATTTTTCAAACGTATCAGGATTGGAAGCGACACAGCTTTTAATCTTGAGTTCCATCTAGTCAATATCTCAGAACAACTTGACCTATCGGGCCCCTTCAGAGCGTTGGGCAGCAGCGTAGGTAACGGATTATCAGATAGCGCTCATTCCAAGACGCACCAGATCACATCGAGGCCGCAGAAAAGCGGGCCCCAAGAAGTCCTACATTCTCTTTCGTTTTCTCCAGGATGTCCCGCCGACTTTGAAGAACCTCAACCAGCAGCTCTAGTCATAGATCCCGATCATCAATGGGAAATCCGCAAAATTATCGGCCAGAAAATGATTGGCCGCGAGAGGCACTTTCGGGTGCAATGGAAGGAGACGTGGATGCCTGAATCTGAACTGCTTGGAGCCAAGGAACTAGTAGATACCTTCATGACCGAACTTGGGACTGGGACCGGAGGGAGGAAGCGGCCTCAGAAGCGAAGTCGGCTAGCTACTGGACTGCCTGATGCTTGGGATGAAGAAGAGCCAAAGAAGCGACGTGGTCGATCTTAGAAGCAGACGTGAGTTGGCAAGGATGTCTAGGCTTTAGAAGACCCTGTTAATTGCACTGAGATCTTGTAAAGGAAGTGTCTAGTTATATATACATTTTTGATATTAAACCAACGTATGCTTTTCTCCCCCTCTTTCTCTCTTGTGATTTTTCCTCCTCTGATATTGTTTACCTAGAAGAGCAACCTAGAAGAGCACTTCAATCTAGGAGCTGCCATTAGCAAACACACAAGTTAGTCAGCCACTACGTGAGATGATTCTGTGACGTTGAATGAGGATTAATAGTTTGACGGAATAAAGGCATCATTACAAAGGTAGTGTAAGAGGCTAGACCTCGAACGACTCAAAGGTGTGGTTTCAAATATTCAATTAAGAAGTGCGTGAAGACTACATACATGCAATGTGACAACATGAACCTGGGGCTACAGCGCAAAGAGATCAAGAGTAGAATTGAGAATTCAAAGCTAGAGAAAGAAGAGAGTGTGAGAGGCTCGAGTTTATATACAGTGGTTTGAAGCAAGGTCTGCCTAAGCGAGCCCCATACCCCTGAAGCGCTAAGTGTCCTGGCGGTACTCTCAGACAGTGCTGTGAGTTTCGTCACATGCAAGCCCTTCCCCTATATATAGAGAGAGGAAGAGCCTTTGAAATATTCCAAGAAACTGCTCGACGAATACATGATGTTAAAAGAATAGAACACAAAAGTATGGAATAGAAGAGACTTGCTTGACAGTGGGGTAATGGCCAGTGCTGAGCAGGGACTTTGGTTAGTGCTTAGCGAGGGCATGGCCCGAGCCTCCATCATAGGTTCCGATATATTCACTTATTCACTTAATCAAAAACCTTTACACCTCACAGATAGTAAAGTTTGTTTACGCTCTAGTATTGTGACAAGCACGGATGGAATATTTTCTTAAAGAATATTTATTAAGATGTAAATTATTGCTTCAACTTAGAGAACATCTTTCGAAGTCTAGAAGGTCGTTTCTCGTTGTCTTTTTCTGCTTTAAGCTGCCTACTTTGGAGTTGTGGATACAATCTACTTCCTGTTGTTATTGTTAGTTAGTTGAAATAAGTGTGACGATTTTGATTTGTGTATAGTGAATGTGGTTTTAGTCACGTGAGCCACGAGGCGACGAGCTCAACTTCAAATAGCTTCAGGTCCTGGGACCTCTTTCGCTCCTCGTAGTCAATTTAATCTATCAACCTGTACTGTCCTAGACGTGCATTCTCACATATTGACTACCAACAACACACTACAAACCCCTGAACCTGTACGACTCACGAACCTCCACGACTCACGAACCTCCGCGACTCACGAACCTCCAGTGCGCTCAGCGTGCTCTCAGATACCTATCGAAATCCTCACGACCCCCCAACATAATGAACCTCGACGAGAAGATCTTCCCACTTCACGGGAATTCAAGCGACCGCTTCCAGGCACACGCGGCTGTTGGTAGCATCAACGACCTGTTCGCTATGCTAAACGGCGAGAATGGTCAAGCCTTCGTCCACGAACAGGTCGCCCTCCAGCAGCTAGTTCTCGAACTTGACGGTAAAGCTACTGCTGATCCCAATGGTGACGATTACTCCAGCCTTGCAATGAAGTGCAACGAGTACCTACAAGACCTACAACACGCAAAATCAGACATCGCGAAAATCCAAGCCAAAGCTGATACTAGCGCTACGACCGCCGAAACTGCAAATAACGAACTCAACGATTACAAACAACGACTCAACAAGACTGCCACCACTATTAGAGACCTTCAAAGTAGGCTTGCTGACGCTGATAACGCCCTCAAAGCTACTGCCGACACCGCAATCCTTAGTGACGCTCAAGCCAGAATTCAAACACTCGAGCAAGAGCTCCGCACCGCCACTACCTCCTCTAACAGCTCAATCAGCGAACTCAACGATAAGCTTACTCTTTCCACCGCAGAACTCGATCTCGCTGAGAAAAGAATTCAGCAGCTCAATAGTCAAGTCCGAACCCTCATTAGCCAAGCTAACCAGCCTGCTGCCCAACAACAAGTCATTCACCAACAACGTACTCCTTGGTTTAAGGATCCACCGAATCTCGGCGCTGATGGCAAGAACGTTACCCCAAGCCAGCTTGACAACTTCCTGATCCAATTGCAGATGAAACTAGCTGCGAACAAAGACTGGTTTAGTACTGAGTTGGATAAGATGCGCTACGTCTTCAACTTACTGAGTGGCAAGCCTCTTGCTCTTGTTAAGCCCTACGCTTCTGATGGCAGCTTCCACACTCTCCAAACCTCTCAGGATATACTCGACCTCCTCAAATCAGTCTACAGCGACCCGGAACACAAAGACAACACCTACAAGAAACTCATAAGTATGAGACAGAACACGACCCCAACGATTCAGTTTATCGCTGAGTGGCAAGGCACTGCTGCGACTATTGGTTACGGTAACGATGCCTTTGCTACCCTCAACTTTACCCAATCCCTCAACCCTCTTATTGTTCACCAGATGAAGCTCACCGGCAAGTACAGCCCAACTAGTTCTATCGCTGAATTGGCTGTCCTAGCCAAGGAGGCTGATCAACTGTTGAAGCTTGTATCTGGCGGTGCCTCCGACTATCTCAAACCAATCAGCCATGCTCGCGCTACTCCTGTTCACGTACCTGTCCCTACACCAACGCCCTACGTCCCCCCAATCACACCCACAGCTCCTGTTCCTTTGGGAGACCCTATGGAACTTGATGCCAACCAACTCTCTAAGGCCTGGACCTGGGAAGATGTACACAGCGGCCGCCGCACCAAGAACCAGGCTGAAAAGGATGCCCGTCGCAACTTTTGCTACGAGCATAAGCTCTGCTTCTACTGTTGCTCCAGCGAACACGATCGTGACACCTGCCCCAAGTTGAGAGACTTCAAGGAACGGATGAAGAAGGAGAAGAAGGCTAGTGCCTGTTCTGCCGAAGTAAAGGAAGAACTGGCGGGAAATGCGTAGTCTCTGAGAATCGTCGCTCTCGGAGACGCTGTCTTAAGCTAAAGATCTCTTCTATTAGGACTCAAACTGGGTTACTTGAGATTCCCTGTACTCTAGTCGATACAGCAAGTACAAATCCTGATCTAGAGCCTTTGTCTGTAACTACTTCCGCTATGCTCGATTCTGGTGCTACTGCTGGGGGTTTTATTGATCTTTCTTTCGCGCAACGTCATTCCTTTACTTTGTTACCTCTGTCTACCCCTCGTCGCCTGACGACAGTAGATGGATCTCTTTCAGTAGCTGGGAGTGTCACCCACTACGTCGAATTAAATCTGAGAATAGGCTCCCACCTCGATCCTCGTCAACGATTCTATGTCACTGAACTCCACGAACGCGAAGTGATTCTGGGCCATTCCTGGCTTGTGAAGCACAATCCTGATATAAACTGGGTTACTCGTACGATCCAGTTTAATAAAGTCTTCTGTCGACACCATTGTATGCCTTCCAGGATGAACGACTGGCCGGCGCACACAGTTTACTGCCCCTCACGCACACGCCCTAAATCAAACACGCACATGAACACGCACATGAATACGCAAACGAATACACACACGAACACGCACACGAACACGCACACGAACACGCACACAAACACGCACACGAACTCCACTTCTCAAGATCCTATTACAGGCTCTCCGAGACGTATCAACGCTGCCCTCTTCCACGCCTTGACTCAGAAGCGTGGCGTAGAGGTCTTTTCGCTTAGTTTATACGAAATTGACAAGAGACTCGACGAGCTTCAAGTCTCCTACCCTCACGACGACACTGATACAAAGCTTTACCACGTCACTTTAGACGCTGGGTACAAGCTAGGCAAGCAGCATAAGCGGGACTCATCACTTATGGAAACCAACCTTATGGATTCACAAACCTCCTTGGATTTCTCCTCTAGACACTACACGCCACCGACCTACACACTCAAGGACTACCTGCTTTACGGAAGCCCTCCAGAACCACCTCCCCCTGAACGTCACCAGCTCGCAGCTCAGCTATACCTCTCCGGTGCCTCCCTAGATGATATCAAAATCGCACTCAACAAACTCGACCGTGGGAAACCCTCTACCGACCCAGCCTCTAAGCTTCCACCCCATTTTCACGAAAGCCTTCAGTACTTTAGCAAGAAGAATGCTGATATCCTCCCACCCCACCGTGATTGCGATCACAAGATTGAGCTCAAATCAAGTACTAAGCCCCCGTACGGCCCTCTATATAATATGACTTCTGGGGAGCTGCTGGTGCTCCGCAAGTACCTAAAAGAACAACTTGATAAGGGGTTTATACGTGTTAGCTCCTCTCCGGCAGCCTCGCCAGTTCTTTTTGCTAAGAAGCCAGGTGGCGGCTTACGCTTTTGCGTTGACTACCGTGCCCTGAACGATATCACAATCAAGAATCGATACCCAATCCCACTGCTCTAGGAGACACTCCAGCGCCTGAGCAAAGCCCAATACTTCACTAAACTCGACGTCATCGCTGCCTTTAACCGAATCCGTATACGAGAAGGAGACGAGTGGCTCACAGCCTTCAACACCCGATACGGCCTCTTCGAGTCCTTGGTTATGCCATTTGGACTCTGCAACGCACCTGCCACTTTTCAGGCTAGGATCAACGAAGTCCTACGTCCTTTCCTCGATATCTTCTGTACAGCGTATATAGACGACGTTCTTGTCTATTCTGATACCCTTGACGAACACCGCAAACATGTCAACTCGGTTATTAGAGCCCTCGGCGAAGCAGGCCTCCAGCTGGATATTGATAAGTGTGAGTTTGAGGTTCAGGAGGTTAAGTTTCTCGGTATGATTATCTCTACCGAGGGAGTGAAGATGGACCCTGAGAAGGTAACCGCTATCGATAACTGGCAGAACCCCACGTGTCTTAAGGATGTCCAGGCTTTCTTAGGTTTTGCAAACTTTTACCGGCGTTTTATACACGGTTTCGGGCATATCGTCAAACCACTTAACGCCCTCGCTCGTAAAGGAGTTAAATTCTTCTGGTCTGACGCTTGTAAACTAGCGTTTGAGACACTTAAGGACGCTTTCAAGTCAGCACCCGTGCTCTTACATTACGACCCAGAGAAAGAGGCTGTTTTAGAGTGTGACTCTTCCGACTACGTCTCCGCGGCTATCCTATCTCAGTACGGTAACGACGGCCACTTGCACCCTGTTGCGTTTATGTCCAAGGCCTTTGAACCTGCTGAATGTAATTACGAGATCTATGATAAGGAACTTCTAGCCATCGTCCGAGCCTTCGAGACCTGGAGATCGGAACTCCAGGGCTCCGCGTTCCCTATATCAGTGTTCACCGACCACTCCAACCTTAAGTATTTCATGACCACGAAACACCTCTCCCGCAGGCAGGTACGGTGGAGCGAGAACCTCCAGAACTTTGATTTCGTCATTAAGCCTATCTCTGCTAAACAGAATACCAAGGCTGACGCTCTCACCCGCCGCTCCCAAGACCTACCTCAGAACGCCCAAGACGAACGTATTAAGTTTCAGGACCAGCAACTTCTTAAGGACCATAATCTCGACCCCTCATTAAGACCCCATTTCTCGCTCTCCCCAGCAGACATCGAGGAAGCTCGGGAGGAAGCTCGCGAGGAGTCTGACGATATAAAACTCCAACGTCTAATAGAACAAGGCTACGAAGAAGACCCATTTTGGCTACGAATCAGCAAGGAAATGAATAAAGAGGAGGGTATACCTCACTCTCGCGAGGTAGCGCTGTCGGAATGTGATTTACGCGATAACCGTCTCTTCTTCCGTGATCGACTCTACCTTCCAGACACAGAGGTACGGGTTTGGGTAATCCAGAAAAGCCATGACGCTATGGATAGCGGACACCCAGGCACAAACAAGCTCTACGAGCTTCTGTCACGAGCCTACTGGTGGCCAAAGATGCACCAGGATATCAACCAATTTGTTAAGGCATGCGAGAACTGTGCGTTTAACAAGCACTCTCAGCAAAAGTACTCTGGCACTCTCAAACCTTTACCCATCCCAGCTCAGCGCTGGAAGGACATCTCTGTCGACTTTATTGGGCCAATCATGACCGTTGATGGCTCCAACTCGATCATGGTAGTGGTAGACCGTCTAACTAAGGACCGCCACTTTATCCCTTGCCATACTACTATGACAGCTCAAGATCTGGCTTGGCTATTCGTTGCCGAAGTCTGGAAGCTCCACGGCTTCCCAGACACTATTGTCTCCGATCGAGGTGCTCTCTTTGTTTCACACTTTTGGAAAAGCGTCTGCTCTATCCTTCAGATATCACTCAGCCTCTCTACAGCCTTCCAACCTGAGACAGACGGCCAGACGGAGATTGCGAACAAGTGGCTTAACCAATTCCTCCGCCAATACGTCGATTACGCCCAAACCAACTGGAAGAAGCTCCTGCCAATGGCAGAGTTTGCAATGCGTAACGCAGCTAGCTCTTCTACAGGCATGTCACCCTTCTTTGCAAACCACGGTTATCACCCTCGAATGTCTTTCGGCCCACCACGTTCTATCCCTAGGGATTCTCCTCAGCACCTACGATTGCGGTACAACGAAGCACTGGAGTTTACTCAAAAGATGGACGATATCCTGTCTATGTTGCGAGCTAATCTCAGTGTTGCCCAAGATAAGATGGAAGAGTTTGCAAACGCTAACCGACGCCCTGCTCCGGCCTATAGAGTTGGGGACATGGTTTTACTAAGAACAAAGAATATCACCTCAGCAAAACCTATCCCAAAGTTTGATCAGAAGTATATCGGACCTTATCGAGTTACTAGAATCGTCAACTCCCACGCCTACGAGTTACAGCTCCCGTACGAGCTTAGCGGTATCCACCCAGTATTCCACACCAATCGCCTGAAACCAGCACCTGGCAAGCCTTTACCAGGACAAAAGAACCCCCCGCTACCACCTATTTCAGTGGATGCTTCTGGCCAACCAGAATATCTGATCGACAAGATCTGTGACAGCCGTCGCACAAAGACCCGCGGCTTTGAATACCTGATCCGTTGGAGGGGTTACGACGAAGAGACGTGGGAACCACTAGTTAACATAATAAAGGCTTCCGGGAGTATTAAAGAGTTCGAGAAAGACTTCCCTCGGAAGTTGAAACCGAGTAGAAGGGAGCGTTTAGTGGCAAAAGAACAGGAAATTCGTGGGCTAGAAGAGACAGGAGACTCCGAAGAAGACCTATAAAGCACTACTACTAGTAGTGGTGAGGGGAATGATTTGAGAGATACAGACTGGCATCCAGGGGATTAAGGGAGGACCTTATGTGACGATTTTGATTTGTGTATAGTGAATGTGGTTTTAGTCACGTGAGCCACGAGGCGACGAGCTCAACTTTAAATAGCTTCAGGTCCTGGGACCTCTTTCGCTCCTCGTAGTCAATTTAATCTATCAACCTGTACTGTCCTAGACGTGCATTCTCACAATAAGTTCAATAGTAATACGGGGGTTTATACTCTTACTACTTGAACTACCTAAAGATGATAGGTTTTGCCTCACAGTCTTAGACTTTATATGATCTGGTTCAAAGGCCTTCTCATAGCCTTGCAACGCCCGCTGGTACATCTGCTCGGCCTCCACCAGCTTGCCTTGATCTTTGTAGAGGTTGCCTAAGTTGTTGACTGTATTCAGGGTCGATGTGTGATCTGGTCCAAGGGCCTTCTCTTTGCCTTGCAACGCCCGCTGGTACATCTGCTCGGCCTCCACCAGCTTGCCTTTATCTTTGTAGAGGTTGCCTAAGTTGCCGACTGTATCCAGGGTCGATGTGTGATCTGGTCCAAGGGCCTTCTCTTTGCCTTGCAACGCCCGCTGGTACATCTGCTCGGCCTCCACCAGCTTGCCTTGATCTTTGTAGAGGTTGCCTAAGTTGTTGACTGTATTCAGGGTCGATGTGTGATCTAGTCCAAGGGCCTTCTCTTTGCCTTGCAACGCCCGCTGGTACATCTGCTCGGCCTCCACCAGCTTGCCTTGATCTTTGTAGAGGTTGCCTAAGTTGTTGACTGTATCAAGGGTCGATGTGTGATCTGGTCCAAGGGCCTTCTCATAGCCTTGCAACGCCCGCTGGTACATCTGCTCGGCCTCCACCAGCTTGCCTTGATCTTTGTAGAGGTTGCCTAAGTTGTTGACTGTATTCAGGGTCGATGTGTGATCTGGTCCAAGGGCCTTCTCAAACCCTTGCAACGCCCGCTGGTACATCTGCTCGGCCTCCACCAGCTTGCCTTGATCTTTGTAGAGGCCAGCTAAGTTGTGGACTGTATCCAGGGTCGATGTGTGATCTGGTCCAAAGACCTTCTCGGCCAACTGGAGCGCTTGCAGGTATTTTATCCCAGCATCTCGATATTTATTAATTTCCGATAAACATCGCCCAACATTCAAGAATAGTTTCCATTGACTTTGGTCAACCCCTTCTGAGAACTTTCCGGCAAGTATAAATTGAGCATGAGGAAGATACTGTAAACATAGAGTTCGCTCCTTATGTTCGCAATATGGGAAAACTTCAGCAACATGGCTAAGCGACTTTGTACTCCACAAAGTCCAAGTCTCCTGTGACTTTAGCCAATTTTGACCTGCTAAGTGAACCAGCCGATGCATATCATAAGCTGCGCCCGCATTCCTTGGGGTGATGAACGCATATTGTTCTAAAAGAGCAGTCGCGTCCTCTTGTTCTCGATCTGAGGCTGGCGGCAAGAGTGAGCGGGGAATATCCTTTGCAGCGACACAAAACATGAAGCATAAATATTGGTGAGCAACATCAGACTTAGCAATTGCATCGAATGTTATTAACCAAGTTGCTGCGATAGGATTTCGTATGTTCTTATATCCTTTATATCTGCCCTGATCTTCGAAATTCAGAGTTAGATTTTTGATAAGTTCTATGTCGCTGGCCGAATAGACCCTTAGGTACGTAGAAATTGACTTCTTCTTCCCTTTCATAAATGCTGCTGCTTGTTTAATTGCAAGAGGAAGATTGGTAAGAAGCTGGAGGAGCATTCGCATACTATCTCTTTCCTCTGCCTGAACCTTAGTACCTAGACTCTTCTCTAGAAGATCTTGAGCCTCGTTACTGGACATTTCTTCAACAGTAATAACATCTATTTCTGAAAATTCGGTCGCAATTTCAAAGTTCCGAGTTGTAAGGAGGATCGAACCATTCTGGTTGAACGGAAGGTAATCGGCTAGTCGGGATGTCTCTGCATAGAGGGTGTTCATATCATCTGCGTTGTCGACAATCATCAGCCAGCTACTAGCCATCTCGTTTAACACCCTCTGGACTAGTAGCTTAATATCGGCCTTATCATCGTTGATTCCTGGAATACCAAGTTTTACTCCAATCTTACGATAGGCCTGTTCAAAACTAGCTATGTCGATAGCGGGCACCCAGAATACTGAGCAAGGAGACAATTCCCTAATTCGAAAGGCAGTCTCAAGAGCAAGTTGTGTCTTGCCTATCCCACCAAGTCCTGTTACTGCCACTCTTTGGCAGTTCTCCTTGTTACTATTTGGGTTGGATTTGGCTACAAGTTCTTCGAGTTGAGATTCACGACCAACAAAGTTCTTGTTACGTCCAAATGGAACGAGCCACTGACTATCTGCTAAGAGTGGAATAGAATTAGTATATTTTTCTACAGTCTCAACATGTATCCAACGTATAAAATACTTGTATTATATACAGAGGAACTACTTTAAAAACTACTAACCGACCTAACTTTAGAAGTCAGACGACGTACCAGATGTGCTAGGCGCGGGTTCTTGTCGCTTATCGTGCTTTTGGCCTCCTCTCGACGTAGTCATACTCGGGATGGCATCTACAATATCGATTATAGCATCGCACACCGTTCGATACTCCTCATCTGTAGGCTTCCCAAACTTGTTCATGTCGAAATGATTCCGTTGGAGACCGATTTTCTGCGCTGAACCAAGACAACCAGAGCCTTCCGAAACGGCAAATGACTATCCTAATTAGCCTCAGAGCTTCACTAGGCTTTGATGCAACATACCTTCTTCCCCTCTTTTCCCAAGATAGCCTTGACATTACATGGCTTCTGCTCAAAGAAACATGTCATCTTGGCTCTCTGTAGTGACTTTGCTTGAATCTTCTCAAAGACATATACCATGTCAAGCAGCGATTCATCATCAGGATCAAGTATCCGTAAGATTTCTCCTTGAATTGTATCTTGGTATTCCGCATCGACGGCCTGGAGAAGTTCGCTCAGTGTTAATCCAGGGGCCCCTCTAAAAGGGGTACCAAGAAACACTATGCCGCAAGTGGCAGAATATATTCCAGGCCAGTCGTCGGGAAAACGTTCTGCATTCAGAAGTGCCTATAGTGTTTTAGCTAGCAGTCCTTCCGTACAAAGTAGACATTCAAACCTGTAAGATGGCCAGTCCGCCAAAGCAGTGAGCAACGAATATAAGAGGGCGCGATTGGAGAGTGGAACCCTAGAAGCAAAATTAGTACTTTGAGATAAGTAGAAGAACGTAGGGGATTAACCTTTCTTTCGCGTTTAAGGGAGATAAGCAAACGTTCTGCAACGGTGGTTGTCTTCTGGCGAATAGCCTCTTCCCCAAACCATCGGGACATGTACCCGTACTGCATTATCCGAGCGTTTGGTACCACTGATGGCAGCATATTTGCATCCTTGAGCCAGTTGACATAGCATGGGGCTTCAGGTGTGCCGACATTCTTGCTCCAGGTATCGTCGGGGTGGGAACCGATGCCATGGATGGCGACGATACTATAAGGTATTAGAGAATGGAAACATCCGAGGATGAGGCAGCCTACTCAACAATGGGTGTTTGGCCTCCAGCTGTCTCCACTGCGGGTTCGTACAGAGTCCTAAGCCCTGTGTCGTCGTCCGTCACGGGCCGAACCTTGAACCATTAGCATACTCGTCTGCTGATACCAGACTAGGGCATACCATAGTAGCAATCAACCAATGTTTCGAGCGACTGAATTGGAGATTGAAATAATCAGAGATGGGTGTTTGATGATAATCAAAAGATGGTAGTAATAAAGGATGGGCAACTTTGCACCATTTGCAGCCTGTAGCTGAAAAGGTCAACTGGAGCCACAAATTGAGGCTGAGCCGCCCCCAACCCATTCTGCCTAAAGTCTGCCCATGGAATCTTTATTTCAGAAGATGAACTTCTTGAATCCATATTCTCCTATCTACAATGGAACGCATTCCTGAGTCGCCCCCATTTCTCCAAAGCCAGCAGCTATGCACCGATCTGGAGGCTGAAGATGACACAGCACCAACAAATCCCTTTCTCCCGGGGCATCCTTGTGCCATCCTCAACGACCTTCCTCGGATTGCGCAGTTCCTTGATGATGAGTTCTAGAGCAAGGACCTAGAGGCCTTTGCCCCGCATCTTTGGGTCATGTCAACCTACTCGAGCAGTAATGTCAACCCATTGCATCGACAGCGTGTGAAAGGTCGGGAGATCATCATCACCGAAGAACCTCGTCTCTATTTAGTTTGGTTCCACGATCGAATATATATCAAGCCTCTTCCCAAATACTTGCTCTCGTATAGATTCTGGGAAATGTTCCTCGTTAATCAATCTACTTGTCTCGGTGGTCGTCGAGACGCAATCCGAAAAGCAGCATTAGGATATCTGCGAACTATCGCTACCTGATTCAACACGAGTCTGACTTCCGCATCGCGAAGCAGGACCACCTCTGCCTTATTCCCCATGATGTGGGTTGGGTGGCCTTCTGTCGCTTTATTTCTGCCTTGGACCATATTAAGGACGCCAACGTGTCGGGCCGATATAGCTATGGAGAGCTGAGGCTTTCCCGCCTAAACTTTTACGCGCCATTCTTCCTCTGCAAATGCCACTTTGAACAAATCCATGGCCAATATGGAGACGATTTCGCGAGGCTCTATGGGCCAATTCTCTTCATCTTTGCGATAATATCGACTATATTAAATTCAATGCAGGTTGGGCTAGCGGCTGATCAGGTTGCTACGACACATTGGCTCTCGTTATGGCCCGCCTTTCGTTCTTTTAGTGCGGTTGTATTAATTGGGGCGGCACTTCTATCACTCTGCTTTATTATTCTTTGGTTGTTCTTTGGTTATGGCTTTTTCTCAATGAGTGGGTATATGCTATAAGAGTTCGCAGACAAAAGAAACAGGATCAAAAATTAATTCAGTGCTAAGGAACAAGGAGCAGAAATCTCCATGTATATGAGCCACCTATTTTTGTGGCTTGCATAAAACATTTCACCCCTTCATAAAAATAGTGCATTCATTCTATTACATAATCCATAATCAATCTCAGGGTTGCATGCTAGGATATTACTATTTCAGCCGCACAAGGCTGTGAGGAAACCTTTTTAAGACGTTACGAAGAACAGCCCTTCTCTCCTTTTATCCTTTAACTACGATCTCTCAATCATTGACATCCAGGATGGTATGTTGTAACGCCCTACTAGCATTCCACACTAATAGAAATAAGGTTCGGCCCGTGGCAGATGCGATCGGCTTGACAGTTCTCCGCGATCCACTCGCACAGCAGACAGTGGGACCTCAAGAACAGGCCGTTGAGCACGTCCTCCCCAAAATTATCTTCTCAATTATCTCTGACTAAGTTTACAGTATTGTCGCAATCCATGGCATTGGTGCCCACCCTGATGATACCTGGTGTAAGAATGTCGGCACACCAGACGCGCCATGTTACGTCAACTGGCTTATCAACGAGGACATGTTACCACAAGCTGCCCCAAATGCGCGGATACTTCGATATGGGTACGAATCTGAGTGGTTTGGGGATAATGCGATTCACCAGAAGACGACAACTGTTGCAACGCGGTTCCTTCTTGCCTTGAAACGAGCAAGAAAGGTAAGCAGCTCAGGTTAGGATAATCCAACCGCTAATATACCATAGGACTTTCCCCTCCGCCCATTGATAATCATAGCGCATTGTTTTGGCGGGCTAGTAGTCTTGAAAGTTGGTCCTACAGACCCTCTCATTGCCTTTAACTAACATTACTAGGCTCTCCTCGAAGCGCAATATCATAAGGATGAGTGGCCGGGTATGTTTGATTCTACAACCGGGCTAGTGTTCTTCGGCACACCATTCCGAGGATCAGAGGGCATGAAGCAGAGTGAGATGCTTGAGGCTGCACAAAGGGAATACACCGAGGATCAAATCCAGACAGAAGTGCTACGGGTACTTGAACCAGGGAACGAGTTCCTTCAAGACCTTGTTAATAGCTTCTGCAAGACACGGTCACAAGCAGACAAGGCACGAGTCACCTGTTTCTACGAGATGAAAGCAAGCAATGTTGGAGCGATTGTTGGCGGACAAGGACGAATAGTATGTCAAGTCAATATTTACCATCAAGCTGCTAACAATTTCTTAGAAATTTGTGGTAAATGAGAGCTCAGGCTGTCTTGACCCCTCGGAGTCCACTAAAAACTACTCCCTCTCCCGAACCCATTTTAATATGAACAAATTTGGGAAGTCGACAGAAGAAGACTTCTTAACTGTGTCTGAGGTAATCCAGGACATGGTCAAGGTAGCTCCTCAACTAGCCACAGCACGGTCTAAATGTAAATAAACCCATTAGTTTCTGGAACCCGATATATAGCAAAGAATAATATTAATCCTCAATCTTAGTGGCCAACGAAAAACACAAGGTTCCTTTTTCTCTTAAAGACGTCCCGTTGGTAAATCACTTTGTTGGACGTGAAAGTGAGATAAAGCTACTCGAGGACTCTGTTCTTCCCGCCCCTTCCAGACCTCGGCGTAAAGTCTACGTGATTCACGGTCTAGGTGGAATTGGAAAGACACAACTCGCGATTGAGTTTGCCCGGAAGCATCACCAGAGGTATAACGCTGTGTTCTGGCTTAATGGGTCATCGAGGGACAGTTTGTCTCAGTCACTGCTCGATGTCGCACGCAAGTTGCCACGAGATGAATTGACAGCGGATATAGCACAAGAGCTTTCAAATCCAAAGATTGATGTTGAAGCTGTGATAAGGGGCGTGCAGCAATGGCTGTCGCTCCCCTCAAATCGACAGTGGCTTCTTATCTTCGACAACATCGACCGCGACCATATAAACGGCCAAGATCTACAATCATACGACCCAAAGGACTTTTTCCCTGATGCGGACCATGGATCAATTATTATCACAAGTCGGTTGTCAAATCTTCAAAGATATGGAAGGGGCTCTAAGCTAGGCATTGTTGACGAAGAACAAGCGATGACCATCTTAGAGAACAATGCAGATAGAGTGATTCAAGGTAAGTAAGAGAACCTAATTGTATTCCATATCTATATCTTACTATTACTATAGGCTTGACAGAGGCTCCCTTGATCCTTGATCGGCTCCAAGGGCTCCCTCTCGCACTGACACAAGCTGGAGCGTACTTACGAGAAACCAACATTACACTCTCTGATTATATAAAACACTACAATCACACATGGGATACATTAATGCAAGATCAAGATGAGTTTCCCTTACAGGAGTATTCGGATCGAACTATTTTAACAACGTGGAAAATGTCATACGATCAAGTGGCAAGCCAAAATGAGGACGCAGCAGGTTTATTGAAGTTGTGGGCCTTCTTAGATCATACAGACTTGTGGTATGAGATGATCTACTGTGCTTCACAACTCCTTCCTGAACTGGATATTGTAGTATGTGAATGGCTTCTTCGGGTGGCCAGAGACCAGCTCAAGTTCTTAAGTGCCATAAGAATACTCTCGCGATACTCGCTTGTTGATTCGCGAGAGGGCACGGCTAGTCACTCGATGCATGCTGTCTTACACAAATGGTGCTTTCTATTATCCAAAGAAAGTGAAAAGAAACAACTGTCTATAGCAGCAACTGGCATAGTAGCACTAACGATTCCCTCCGAATCTGCTCATGATTATCGACTATTACAGAGGCGAATTTTACCACACCTTCTACATATTTACCCGTTTGCTTGCGACAATAAATGGGGTCAATGGGACATAATTGATCATAATCACCAATGGTGGATATTCTCCGAACTAGCGATGATCTTTAGTGACCAAGACAAGCTAGTCGAGGCCGAGCAGATGTATCAGCGGGCGTTGCAAGGCAAAGAGAAGGCCCTTGGACCAGATCACACATCGACCCTTGGTACAGTCAACAACTTAGGCCTCCTCTACAAAGATCAAGGCAAGCTGGTGGAGGCCGAGCAGATGTACCAGCGGGCGTTGCAAGGCTATGAGAAGGCCCTTGGACCAGATCACACATCGACCCTTCAAACAGTCGGCAACTTAGGCATCCTCTACTCCAATCAAGGCAAACTGGTGGAGGCCGAGCAGATGTTCCAGCGGGCGTTGCAAGGCAAAGAGAAGGCCCTTGGACCAGATCACACATCGACCCTTCTTACAGTCAACAACTTAGGCATCCTCTACAAAGATCAAGGCAAGCTGGTGGAGGCCGAGCAGATGTACCAGCGGGCGTTGCAAGGCTGTGAGAAGGCCCTTGGACCAGATCACACATCGACCCTTGATACAGTCAACAACTTAGGCCTCCTCTACTCTGATCAAGGCAAGCTGGTGGAGGCCGAGCAGATGTACCAGCGGGCGTTGCAAGGCCGTGAGAAGGCCCTTGGACCAGATCACACATCGACCCTTGATACAGTCAACAACTTAGGCCTCCTCTACTCTGATCAAGGCAAGCTGGTGGAGGCCGAGCAGATGTACCAGCGGGCGTTGCAAGGCACAGAGAAGGCCCTTGGACCAGATCACACATCGACCCTGAATACAGTCAACAACTTAGGCATCCTCTACAAAGATCAAGGCAAGCTGGTGGAGGCCGAGCAGATGTACCAGCGGGCGTTGCAAGGCCATGAGAAGGCCCTTGGACCAGATCACACATCGACCCTGAATACAGTCAACAACTTAGGCAACCTCTACGCCGATCAAGGCAAGCTGGTGGAGGCCGAGCAGATGTACCAGCGGGCGTTGCAAGGCAAAGAGAAGGCCCTTGGACCAGACCACACATCGACAATCAACTCAATACATTCTATAGCTCTTCTTCGGAAAGATCAAGGCAAGCTGGTTGAAGCCGAGCAGATGTACCAGCGGGCGTTGCAAGGCTATGAGAAGGCCCTTGGACCAGATCACACATCGACCCTTGATACAGTCAACAACTTAGGCATCCTCTACAAAGATCAAGGCAAGCTGGTGGAGGCCGAGCAGATGTACCAGCGGGCGTTGCAAGGCTATGAGAAGGCCCTTGGACCAGATCATATAAAGTCTAAGACTGTGAGGCAAAATCTAACATCTTTAGGTAGTTCAAGTAGTAAGAGTATAAACCCCCGTATTACTATTGAACTTATTTCAACTAACTAATAATAACAACAGGAAGTAGATTGTATCCAAAACTCCAAAGTAGGCAACTTAAAGCAGAAAAAGAGAGCGAGAAACGACCCTCTAGACTCCGAAAGATATTCTCCAAGTTGAAGTAATCATTTACATCTTAATAAAAATCCTTTAAGAAGCTATTCCATCCATGCTCGTCACAATACTAGAACGTAAGCAAAGTTTACCTCTGTAATGATGCCTTATTCCCTCATGATCTAGTTAATTCATCACGTGTTCACGTGCGTCAGCGCGTTTTACTCCCCGACCCTGCTTCCTGTTTCCCCGCGTCACCACCTCCGAACTTCCACCACGTTACGATTTCAATTTAACATTTGTCCAAATACGCGTCCTACATTATCCACACAGAATTCCATTCCGGTAAACTTTTTTATACCACCCTTGTTCACCCTTGTGTTACACATTTGACAAAACTAACCTCCCATTGCTCGGCATTTGCAAAGGCTCACTTTATCATTGCGATATACTGTACTATCATTCTCCGATGTGACATGACATTTTCTCGTGTCAAGGGCGGGGTCCTACACCCTTGCCCCACCAACTTTCACCTCCATTTTGATTGACGACTCTTCTACAACACCACAACCTCGCGCAACCCCTCTACTATCGTAGGATACTCTCAGATCAATCTGCTATCAATCCCCTCGCGTTACGCAATCCTCCACTGTATTCCAGGACCGCACAAAGGCACGCGGGGGAAGCCAATCTTCGACCTTGTCTGTCAATGTTTGAGTATTCAATTCTCTTCCATCGACTATTGAGACTGACCTTCAATAGTTACGTCCTTACCACCAACCCTTCACGAGCCTTGCGCATCAAGGTTTTGGCACAATGGCAGGAATTAGCGGTCCGCTCGCTCTTGATGTGCTAGGTTATCGCTTTGGTACCAATGAAGAGCCTACTTTCCATGCGGCAAGTCTTGCTTTTCCACCTTGCCTGATGTTTGAAATGCTTACAAAGTATAGTCCGACTGCCATGAACTGCTCATCCTCTGTGACACTATCTGCCGCCACGCAAGGGTTGTATGTGATTTTGAGATGACACACGAAGGGATTAAATGCAACCTGTTCGAGGATTACGAGTTTCCCATCTTCTTACTAGAAGCTTATAACAAGCGGGCGCAGTCACTCGTCGACCGATTCAAACGTGCGATTTCTATCTGCGAAGCTACCTCAGGTTGGGATCCATTAGCAAGCAAGGAGGTCGATCCAGGCACCGGGGAAAGTCGGTCAGTTGCGCTCTGCCAAATAAAGCAGGAGGATTTTTCTTCACAATCGTGTGACGAGTTAAAGGATAGCTTGGATAAGGGAGTCGTTAAGGTCGTTAGGTCTGGGTTGGTTGCGGAAGACGAGTACGAATAAACACAAATGAATGAGTTGGGTTAGTTCCGTAGTAGAGAAAGTGGTCATTTTCTTGCTAGCAATGGGAATGGATAACCGTGAGGTGTTTGGTTTAGTTGGTCGGTCGGTCGAATTATAGCGTTGGTAGGATGGAAATCTTCCTAGGGAAAACCCTATAGCGCATTATTAGTTTGAATTCAATTTTCATCTTTGATTGTATTAGGTACTGATTGATCTTCTAATTATCTCAAATCCACCTCTCTCTCCGCTTTCTTCATGTGCGGGGTCCAAAATCTCGACAAGTTCTAGGTTCTTTCCAATCCTTCTATCCCCACTTCACGACATTGCAACCCTTACTTCCTGTTGGAGGCATTAATCTCCGATTTTAAACAGTCTTCTTCTCTCTGGGCCCTATAGTCTAGATAAAGTTGAAAAGGTATAGAGTAGATAATGGCCCCGAACCGAAGGTCGAGAAGAATAGCAATGAGTAAGAAGTCCAAGTCAGCTCCTTGCAAGATAAACGATGAATGTGAACTTAGGAGAACCTCAAGTCTTGTGGAATTTTACGTAGTCTTAAAGCATGTTTGAAGAGAACTTATTTTATATAATTGTAACAGGATTCATTCTCTGGATGTCTATGTAGGTACGCCTTCCAATACTAATAATAAGCCTAGGCACAGTTATACAGTTACATGTTCCTCGTTCGACAATCTCAGCACAACAATTACACTCTCGGAAGCAACAACTTTAGAGAACCCTACTTTCCCATATCTCTTCTCGCCAGTATTTGTAGGGGCCATGACTCCAGAGTATTTGGAGGAGATTTTAGGAGAGGATGCGCGTCAGAAACGTCGACGAAAGCAACTACAGAATCTTCTAATACATCCTCATGTAGTAATCTTCGCGTGATCTTCCCTTTGCCTCTCCCGACTTTACGATGGAAGGATGTCTAGACGGAATACGTTACACTTCCGATGTGCGAAGCTCTATGCGAACCCTTGATAGAGAAGCCTGGGCTATCTATGGACGAGATGTACCTGTTCCTGTGGGACGAGTTCCGGATATTCGTGTCGACCTTCAGTATACGGAGAGCGCTAAAATCTATCGAGTAGACAAAAAAACGTTGGAAATAATCGGACTATCCCAGAAGGTTCTTTTATCCACTGCCGCTTTTAATGTCTACCGTGAGGTATTTTCACTTTTGCTTTCCCCACTTTCACTAGCCAATCAACCACGTATCTGTCTTCTGAAGTCATTCTGGCACCAGACTATGCGGAATCAAATGAAAGCACCCGTTAGAACTCTAATAGCGTTGGTTTCCACGTTCTTGAGAGCACACAATGCCCTCAGCAAACAAGTACCTAGGCGAGGGAAGCTGAGCTGTCATGCATCCGACCGTCGATTCGGTGCCCTTCTACGAGGCTGCCCAGATTTTACTGTACTACCCCACACATGAAGTCATTCCATCGAGAGGTGCAAACGGATTGAGACGATTTGAGAGGACGGTATTAAAAATGCCTTTGTTGCCGGGCCTTGTGCAATTGTCCGTGATATTAATATCGCGCCGGCTGCGGCATACGTGTTGGCTTCCCGTCGAATATCGACGGGACAGTGCTGGAGAATGATCTGATCGCCTACTCGATGGCTCGCTGAAGTTAGTTGAGAGAGAGACTCGAAAGATCTCCTAGAATGACCAGAGTGGATGAAAAGTCTTCCTTCTCCCAGAGTTTTCATCCCAACGAAAGCAAAAGGTCTATGGGTCGTCTTCCTAATCATAGATTCTCCGACACGTTGCCTCGAGAGCCGCGTTCTATTTTCAAATCCGGAGTCCAAACACTCAAAAGGTGGACATTACCTCTGTCGGGAATCGATCTAGTCACAATCAACGAGTACTGTGGAAGTAGTTATTACAAGGTAAATATCCTGTTTTTGGTTCCATCTTCTGCATGTTACTTGCTAATAGATGCTTCACATGCAGCCGGAGGTTTCACGCACCATGGGGAAAAAGAACAAGAAGGGAAAGGATGCCGACATCTGCGCCACGGGTCTAAACACACTCGACACCGTCCCGGATCTCAGTCTGACACCCCAAGAAGATGGCCATGACGAGGGCACAGCATACAATAGGGAATCTTCAAATGTCAACGAGAATCAGTTAGCACCCGCGAGGGAATTCGATCCGGAAAATCACCCTCTCATTCAGGCCGCAACTGCAATGGACGCAAGCTTATGCGAGGCTCAAAGGCGCTTCAAGGCTTTCAGGAAGACCTGCCAAAGCGAAACCTTGTGCAGAGAAAAAGATGCCAAGATCAACCAGCAGAAGAGTGCGATCCTCGAGCTCGATTCTATCAGGGAGGGTGTCAGAATCAAGTACAAGGAGATGTGTCAAGAAGTCCAGGCAACTCAGCGTGCTCTAGACGACGAAAGGCAGGCATTTGAGGACCACAAAGCAAAGGAGGAGAAAATCATAAAGGCTAAGAGAGCAGAAAATGAACTCGAAATAAAGAAGGAGCTTGCACACCTCAAGGATGAGCTTGAGAAGGAGACGAGTAAGAAATTGCACAAATCGCTGCAAGAGCTGGAGATTCGAGAGGAGGAAATTGAGCAGATGAAGCAAGAGATGAAGAAAAAGAATGCGGAGCTGAGGGTGCAACTTGTCGATGGAGAGAAAATGATCGCATCACAGAAACTCAAACTCAAAGCAAAAGAAGAGGAGTATGAGGAGCAGGTCGTGTTGAAGAATTCTTTCAAGGACAAGAAGACGGTTCTCCATGATGAATTAATGAAATTGGAGAATGAGTTTGCGATCGGAGTTCATCAACCAGAACACTAGTAAGGAAGATCCATGTGAACAAAGATAATCAAACTGACAAAAAGCAGCGTGGATGGGTTCCAACGTATTTTCGCCACGATTGAAGTGATTTCCGTGGAGTTGTTAGTATTATTATTATTATTATTCTTCTTTTTAACGTGCGGTGTAAGTCTGAGACTATAGTAGCACGGCTAGGGGTTTCCCTCCAGCAGATAATTGGAGCTGTACTAAGTACATGCTTGAGAAGGGGGTTTGGTAAATACAGTTATTGGGTTGTTGAAAGCGTGCGTAGCTTCTGGATTTGACAAAGGAAATAGACAATTCTTGCTCTCCCCCTTCTCTCCTATCCCCTCCCCTTATATACCTTCCTCCTTCTAGTGACCCAATTGACAGCGGTTGTCCCACATCCCTTTTCCCGGCCATTCCCACAGATGCGACTTTCCTCTACTCCTAGCCTTCCTCCACTTGTCGTTTTCACAGGTGTCGTACTAGCCTGGGATTACCAGAATGGTCAGCGTTAGTAACGAGAGGGAAAGAGGAGGTGGAGTAACGGCAGGAGCGAGAGAGGGTTTTGAGGGAAAGGGTTGCGAAGGAAATGATGAAGGAAATGAGTGAGCGAGGTCCAAGCATCCGGGAATTTTTATCGGCAGACCTAGCATTTAAGGTATCAACTTACCATCTCGAGGCAGAGATAATCTTGGCGCGCGACTTGGGGCTTCTCAAAGATATCTAGCATACATTCGCCCACCGCACAAACCTGCCCACCACACACATTCGCCCACCACACCAATTTGCCCACCACACCAACCTGCGCCCACAGCACAAACCTGCCCACCGCACAAACTCGCCCACAGCACAAATTCGCCCACACAGAGTCGCCCACCGCACTATCTCCCATTGTCATTTTATATTTCAACTACATGCAATTTTTCTTTGAAAGATTGAAATGGACAAAGAAAAATTGAAATGGATCCACTTCAAGAAATCCAGCGGCGTTGGATTGAAAGGGTGAACGCGAAGACGATTACAAAGCGGTGGACTGATCCAGCGCAAGACCCTACCCAGCCTCCACAACGCCAAAAACTACTCGCTCCATCAGAGAAGACTGGACGGAGAGATTCCGAGATCACCCAGGTCAGGTGCCAAAGCGGGGCCCGACAGCCTTACTTACCCCACCAAAGCTCACTTCCTCTACAACATCACAACCTCAGTTCCTACTGCGCAACCCCTCCGCCACCGCAGCGCACACTCGATACAATCTGCCATCAATCCTCCCACACTACTCAACCTTCCACTGGATCCCTGGATCCCTGGATCTCAGGACCGCACAAAGACACGCGGGGTAAGCTCAACCCCAACCAACCTTCGACCTGGCCTGCAAACGCCTGAGCATTCAATGCTCTTCCACCGACTATTGAAGCTGACCTTTGATAGTTATGTCCTTACCCTCCACCCCTCACGACGCTTGCGCATTGAGATTTCGACCTAATGGCAACAAATCGAGGTCCGCTCGCACCGGATGTGCTAGCTTGTCGCTATGCCACCAACGAAGAGCATGCCTTTCATCATGTAAGCTCTTCCACGTTGCCTAATGTCTGAAATGCTCACAAAGTATAGAACGACAGCCATGAACTGCTCATTCTCTGTGACACCATCTGCCGTTATGCGAAGAACGTATATGGTGTCAGTATGACCCACGAAGGGATTAAACGCAGCTTGTTCGAGAAGTACGACTTTCCCACCATCGCACTTGAGACTCGCAACGAGGAGGCGCAATCACTCATCGACCAGTTCAGACAGGCGATTTCTATCTGCTACGACAATTCGTGTTGGGACCCAAATGGCGAGAAGGAGGCTGATCTGGAAACCGGGGAAAGTCGGTCGGCTGCGCTCTGCCAAATAAAGAACAAGGACTTTTCATCACAAATGTGTATTAAGTTGAAGGAGATGCTGGATAAAGGAGTTGTTGAGGTTGTCAGGTCTGGTTTGGTGGCGGAAGAAGAGTACGAATGAGTACAAACGAACGAGCTGTAGCCTAGGTTGGGGTAATTCCATAGCAGAGAAAAGGGTCTTTGCTTGGTAGCGATGGGAGGTGGATGATCGTGAGGTGGTCCCTGGTGCCTCCGGTTTGTCGATCGGTTGGTTATGGTGTTAGTAGGACGGAATCCTAGTAATATACTATGATAGGTTTGTTCTGAAAAAAAGTTAGGCGACGCGCGCCTCCGACTCTCCATCTGGATTTCATCACTAGCTGTCAAAACAAAATTGATCATTTCATTCGAGGGAACTGAAAGTAGATGAAAAAAGAGCGGATATTTGTGCAGGAGAAAGGTCAGAACTAACATAGGATGGGGATATGATCGGCCAACACAACCATCTCCAGGGAATTCCCCAAGGGAGGGCGTGCCCGCTACACTCCTATCTTCACCGTCTCTAACACGTGCCCTATCGTCTCCAGTGAATCTCCACAGCCTCATTGAATTAAGGTTCGATTCTTCTCTTCAGAGCTAGTGATAGAGGGATTGGCACAACAGGAGGATGCTTTTTGACCATTTGCTTTTCTCTATTTCGGTCTGTGATAAAGTAGGTTCTAAGCGCGATTCAGCTTTCGAATTCATCAGTTGCTAAGTACAAATATACTCTAAAACGCCCGGTCTCTCCACCAAGGATGGTCCACTGTTAAGGGAGCCAACATTTCATATTCTGCTTCTGGTGTGTCTCTCTCTTGTCCAATTCCGACCAAATCTCTTACTAATTGCCAGCCTCGATCCCGAGACTCTTCTCGCTTGATAGGATCTATGTCTTCTTCGGCAAAAATCCCAAATGGTGGGGTAATCGCAAAAGGCAGCGAATGTTTTCATTAGCGGATAGTTTCACGCAATACCCGATACAACCCCTCCAAACCTTCAATGGCTTCAGGAGACGGTACCGACTTCTCGGATCTTGGGCAGACTGCTTAGCCGGCTGAGAAGGTTCAAACTCTGGTCGAGAGTCTAGCAGCCGTTCACGCGGTCAAAATACCCTTGTACAAGAATCCCCTTGTTGTCATATCCCCTTGTGCCAAAATTATTATGTACCAGAATCGAGACCTGTGGCCAGAATCCCCTTGTGCCAGAATTCCTTGTTGCCCGAATCTCTTTTCCCAAATTCCCTTGTGCCAGAATCTCCTTGTGCCAGAATCTCCTTGTGCCAAGTTCCTATTGTGGCCCACCCCTGTTGTTGCCAGATTCGCTGCAACGTAGGTCTTAGCGTTCCTTGCCCAAAATCCCTTGCACACCGAAACACCTCCCCCCTTCCCTTTCTCCCAAACACCTTCGCGATGGCTAACGACCTTCCGATGGAACATTCGATTCAACTAATCTTCCGGTCCTGGATACATGCAACAAATGTTCTTGTCGATAGTAGATGCTCCGCGCACCTACTCAAGGTACTGTCTAAAGTTTGTGCCAGTCAGGTCGATCCATCTTGCGTTGATGGCATCGAAACCTCGAACTTGTTAGTTAGACTGATATTTCCTTAACAACATCTACAACTAATTATTTAAGCTCACCATCCGCAAAAGGCACAGCAGCTACAGTTCTAAGTAATGCGACCCAGGTTAACCTCGACAATAAGGATAAAGATGAGAGTGATGAAGACAACAACTCTGATCTAGACAACCTGTTCGCAGTTTCGCCTCTCTTTGTATTTTGACAATTTTAACCATTTTCAGCAGCAACACTAAAACCACCAACACCCCCAGCGATTATGCCTCCTTCTACCCCCCCCCCCCCCCCCCCCCCCCCCCCCCACGCCCACAAGGAAGCTAGGCGCCATTTGCATTGGTTCGGAAAGGTCTCTATTTGCGCCCTAGCCTATCTATATAAAGATTCGTCCAGCGACCCTCTTCCAGAGAGAACAATACGCAAGATCCTTGGCTACCTAAACCTAGAACGAGCTCGCGCAAATCGTACCGGTCCTTCTTTCCTCTTATCTGACAAACGAGTAGACGAGATTATCCTATATTGTGCGCAAAGCTGGGAGAACCGTATAATGGACTGGCCAAAGCTGAGAGAGAGGAGATGAGACTAGCCTTGCTGACGTTCTTTTTCCCAGATAGGAATGGAGGAGGTGATGAGATTAGACAATACGTGAATGGGTGGATGATATGTTCATTGTTCGCTAGAAAATGGTGTAAGTCTTTATCATTTTCGAGTACTGATGTAACTGTGATATTGATTCCAAAGCAGGCTACGCTTATAGGAACAGCTGTATTCTTCATCAGCTCTCAAAGATTTTACAGCTATGTTCCCTTGAACTCTTATAACACGACCTCGGCAACAAGACTTTCGTTTCTCTTTAGTTTCTTTTACGTGACAAGTACAGCTTTTCACTTCGGCTTCTTCTTTCGGTGATTTCGTTTGTAAGTTCAATGATAATAGCAAGAGGCTTAAGAATATTCAGCCCTTTTCTCGGTACATGTGTTTCTAGTCAATTTCGACGTTTACTAGATTTTCATGGACTAGTTAGTTCAGGCCTTGAGAGCTTTAGTGTGAAGATAATCTTGTTTTATTGACTTGCAATTTTCTTCTTGATATTCTTCCACGACTTGGTAATAACTAGCACTCTCCTCTTTCTTTCACGACTACATCAACATTTTCTGCAAAATTCACGCGTAAATCACAATTCTCGTTGACTTTCGCAGTCTACTTGACGATCTGGGCCTAGTAAGAGGACTCAGACTCTTGGAGTTGTAGGGGAACAGGAATTTGAAACTAGGAGGGAATTTTTCTGTTAGTTTAGGTCAGGTTTATAATTCGAGAGAAAGGGAAGTAAGGAGGACTTTGAAAGCGGCAAGATGGGGCTAGAGTAAAAAAAGGGGAAGTAAGCGTTTAAAGGAGAATTCAGAATAGAAAAATAGTATTCTAGTGTTTCTCTCTTCTCTCCAGATTCACAACCTTTCTCTCCCCTCCTAAGTCAATCATTCTCAATCACCCACTTCAGACCCCAACATCGTCTATCGAACAAGCCTGTTGTGTCTCTTCTATATGTTTCAAACAAATCCAAATTCGTTCTTTCGAGAATTGAATTAGTTAGAAAAAGCCGAATGTGCCCGAATCAACAATCAGTCCCATCTGTCGAACAACAAATCTTCTACAATCTTTGAACCCCTCTCTCAATTGAGTAATCGAAGACAGTACAATGAGCGAGGAGACCGAACAACCCATGGTGGAGACACAGGTTATGAACAGCATAACACAGTTAACTGGCATCAGCGACTCGGCCGCTGTCAATAAAAAGCTTCCGGGCGACGTGAAATTGTCGACATGGGAAAGCTCAGAGGTAGGGCTGCAAAGTTGATGTCAGTAGTCATTTTCGTCTTTCGTCTTCCCACCCAAAACAAAACCCCTGCTATAGGGGTCGGCCAGGAACGTGGTTTGCGAAATACGAGATTTAGGAGTGGCATGGTAACATTACGTACCGGGAACGACGAACGAAAAGTGACACAATTAGGCCTTCATCGAACAAGGCCGGCAAGTTTTGAGCTTGCAGTATTTGCATTCGTAGATGTGGTTGAATGGACCGGTGTGACACATTTGGCAAATCCATTGCACCATGGTGGTATCCGACTTGAGCATGATGAAGGAGTGACTGCAATATCCTGGAACGGCCATGGCATTGGTTGGAGAGGGAGCTACTTTGAAGAGTTCACTAGGTATAGCGGAACGCGGTGTTGAGGAGAGTCTTTGTAGGTGGGACTTGGAGGTGGTTAGCACTTCTCTAGATCAGTGAGAGAAGGAGAGATGCGATTCAGCACATACCCCGAAACTCATCAATAGCAGAGCGCTTGGAGTAGTGTGTTTCTTAATCTCTCTCGTTTCTTTTACCTTTTGCTCTATCGTAGAGTACCGCTGAGCGTTGTTTGGCTTTCAAAGTCTTCCTATCAAGACAAAGTTGCACAGGCATACAGTAGATAATTGCTCCGAACCAGAAAGCAATGAAAATTGAAAAGAATAGGAGTACGAGGTCAGTTTCTAAAAGCCAAGTGTCAAACACTTCAAACTTCATTAGGACAAGAAATCCTATGCCCGTATATATTTACTAAGTACGAACTCAGCTAATTTGTACAAAATGAGGCAATAGATCCTCAAGTACACTACTATGTTATGTATTCGGAGGGTACTATTGAGGAAAATCAGATGGAGAGGAATAAGAGTAATCTCCAGGTCGCTGCATTGACAGACGCAAAGGGGATGGCTCCAGTATTATTTCATCAGGTGAATCTGATGGTTCAGATTAAGGGGTGATTTATTTTAAATGAATGACTTATTTGATTAGGCAAAGAATAATAAATACTCTACTTGACTGCAAATTCAATTTTGAGTATGTGATCATCTGTAGTCACAGGCCTCCGGCAGAGAGCGCTTGAGCTATCTAAAATAGATCATCGTTCTCTAATTTCTAGAGTTGAAAGTCCCCTGCTCGCGCCTTCGTTCTACACCTCAGATAGCTATCTCAACGTACTTTCAATTGTATCTCATCGACCAAAATAACAAATTCCAATGACATGTCAACAATTGCAAAAAAACGTAACAAGACCTCATCAATCCGAAAGCTTTATCGTGCAACTATAAAACATAGCCTCTGCTACTACTTTATTATCGGCTATTGTGAGTTCCAACTTGCGGACGTGTGACATGGAGGGTACAACAAGTGTATCTACAATGGAAATCACAAGTCCCTTGGCAGTATTCATTGGCTATGTGGTTTGCTTCGCCACACTAAAACAGTTGTTAAAAGGGCCCAGGGAAAGGGGGTTCCAGAGGTGAAACTTACTATACAGCATATCCACCAACAGTACTGTATCGCGAGAGTGTTGCCAAAAGCAGACCCAGGGAGCTCGAGGTTGATATACTGTCTCGTTAGAATACTATATTTTTGGATTTAGAGCTAGAATACTTGCCGACATCTTGTCTCAGTAACTCTCTTTCGTACAGTCAAGGTACAAAGCAAGCGCGCACTTTTACTGGTTCCTAATTTCTCAGGTCGATAGAGCTGTAGAATGAGATAATAATATATGAGAAGGATATTCAAACAGACGTTGAGAAAAGGGAGACCTTGGACTGAATATAATATACTAAAAGCTGAAACTTCCCAATAAAGTTGTCGAGCACAAGGTCATTTTAGGGGGCGAAGTTAGAGTCTAGCAAGGTACGTGGTTTTAGTTTAAATTGGATTAAGGGATCCCAGAATATTTCGATCGTTTTTGAAACAAGCTAGGTCGACGATGATGAAGTCTAGAAGGTCTGCGGTTCGTTTTGAACGACAGACTCTAGTGTACCAATATCTATGTAACGAAACTCAAACTAACTAACTAAGGTAACTGGCCTCGAAGGTTGGTATGCGGTAAGAAGTAGATATGCGCCGGGTGTTCACTTGGGAAGCGAACTCATTACTGGTATTAAATATGTCAAACAAAATGATATGATTGATAAGGTAAATTGAGCACGAAACTCCTATCTAATGACAGATATGCCAGTCTTATATATAACCTTCTATTGGGTTAGAAGTGTATCTATAAGGAGTGAATGATGATTATTAAGATGATGTATAAGATAATGAATAACCATAATGATTAAGGATCCTGTATAACAGAGGTGTAATATGAAAGTGGATCAAATAAGAAAGCAGACCCAGCAGAACACCTTCATACTCCAAAGTCGCTAAGTCGCTCGTCGCGCTGTCTGGACTTATCAGGTGATACATAACCAAAAAAGATCCCAGGATCGCTTAGCTAGACTAGCCAATCCCTATTTACTCTAACTATTATAATAGTGCTCGTCCAGCCAGAACGCCGCCTAGACTCACTCATCACGTGTGCACGTAATGAGTGACAATCTACTTCAAAGCAAATCAACCTCCCCAGACCTCCCATCATGCACCATAAGTTCTTGAAGTACTTCAACAATGTCGACACCATATCTTTCCTCAAGGCTCCTTCTAAATCTGTTCTTCCTTTCTGCTTCCCCATAAAGACCCTCAGTCCACCTCTGCCCCGACGAAAATGCATTACGCCAACACCTAAGCCAACTAATAATGTCACCTTCATCCTCTTTTCTAACTTTCCACGTGTCTTTCGTCACCTCATCGTGGTATTTAGTCTCCAAGATAAATCTTGCTCGCCGATATTCCTTGAACAGACACCATGCTTTTACCTCCATCACATTGTCATCTCGTATGACAGGTAACAACACGTCAGCGGGTTTCTCCGTCTCTTGACTTGCTTCTTGTTTGTCAGAAGTTCTAGAGAGGATATCATGGAGAGAGGTATAGGCATATTCAGCCGTAAATATTTTCCTTGTATCGATATAGAGAGATTTTAAACCCTCTACCTGTGGTATCATCGCTGTGTCGGAGACAAAGAACGGGGTGATGTTGAAGATGTAGTCGAAATTAATAATCAGATTCTCCGCCGCGACATTGTGAAGCGCACCTAAAGCTGGAGCAATATCTGACAAATACTGACGAAGTAGTTGGTTGATGTCGGCATTTGCGGGCATGCTGTTTGGGTAGGTATCGGTATAATTATCCCAGTTTTCCTTGCAGAGAATTGGAAAATGTGGATAAAGGAAATCCTTCGTAGGGTTGAATAGAAATCTCATCCCATAAAAAGTGACAGTGCTGTATGATTCGAGAGCCATTTCCCTAGACTCCTGGGTATCCATGTATAAAGATGGGAGTGGGTTGTCGATTCTCATTCTATTCTCTTGCCCGTTGGGGAAATGGAAGAAAAGGTGAACTGTTTGTGGGCTAAGTGTCATAAGTTGGTGTCGTAGCTCATCTAGAGAAGGTGTATTGAAAGCCGACATTATCTGAATTCGAAGTTTGGTTGAATACTGTCAGTACAATTAGCTAGCAAAATAGCAAAGTTAGCTTTGTCTTACTAGGTATAGGTAGTAGAGGCAAATGTTTGGCTAAATGTGGTCTGTAGACTGCTGGTCGATACGGAGGGCAATATATAGAATGCCGAAGAATAGCTCTTCTCGAGAGAATGAAGATGTTGAGGCAGAAAATGTTGACTTTGGAGATAGAGCGGACTCCTTTCTCTTATAAACAAAGGGCAGAGTCGAGCAGTTCGACGGTAGGACAGCAAGTGGAAAGGGCTAGAGATGTTTCAGAATTATTTGTTCTTGTTCGAAGCAATATTCTCCGATGTTGAACGGTCTTCTGCTGCCTGGGCTCTACGGTCTAGATGAAGTTAGAAAGGAATAGAGTAGAGGATCGCCCCGAACCAAAGGTCAAGAAGAATAGCAATGAGTAAGAATTCCGAGTCGGCTCCTGAAAGATAGACGATGAATGTGAACATTTTTTGGAGAATCTTAAGTCTTGTAGAATTTTTCGTATTCTTAAAGGATTGGAACAGACACTTGTTTTATATAATTGTAACAGGATTCAACACTGAGGAACCATGTAAAGGGTTTCTAATAGTAAGCTCATTATGAAATATGAGCATGTTGTTTATACAAGTAATTATTGGAACTCTTTATATGCTGACTGAGAAGAATGAGGTATATTAAAATCATTGAGAGGTGAGATTTTCTGTAAAGGAGACAGATCCCTAATTATAATATCAACAGTACGTATTCCTTAATATATTGTCTCCCTTGCTCATCCCTAACATCAACCACATGAAGCGTCTTTTCCGCCTAATTATAGCACATGAACCAACTTCATCCTTACTCTCTTCTATTTAGCGTCCTTGATCATACTGCTTGCATAGACACCAATGATAGCTCGAGTTGTTTCCTCTAAACCCCACTTCCTAGTTCCACATTGATTGATCTCATCAAGTCCCATATCTTCCATTTCTTTCTCTGAAAATCCTTCCTGTGATAAGAAGTTCCGCCATTTTCGTAAATTTGCCGGAGTCGAAGGATAGATCTTGTATTCTCCTACTTGAATTAGTATTTGTAGAGAGAAATAGGTGAGAACTTACTTGAAAAGTCTTCGAGAGGAGTTACAATGATGAAGCGAAGTTCCGCCATCCCTTTTTCTAACACTTTTTTCAGGTGCAAACACTGCGTCTCTGTCCAGTCAGAGAGCATAGTGGTTTAAAAATCAGTAGACAGAGTTGAAAAGATGTAGAGCTTAAACAAGAGAGGGACAAGAATAATGAGTAACCAACGGGATAAAACCTGCCTTTTATATTAAGAGAACAGTGCCTGCCTCGTATCTGCCAACGCTTTTTGCTTTGTGGCAATAAACCTATTTTGGAGGATTTTCGTTTCTCCTTGCCGACCCCGAAAAGGATATAGGACAAGGTTATAGTAATCGCTCAGAACAGAATTGTAGGTCTCCTTCTCATACGATGCTCAAGTGCCCAGTCTCTCAAATTTACCTAGCAGATAGTACAGCTTTTGCTTACATGCACGCACATAGAAGCAGTTGAAAAGACTAGTCAAATTATGTTGCATTATTCTCCACATCCTAGAATGATTTTGATTTAAAGACTAAAAGCAAAAGAGAAGTCAAAGAACACATTTATATGTCAGTCGCGACCGTGATCTTTCAACATCCTTGACCAAAACACCACACCTAGGATTGTCTCCAAGGTCAAGCGTATTTCAGGCAAAGTCGCCTCTTTCCCTACATGCACAAGATACTGCCTCTGCACATTTTCCCATTGATGTAATTCATGTTCTCTCCTCTTAAAGCACACATCGTACAGCTCCCCAGGCTTGGGGAATGTCTGGAACATAATACACAAGAGCAACCGATGTTCAGGTAGAAGACTTTCGGTCCAAGAAGTTACGAAGGGAGGCATCATTTGATCATGAGAGAGCAGAGGAACTACTAGTTGCTTGATAGCTTTGGTAGCATCCTCATATCTACCTTGCTCCGTAATGATTAGAGTGGGGATCTACCTATAGTTACTTATTTTGTAGGATGAAATAATCACAGAAGCACTTACTGGTTCAATAGAGAAATCTCTCTGTGCTTCCCAAGCATCTCCTGCTAGAAAATTCACCTTTGACTTGATATTCTCCTTGGAAGGAAATTAGTTTGATACCGTATCTCGTGTTCAGGTCAACTTACAATAAGGCAATTCCAAAGCTTGCAGAGCTCTTCCACTGTCAGGCCTGGGTTGTACAAAGCCCCTATCTTTCTCATATCCTCCTCTTCAGCCCCTGTTCCTCCTACTGCGAAGCGATAGAAGAACTCTTTCTGTGAAAATTCTGCCCGTGTACACGACAAAAGGCAACATTCCTCAGATGAAAGTTGATCGATAACGCCGAAGATCTCCGAGAACGATACTGAGGTACGTATCAACAGGCTCTGTAAGGCGAGGCTTGCTCTAATCCTTTCGGTGTTTGATTGAGAAATCTGGGACTGATCGAGGGCGACAGGTTTTCCTGGATTCAATGGTTCTGTTGCCAAATTTCGTCCATCAAAGCAAGCGTCACACCCCTTGCGAACGTGTTGACATGGGCACACATCTCTGCAATCGTATTTGCGTTTCCTGTCGCAGTTGCAACAATACGCTTGACTGCGTCGTAATCGAGGCTCCCGGAAAACCCGTTTATGAACATTCGGGGGCTTGGCCCACGAGGCGGCAATGTTTTCCTGTAAGTCCGCTGGTTTACTCTTCCCCTGTTGACCCTTACAGATTTCCGCAAGAGAAGAACGTAAAAGCACAATTTTGGAAGAACTCGATTGGAGAGAGTTTACTGAGGACTGCGGAACTTGCAAGCATTGCTCGACATCGGGATGCTGTGTTCTGTATCTGAATATGCATCGATGGCAAAGACGGATAAGCATAGCTGATGCCATCATAAACGCGTTGTACAATGTAGTCCAAACCTCTTCGATGCCGAAGCCTTTCCGTGCTACCTGTGACAGGTCGCTTTCCCCTTCGACCAATCTGCCACGCTGTTGTCTCCATCCAAAGTATGGCACATACCGGAAGAGTTCAACCAGCCAGCTAACAGGATCAATTGTACTCGCTTGAAAATAAGGAAGTAGGAACGGAAGCACGGGTTCGGACTCCTTGGATAACTGTTCCCGGTAGAAGGCATAGTTGTTGTGCGAGTCGATGAGTCTAAACAATTTCGATATCTCTGATAGCTCTATAGCAGGAATATTTGACCTTCGGATGCCATCAAGCACTGCTATCAAAGAGCTTTGGTTCCGCAACAGACGAAGATGCTAGTAATTTTAGACTTAGTCAAAACAGGTAGAGAAGAAGAGGTTCACTTGCCTTTACAACCTTCGTAACACGCCCGACCAAGCTACGGTCAGCAGTAAGACATGCAAAGACATCATCACTTAACGCTGACCATTGCTTGCCATACGTAAAGCGGGTTTCCTTGCGATATTGAAGGAAACCATCGACTGAAAAGTTGCGAAAGAGCTTGCTCTCGGTGTCCGTGATTGACTCAGCCAATTCTATTGGCTTATTACAAGTAATGCCTTCGAGAAAAGTAAAGTTCGTGGAAAGTTCACTCCAATTGCCTTCCTCAGCCATAAGGGCAAACCGTATTTCCAGAACAGCAAACCGATTGACGATATAAGTCGGGTCTTTACTTGCAAATAGGTCCAAGATAGGACGGAGGAGATAATCCAGTGCATCTCGGGGCTGGGTGGAGCTGGGGTGTAGGCTGCTGGCAAGAATCCAGTGTGCTAGAGTGTTTCGAGAGCGCAGTTCCTGTTAATTTCATAAGCAGGCTGTTACAGAGAGTACTGTTGCAGAAACTTACCTTCTCGACCACAAGGTACTTGTTTTTTTCCTGGTGAGATAGCCCTCTCAGCCTCTGAAGAAGGATGTTGCGAGTATTCTGAACTCCACATAACAAACTTGTGACGGCACACTCTTCATGTCCATGAAAGTAGCTCACCCACTCTGGGAAAGTGACCCTATGCACTGCTGCGTAGATAGTATCATGGAAGTTGTTTGCGATCGCACAAGGATCTTGGGAAGCAAAAGTTGGTGGTGTCCAAGACCACATCCAAACAACTGGCCTCCTGACTGCTGGCTGTAGCAGCTTTAAAAGCTCCCTGGCCTTGCGATCTCTGGTCCACTCGAGGATTTCGTTGTATTGAGCTCCGGCAGCAACAGATATCAAAAGGGAATCCAGTCCAGGATCCCACCGATCTGATAATGTAACTTGAGGTGCATTCCGATCTTGAAATGGGAGACGGCAGATATGTCGAATAGTATCCGGGTTATTTGTTGTTCTAAGTAAGTCGTGAACTCCTTCCTCCCACAGTGAAGTCTTGAAGAGGGCTGAAGCCGAGGCGTAAGGCGAACTTCCCAGTAAGAGGTCGCGAGAAGCGGACGTGACCATTTCCCCAGTTTCGTGTGGGCGAAAGGAGGCGAGCATGATCGGGGAAGAAAACGCAGTGTAACAGCGGTGAGCAATGAGAAATGAAGAGGGCGTATGCAGGTTTGCCTCGTTCTACAAGTTTCCTCTTATACATTGAACATGATCCGCACACCTTTACCCACAATTCTACGTCCTGTCTGACATTGAGCCGAATCCACAGATATACACAACATAGACTTAATGGCACTGCCAGGACAAATGTCGGTGGGTTAAACTTATGTCCGCTGCTTGAAATCAGAGCACTGGTAGTAAATTTGGAAAACAAACTTGAGACAGTCTCGAAGTGATTGCGTGAGACAGAAGATAGTCGAATATAGCACTACCATAGTTGCTACTCCTACCTAAAGCATTCCTACTCCATGGTTGGTGAAAATCCAGAAGACTGTTAAGGGGATGTGCCGCTGTGGTTCTAACCTGAAGCGGCACCAGTCAGTGATCAAACTTGAAGGGAAATTTGCACCGTTATGGACATTCTCTTGCTAGAGGATCATACCTATCTCTTCTGCCAATCGGCCTCAAAGTCAGCAATCTTATTCAATTAAAGAAATCTCTCCAGCTCCGGCATGAAGCGGCGAAAACCGGATTTCTGCGTGTATCTTTCACTTCAATGTTCTGCATAGATTTCTAGTGAAAGCTGTCAGTGCGTCTCACAACAACTAGGCGAGAAACCGGCGTTGTATCAGCGTTGATCTCCCAAAAATAAAACAGGCTTCAAGAGTACTCTTGCTATTGGTATCGATATAGAAAGACACGAAGAGCTCGTGAAGTGTGCTGTTTTGATATTGGCTGAGCGGAAGCGCTGAAATTGCGCTCACGGACCATCCGTTGCATTGAGCCATATGGAGACATGGATCCCTGTAGAGCGGGATTTCGTGTTGAAATCCCGTTCTACAGGGGTCCAGCTATTTCCACTTAGCATCAAATATCTCCAACATCAAACATCTTTAGCATCAAACATCTCTGTCCTCGACGAGTTTAGTAATATTAGCACACATTAAATCCAGCTATGGGAACACTGATCAGTACGCTTGATCCTGAGGTATATCGTGTCCACGCAATTCATATAGCTGTATACTCACTTTTTTCACAGCAATTGAAAGTCTATCAGCGGAGTGTAGGGAATGTACTGCCCATTGTCCAAGACAAAGACGCCGTATAATCAACTGTTCATACTTTGTTTGAGCACGCTAACAACATCCTTCCAGGAACTCGCAGAATTAATTAAACACATAACGAACTCGCGCGACCCAGTTGCCTCTCAGTCCAATCTGCGGGAATTCGCGCGATACGTTAAATCCAACGAGCCACATTCATCATCTCCCACGCTAACGAGCAATGAGCCGCCCAAGGCTCCAGAGCCAACTAGTCAAAACGCATATCTTCTATCATTTAGAAACAACTTTGAACACCGCCGACCCAAAATACAATCCTTCCTAGGGGAGAGACTTTCATGCTGGCGTGATGATCCTCTTGGTTTCTGGGGCCAGATCGTCTCTTTGTCAGGCCTCGAACCACGGGCAGCTTTCCACCATCTAGCCACCTATATTGATAAATTTGAGGATGACAGGATTACTAGCCCAATCCGGAGACGTCTATCTCTGGTCAGACTTCATGAATTTCGAAGGGCAATCGAGCGCAGGATCCAAATTCTAGTTGAAAGTTCACAATTAGAAGTTAAGCAAGGTACAACTTACAAATCAATTTCCTCCGATGTCTTGTGCTCATTGCACTACGACTCGGGTTTAAAAAAATGGCAGGAGATAAGGCGTAGGATCATTTCGCGACTTCGAGCTGGCGAAAGATATAGTCAATTACGGATTGGAATGCTTTTGGCCCTTGGGGATACTCCACAAGATGCAATGTGAGTACTCTGTTTCCAAAATCTGTACTTATATGATCTAATACTAGCAGAGAAAAATGCCCCCCGGATGAATTCGTCCTGATGCGAGAGTTCTGCGCCAACTTCCTCATTAAATCAGCGACTGAGGCGGATCATTCCACAGAAGGACAGGATGAAATAGCTGAGCTAGACAGGCTAGCAATTGATCTTAAAGATGCACTATGGAATAAGGAGCTCGACGAGACAAAATTGGATTCTCTGATTTTGGCTCTAAAGCCTCCGCAATCAAATGTGAATAGTCACGACATATCTAATGGTATGCCAATCTCATCTCGACCCTTCCCCCCCAGGAATCTCACTAATCCCTTCATCTCTTCCCAGGGATTTGTACTACGAGCAGCCTCTCAAAACGGAAAGGTGTAGGAGACAAACGCCTCTCTACTAAGAGACTTTTTCGAGGCGCACAGAATATGGTCGAACGCGAAGATACGGATCTGCAATCACGAACAATCACTACAGCAGCTCATCACTTCCCAGGCAGTCATGACCTACCGGATGAAGCAGAAAGTATGCAAGTACTGCTTGCTGCAGCCGGTCTTCGAGAGATCCCAGTCAGCCGACATGCTTCCCATAGATCGCCAACTTCGCAAGTCATTCCAGGTAACCTTGGTCGCCACGATACTAGCCCATCAGTAGAGTTCGGCCAAGTTATGAGCTTCAACTCTGGAAGTGATCGAACGACTTTGCCATGGATGCGCAAAGAGATCATCTTCGGTTTTAATGATCCCCCCTTTTTGGTGACAGAGGACACGGCCAGCGGGATGACCTTCGACTTCAGCGACGACCCAGCCGCATTACAGGGCATAAATGAGGGACTTGCTTTCGACTTCATAGACGATCCAGCGACATTATCAAGCTTGGGTCAAGGCCCTGCTTTCGACCTCAACGGTGACCCAGCCGCGTTACAGGGTATAAACCAAGGACCTACTTTCAACTTCATAGACGATCCAGCGACATTACCAAGCTTGGGTCAAGGCCCTGCTTTTGACCTCACAAATGATACAGCAACACAACAGAGCATGGGACAGGGAACGACCATGAATGGGAGCCCATCCGTTTCCCACAGAGGAGATGTTTGTGTGGGTGCTGGCTTCGCTGATCCGGTAGGACCATCCAGCAGGGATTATAACCATGTGCGGGCTGTCTCTCGAGGTGGATGTTTTGCGCTCCCGCGAAACGTAGTGGCTGATATTGAATGGGACGGTGGGATGGCGGTGACTTGAAATATGTCAAGACTAAATTGCTTTCTTTATTAATTTGGTGATATCTCTGTAATCCCAGTTCCATGCATTCCATATCATGATTTTGAAACACACTTCAACAAGCCAACACCACCGCCTGGTTGCGGGTACTCTATCACCAAATCCCCATCCACGATGATTATATCACCTGGCTCTAAACGAATATCTTTCGCCGGCGCGTTGATGATCTCTTCGGCCTTCATTCGATGTGATCCCTCCACGATCCTAAAGAAGCCATTCTCGGGTCCAAGTTCTTCTTCCACTGCCCTGTATATAAACACTCGACCACGACCTGCTTTCAAACGCTTTATCTGGGGGTTGTGCATCCAAACGACGACATCGTTCACAAGGATCTTCGCATCGCTGTAAGGCTTCTGGAGTAGGGTCTTGAGGAATTCATCGTCACCAAACTATTTAATCAGTCTCATAGCTTCCACAGGGAAAGGAAGCACTCACGTCGAACCCGTCATGGAGAAGTCTGCTGTTACTCTCGCCCCAGCCCAACCTCTCAAATCCCAAAGAAGATGTGCTTTGCTGGAACTTGCGTAGGTTTTCCATCGAGATCTCGGCCTTTGCCGCGTCGATCAGATCGCGCGGAGCAGGCTGTACTTTGATTATCTTGTATCCAAGATCGTTTGACATCGTAATCTCCAGGCCAGCATAAGTACGCTGGGGGCAGCGGAGGCGGAGGGGCGTTATCAACGGCTCGTAATGTCGCTCACCCAAAGCTTTGATTGCGGGGCAAAAATTTGTTCTTCGCCTACGACAACGGCACGTGAGATCTCTAAAGTGCTGCGCCACGTATGTCGAGCGACACCAAAATTACTTTCCCGATTGTTTGGATTTCATCGTCACTTTATTTATTCACATATAATTGGTAGAGCAGGATTAGAGGATTCATGATGTCTTGGTGTTCATCTCCCAGCTCCTCAAGCTTTCAGCTTAGGGTTAGGGTCCGGACATCCGGCAGTGCCATAATGAGCGATAGCAGTTTCGGTCATCGATGGCGGGTGGGTTTTTTCGGTTCTAGAGGGGTGGCCCGAGGTGCGGGGAACTCTCTCCAGTTTCCTAGCCACTAGACATCTCAATGGGTAGCTGTACGCATTGTATTATATCCGTAAGAATAGGGACGGTAGGTGGGTAATCTAAAAGAGACGCTTAGTTCTGGGTAGTGGTGACACCTGGCCTGTGGGTTGGGGTTTAATTCTGCGAGTTCCTGGACAAGTACCTTGTCAGCGTGCTCAAAGGGATGAATGGCCGGTCATACGGTATCTTTATCTTGAACAATGTGCAGTAGATCTCCTACGCTTTGTTGATACTGCTGTAGGGAAAAAGTGAGGATATAGCTATATAAAATGCGTGGAAAGCATATACCTCACGTTGCTGGGATGATCAATCAAGGATTTCAATGGTAAAAGTTGAGGCCTGGGTGATCTTGTACGACCAGCGCTCTCTTTATCTTGTTCTAGATATACTACATATACTGCCACAAGATAGATTCTTGGATCAACTTGAAGTCACCTGAAATATCACCACAGAAGGTTACCTCTCCGCTCTCATTCTCCTTAGCCAGGCTTGTTAAAGAAGTATTCTAACCACTAGATAGTTATGACAACAACCATCGATAAATTGCTTGAGGATGGGCGTATTGCCACTCACGCCAGAGTGGTCGTTCATACTACAGGTCCACTTGGTCCAAACACCCCAATGAGCGACAATCACTGGTCTATTTACTTGCTTCTAGCAAAGGGTGGTTCACTTCGCTTGAACATGAGAGCAGATTGGGATGACGACGCCGAAGCATGGAACACAGAGGGAATACTCGATTGCTCAACACATACATACATTAAGACAAATTCTTGTATCGAGTTCTGGGACTATCCAATTCCCAATATTTCTGTTGGGTGGATTTGCACTCTTCTTTGGAACAAAGAACGCGATTCGTATGAGATGTCAGGGGGAGGTTCTGGTTGCCGCTACTGGGTGTAAGTACTTCTATACTCATATGCAACAGCTGCTAAGTTGGCTTCAAGTTATACTATTATTTGGCTACTCGAAGATCAAGAATACCTTTCATCTGGTTCTGCCAATAGTTTGTGGCCCAACCTGCTTTACAGATACTCTAGATCCGGGGAAAAAAGAGACTTACCAATGGTCAAGGGAGAGTTCTATGAGAGTGGCCGATTTCCAAAATCAACGGTTCAACAAAGTACCCAAAACGCCACGGTGGCTACACCATCTGTAGCTACCAGCTCATCATCTGCTGTTTACACATACCAATCACCAACTACGACGACTGAGCAGCCATATTATTATGTCCGTGACAGGGAGTATTTTTACTGGAATACCCGAGAGTCTATCAAAGTAGATCGTCCAAAGAATGTATGGGTCAAAAATGCGAACGGATGGTCGGAAACCAACAGGGAGAAATACTGGCGATTCTGGGATGGGAAGAAGACTTGTTATGAATGAGTATAGGCGCTTAGTGTATTTTACCAGACAAATTGTGTTAGTCGAAAGGATACACGCCTGAGACTGAGCAGAGTTAAGTATATTCTATCAACAACTCATGTATCTCGTGACTTCTTCTTAGTTATTAGGCCTAATTAGGCATAGTGTGAGATAATTGAAGAGCATATTGAATCCGAATATCTTTGACTAAATCTGGGAACCATCTAGACTATGTTGGAATACGCCTATTTTAAAAAAGTTGAAGTGGGTCTCCGATTGACTTTAATTGCCTTTTACTTCATATCGGGTTGTACTAGTGGAGGAGGGGTACTTCTCTCTATCCATTGGTATGCGGTAAGAGGTAGAAGGCGCCGGGTTGTTCACTTGGAAGTGAACTCGTTACTTGTATCAAAGGTGTCAAAAAATATAATAAGATTGATAAACTAAGGTGAGCATGAAGCGCCTAACTACTGGCAGACGTGCCAGTCTAGTCGGGTATACTGGAGCGCTGGTCGCTCCCCTCGCTTGTCGCCCCAAGCGATTCTTAGCCACGTGACTTGTGATAAAAAGAAATCCCTAGATCGCTTAGCTAGCCTAAACATTCCTATTTGCTGTAAGGTCCTCGGAATGTGCTTGTCCTGTCAGAGCGCCGTCTGGACTTCATGTATCACACGATAACACGTGATTTGTGACACCCAGGGGCCTTGGCCTTACCTCACTCACCTTGTCACCACGCCACTTCACCTTTCCATTTAACCACCTCGTCTCCTCAACTTCTCACTTCACCACACCATTCACCACTTCACCACTTCACCACTTCACCACTTCACCATTTCACTCCCCACTTCACCACTACCTCACCTTCTCGTCCCACTCCTCACTATGGCTTCTTCTAACCTTCATCACGAAACTGCAACCGACGATGAAATAGCAGCCTTCTGTTTGACTGCAAACCATATATCTCTTAGCGAAGCTTGTTATGATAACCACGTGGTTAGGTTATCTGACAAAGCAGTAGTAAAGTTTGGTATAGGCGTCAAGGAAGAGGAGGCGGAAAGTCAAAGGCGGGCTCACGAACTAATCAATAGTAATATCGTTCGGATTCCATTGGTCTATCGTTTTTTCACTAAAGAACAACAAGGCTATATTGTTATGGAGTATATGCAGGGAAGAGTCATGGAGCCTGTGGAAAATTCTTTTCTAAGAAATAGAATTGCTAATATTCTTGCTCATCTTGCTCATTTACGCGGTTCTGTGCCTGGTCCACTTGGTGGTGGAGTGTCATGTGGTATCCTTTGGTCTGAACACAGCGAAGAGCCTTCTCTTCATACTGTTAAGGATCTGGAAAATTGGTTCAATATGAGATTAAAGAAACAAGATCCTAAACTAATATTCAGTGAATCTGAATTGGTTCTGTGTCATCTTGACATAGCTCCTCGAAACTTCCTCTTACTACACGACGATTCTATTTGTCTTCTTGATTGGGCTTCTGCTGGGTTTTATCCAAGAGTTTTCGAAGTATGTGCACTACGAATTACTCATGGATTGAGAAATTCTTTTCATGAAGATGTCCTGAAGCTGGGGGATTTGACAGAGAAGGAGGAATTTCAGATAACTTCAATGATATTGGCTTATTCCAATAGCGTACGATATCACTTGTAAGTCCTCGTCTTTTTTTCTAGTTGATTTTTCTCATCAGCTCTCTAGCGGACCCATCCAGACGTTACACGAGACAAACCCTGTACCCGTCCTAGAGCACCAGGACGACGATCCTAGCGATGATTGATGGTTAATAACAGCGCCGGGGGACGGTCCTAATTCTACAAAGGTACATTAAGTCTCAAATTATACACAATTTGCCCAGAACTAATTATATTGCTCTTAGGAACTTCTATGCTGGCCACAATATCGGATCAAGAACGACGCACTATTGCCAGACAGGTTATTACGTACTCCGGAGATTTATGCAAACTACAAAGCACAATGATGACACGTGCTATAACTTCCCGGGGAACAATCGATGATCGGATACCATTCGAAACGCCTCAGTTGTTTCTGCTATAATAGATTTCGAAAGCTGTGTCTACGTTCCGAAGTTTTGGGGGGCTCTCGAAATATTCCGACGCGCGGCGCAACGACCGCACAAGTGGTTTACAATACTCAAGGAGTTTTCGCGATGACATTTTCAAATCGATTTTTACCCATATGACCTTGCTTTGTGTTGGCGATTTCTGTGTGTATTCCAGTGTACCACCTCGTAGTATATTTGTCTTCGGTCTTACTAGCTTGGTGGGGTTTTGCTTGTCCGTACCTTCGTAGCCATATCAAATTCACGTCTATATGAAAACGTAAAAGAAAGACTCGAGATCGTGCCGATATGTGTGACCTTTGCCTTCAAGAACCTCGATCGCCTTAACCTACATAGTGCTAGTTCGATGCCGAGCTCCACTCGACACAGTGTCCAACTCCTTCGCCAGATCTAGGTCAATCAGCATCCCTTCCGGGTCTCCTTCAGCGGCGGCGTTTATGATAATAATGTTGTTTTCAGAAATGTCCTGATGAAGAATCATGCCGTCGTCAAGAAGCGACCTATGACCTCGGATAGCATCGCGCAGTGCCTCTCAAAGCTCTTTGTCGACCACTGATTCTTTAATACTAGGAATGCTGATTGCGTCTAGCTCGTCGCCTGAGTTCCTTGATTAGATTAATGGCCCATTAATCTAATCTAATCTAATCATTTCTCACACTGCCTTTGACAAGCATATTTGTTGTCGCACAATAATCCACTCTAAACAACCCTAGAACAAGATGAAAGACAAGGAGGAGGAAAGCCTCCGGTCCAAGCACTTCGATAGCAAGAATGGCGCAAAATATCTTGTTCTTTCGTTGGCTAGGTAATAAAAGCGCAGGTAGTCTGCGTGCCTTCGGTTAGGCACCGGCGGTTTAATGGCCAATTTTGCCTCGAAATCGCGGGGTGCACAATCGCTTTCTTATAACGATACAACACCGAATGGACAGCCCCTCAGGATTTGATCCAACAAAGAGGCCCGCGGGCGAGAGCCTCCACGGGGGGGGCTGTGAATCCTTTTCTAAATAATGTCCTTCCGCCAAAGGTATATTAATGTCCTCTCAACTGTCAACTTACCAATCATCGCCCAGGCTTTACGTCCATGCCTCGGACAAGTCACGTTAGATGAACCTTCTTCAGCCTCGATCTGTCAATAGGGAGCCTTGTCTCTAAATATTTCTGCATCAGACGGTTCTCCATCATCTGCTTATCTACCACAGGGTAGGGTGGTGTCAGATATACCGCGGATTACACAGCCACCTAGTATTTCCACGGATGTACCTTCAACCACCGATACCATGTATGATTCATTAAGAGCCTTACTAGCCCCTCTTCCCGATATCCTTTCATCAGGACAAACTATAATTAGTCCTGGAACAGAAAGCCCTGAAGCATTCTTTACGGCTACGCTCGGGACCTCCGAAAAGCAGAGGGTGGAGCGATTAGTCAACGTGGTCCAGGGGTTTTCTAACGCTGATGAATTTTCCGATGGATTGTACACACGTTTGTCTGGGTGGTCGCGCATCTTCCGGTCCCAACCTGAAGTAGGGTTTCAAGATGAATCCGCACCGGAAACGGCATTTGAGGCTGAACTTGCTCATAGGCTTCGTCGACTAGAACAAACTCGCCGTCATGTAAAGAGGAAGGATTGGGGAGATACTCGAATTTGGCTGATTTTCCTTGCTCACGAAGTGGAATATATATCTCAGTCTGCGGATATTGACTATTATACTTCCCGAGGGGTTGACCGGATGTCGGCTGCAATAAATTTGGTCAAGAAACACTTGGATACAGCAGGAAGTGATTACAAGCGGGCCAGAAACATCGTGCAAGTCATGAGAGAAGGTGGTCCGGCCTCTTCTCTTTGCACTGTTTAATTAGTAACATAATACAAGCGGATCCTGCCGGGGCAGCAAACTACTGAGGCAGCTCTTGTAAAACTTGCTGTTGAGAATAAAGAACGAAAAGCGAATACGTGGATTTGTGAAACAGATGAACGGGCAGAATAGCTCCGTGAGGAGAGACTACGGTATGTTACATTTCTTATATGTCAACCGAAAGGAGAGATCGTTAATTGGATTACATGTAGTCAACCATGGCCAGGGGGAAGCTAAACAAAATAGTATCAAATGACATTGAACCTTTGTCGCTCTATTCAATGCACAACATTTCCCAAGCAACACATTGACCGCATCCTTCCCATCAGAACGTGGCTCTCTTCCTCCCAACCCTAATGAAACAAGATAGTCATGACGAAAGATTCGTAAGAAAAATAATATATTCAAGCTGTGGATCGTTTATTCGCGCCCAAGACGAACTTTTCACAATTTCGTATGCTCCAATCCCGGAGATTTCTGAGTGCTGTAAAAGCCTCTTTGCAACTCTGGGGGTCACTAGTAACATCCCAGCCCTTCACCTGAGTCAAATGATATTTGAAATGGCCACTGTCTTTTTCGACTTCGACATGAGTAACGTAGATTTTGAGAGTACCGATGCCTGGAAGGAAGACGGCTGAGCCAGTATAAGCCTTTGGTGGGTCATCTCCGGTGAAGTTGCTTTTGTAGCGCCGAAGTTCAAACATGCCCCTCGCGCCATGAGCCCCATCGTAACAAACCTGACGCGGGGCGACTAATAGACCAGCCCTGGGAGACTCAGCCTCAAGAAAGAAGTTAGCGGCCATAGGAGCTTTTCTGTGTTTTGTGCCAATGATGAGAGGGCCCAATTCATGTTGGACTCTTTGGTTGATCGTATGAAGATGGACACCACTGTATCGATCCAGGGAACAGTGCGGGGTTTCCCCATTGGCCATGGATTTGGGCCTGGTGAAGAGCATTTTATCGTGCGTTGGAATGTCCGTTTTGCCCCAGATGAGACCTGCCAGCTTCATCATAGCCTGGTTCTCGTCAATCACAAGCTTGTGTGCGTCCATGAACTTTCCCCAATCAAAATCATCCAGATCATCTCGAGTGGCACTCGAAATTGCCACTATCTCGTCAAGATTGGCTGGCCGGTGCGAGACTTCGTTCATGTATATTCTATAGTGTCGCAGACAGTCTTCGATATTTTCGGCTGTGGTCTTTCTCGATGTCGTGCTCGCGGCGACAGACGCCTTGCCCCTTCGCGCCTTGCCCCTTCGCGCCTTGCCCCTTCGACTACGCGGTCTTCGGTTCTTCGGAGGCATATTGGGTGTCGGGGGTTCTGACGGAGGCAGACACTATGCGAGTTAGCAACGATAATCGACAATATAAGACGGGTGGACCTCACACCGCGAATGTCCTGTAGGTCTGGACCACCTCTTCTGGAAAATTGTTTTAAACCTGGGTCCGTCAGAGACGGGCGACCCGAAGGAGGTGTTGGTAGGGAGGGGCGTGGTCGAGGTTGACAAGGGAGCGTTTTTAGAGCGTGACAAGTAAGAAAGGTCGCGATGAAGGGATGCAATGATGTGTTCTGCCGGGGTTTTTTTGGAGGGCGCCCACCACCACCATCAGTCTGCTGTCTCCTGCGAAGAATTGGCATGGCCGGAGTCTTGCGAAGCATTGGCATGGCCAGAGGAGAGCAAGAAGGGGCGGATGAGAGGATTAAATGAGCAGGCGGGGGCTCTCTCCACCGGGGAGAGAAGGCGCCTCGGGGTTTGGTGTGGTTGTTTGGACATTGGAGAGACGGCGGGCTGTTGCTAGGAGGGAGTGGTGAGGCGGGTAGGTGCAGTAGAGGAGGAGGTGGAGACTTGTTGGTATCGAAGATGGCAAGCGAGGGAGGTCGAGAAGTGCAATGTTCCCAACATGGAATGGAGGAGGTGGAAGTGGTGTGGTGGGGAGGTAGGCGAGGGATGAAGATGACCAGGGTCCAGATGGCGCCAAGAAAACAGCCCAGGGTGCCGGTGCGGGCCGGCTACGTAGCCGTTTACCCGTTACCGGGCCACGGTAACGTAAGGTCACGAAGGTCACCAGTGGCAAGGGCGCACAAGGACGGCGGGGAGTCGGTGTGGGGGCCTACATCCAGGTCTATACCTGGCCGCCTGGCAGCCTGGCACAACCGGACCACACCAAGGTTACAGAGTATTTTGCCAAAATAATGGAATGAAGTGGTTGAACCCGGACTTCTTCTTGAACCTCTTCGCCGCCTGCACCACCACATGCTGTCCATCAACCCTTTCCTTACCAACCGATCCTCCGGATGTAGCTGGAGCTTGCACAGCGACTTTGACGACCTCCTCGCCCGTGAGATCATAAATCTCCGCATCTGAGCTAGCCATTAGTACGTACGAGTCGGGTGGTGGCTCTTAAGTACTTACTATCGGGTATTTTGGCTCCTTCAAAGCAAGATCCCTCCCTACCAGCGCCACCCAGCAGATGCAAAACCTGCTCGACCACTTATCGATCATTTCGAGTTCGCGCGATTTTGACATGGTGGGCACGGGAAATTCTGTGACCATGATTGCTTAAGAACCTGGACTCCAAAGCATTGGTGGTAGGAATCGGTTCGTGCGAAATGGCAGTAAGAAAGAAGGCGGCTTGTAGCGTGACCGCAGGTGAACTGAAACTCTTCCCAGTCGCACATAGTCGCTGATGGTGATAATGGTCGTTGGGGAGATCGCGTTTGGTGCTTTAATTTTATGTCAGGGCCTGTAGGAGCGTTATTTATCATTGTAGCGGTACAAACCGCAGACTATTTACCTCCGAGAGCAGAAGTTGTTGTATCTCCCTGGTATATCGCTTCTTTTGTTGCTTTCATTTGGAATGGAAAGAAATGGGTGACGTGATCACTTTTTTTCATAAAGAAAAACACTAGTTTGGCATAGACTTCCGATTCACCCACTGTGAGATCTGTAAAAGCAGGAATATGTTTGAAGTTACCTGCGGGCTGCAACACCACAGGGTTATGGACATAGGATTGGGGAACTAGACTCTATTAGGAACTAAAAGTTGGAAATTTTGAAGGACAGGTGATGAGGGTCCAATAAGCTCTAGGCACGACCCTCTTTTTTCTCCAGCCATTTCCTTTCACTATCAGATACGTTCCCAAAACCAGTTTCCTGCATGGTAAAGGTGACACGGCTCCTCTAAGATTTGGAAATTCTTTCCTCCTCAACAATCTTCCTAACCTCTTCATTGCCGTGGAATGTGGGACCAAGACTGGTGGCTTACACCTGAGTGATACTCAAGACCAGCGGGGAACATTTTAAGCGTGCCGTTCCAATCATTTACCACAGCAGCTAGTCATTGTGATATTCTACGAGATTTATTGATTGCAGCTTTGGGTATACTCTTTTAGTCTTCGTGCTTTCAGCCCTGGTGAAGCACAAGGTCAACAACCATCGGTGTTTCCGATTCTGTGAGACAGCTATCTTCTGTTGTGAGCTTGCGCTTATAAATGAATGATGTTCTTTTCAATTGCCAAAACAACATCAGCATTCACTATGAATCCCCTCCAAACAATACTCTTCGTTAACCAGCTCGAGCACATTACGAAAACCCTACTATTACAAACGCCTCCTCGTTATGCGCACCTATTGCATTTCGAAGCATTGTTTGGTCAGTTGGATCAAGATATGAAAGGCATGTATCTGTGCTTTTGAACATTTATACATCTGAGACTAACTTAACGAGACAGCTCAGCCCGCAGACGAGAATAGGTGGTCGGTTCCGGATCGTGGAATGTGGGTGTGGTGGTCGGCTCAGGATCATGGGATGTGGGTGTGGGTGCGGGGGCATTAGGAGCCGGATTCTAATGGGTTGCAAGATATGGTGGCAATAGTAAAGGGGGGGGGGGACATACTGGTGACGGCCAATCGGTGTGACAAGGGAAGGAAATGCAAGACGAGATAAGAGATGTGGCGAGAGTCTCGAGACGCTTGGGAGGAGAAGATAAAAGAGATAGGTACTTCAATAAATATTAAGCGAGACCGAAAAAGGGGAGTAGTTTGATAGTGGATTTGTTGCTTTGTTTACTGCTTTTGAACTTCAATGAATTTCCCCGCCATGGCCTCCAAAACAATTTATACTCCATGAACTCCTGCACTCCTGAAGGGTAATCCTGCCTTTCTTGCCGCTCCTGGCCCACCCCCAACTTCACGTACTGCCCACTCCAAAAACCTCTGATATGTTCGGAACTTAGGTTTCATCCCACGATAGTGCCAACGTATATACGTCTTCACATCTTTAAACCCCAAAAGATGATTAGATTTATGAATGCTAAAACGAAGGGACCTGCTGGCCATCGTCCCTCAACAAACGCAAGAAGGACCTTTCTTGTGCATCTATTTTCAGTTAGCGAGGACCAATCATTTTGCCATCTCAGATCACTTACTCGGTCTAAAAGGAGTTGAGGTGCCGTTTTCGACGGTGATAGCGTGGGTATCAACGTACTCACAAACCGTCACAACACCATCTGGCGACGAGGCTGGCGAGTAGTCCATTCGCATCAGAGTAATTCGAATACGGTAACGACCAGTCTCATGGATGACCAGATCTGGAAAGTAGAAATAGGCCCGGTCTGTTGAGCCATTGTCAGGCAATGGATGCGCTGAATCGGCAACCCTTCCGCCCAACTGGCCATCTAGCTTCTCCCCAGAATCTATGTGGATGAGCGTTGCAACAACCCAAATATACGCGAGCTCCCCAAAGATGTCGTATTCGGTAGCGAGTCTAGCGGCAACAGGCATGCTCAAAGCTACACCTGGCTTCTGGTGAGAAGGAGGGTGGATAGCGAGACTCAACATCTTGATATCACCTGATAAGAACTTGTTGACTATTGTTGGCTATTGGTGCGTTGAATGTTGAATATTGCTCCTTTCCAAGGTGCTTTGGCGTGGACTAGTGGGTGACCCGCAATGATGGAACCTGATTAATTTTCCTGGTTAGTTTTTGTCCCAAATTTTAGACAGCTGTTAATTAGAGGCAAATAACTTACAGCTATTGTAGGCTCTGAAAGGGGCTTTTCAATTGAGAACCTGGAAGGTGGTTGATTCTTCTTGATAGTTGGGTTGAAGTAGTCCTTTGCATATCTTGGATCCAAGAAGGACAGCAACTCTTTATTAGTTGTGTCTCAACGTGAGACGAGGTGAAGTACGTTGTCCAAAAGAGCGGGAAGTTTTTTCTTTGTTTCTACTTTAGGGTACATCTTGAGGGGCAAATTGATAGGGTTGTAGATGCTTTTTTTTTTGAACGGGTCTTTCCTTGTCTCTAGTACGATAGAGGAAGTGCCCCGAGTGGCACATCGCAAGCCATTCGCGAAAGCAAGAAAATGAGTTTCAGCCCAAGGGTCATTTCTATACTTGGAGGGGTGGATGCCTGCTAGTCGCTCTATTCGGGAAGCTCTGGAAAAGCAGGTATCGCGAAATAATTGCCTGGCTTACTAGGCTTGGCACAGATTACTCTATGTATCAGCGAGGTTTTGGACGCATTTTCGACAATACCTTTGTTTATAATAATCTTGAGCCCTGGGTTAGTTTCAACTTTGAAGAAGGCATGTATCAAGCGCTCAGAGGGTATGCTGTCAAGAAGTGGCTGTTCAGCAGCAGATTGACATGCTGGGGGCTGCAGTGTGAGGTCCCCTCCGATTTGGAGGTGTTCCCACGCATCGAGTACGACATGATCTGGTGCAGCGTTATTTCTACCGCCGTGACATGGCCAGCGCCACTGTGCAACCCATCCCGTAAGGTTGCAGTGGGAAGCATAGGCGGGGGAGCCCTCGGCCGCAAATCTTACCGAGAAGCCACCACTTGAGCACCCCCAAATTGCGGTCAAGGGTCGACAGAATAACGTTTTGAAGAGACCAATGAGGCTCTCACTGTCGATGAAATTTCGTCATGGTCTAGACAGCAAACTCAGATCCCTCAAATCCTAACATCACTATGCCTTTCCTATCTCGAACGGGATATCGGGATCGCAGGCGGAAATACCTTTGGAGCTCAAGCGCCCTACCCAAAATTGTCTGGAAAACGGTACGTGGGAAGTTAGTCCTGATAAGTGAGTGGGAGTAGTGTAACCAGAAGGAAACAATCGACAAGCAAGACAACAGTCGTAGCCGATCGCTTTCTCCCAAATTCCTACCATAGTCAACGAGCTCTTTTTGATTCTGCGTACGATGCTATCAAGGATAAGAATTGGCTAAACCCAACTGCAGCTCGGCATGTTGACGCGCATTTTGTGGAACGAGCGACTGAGTACTGGAGCCGTCCGGGAGACGAATGGGCTCCCCAAGGAAGCTAGATAACCTTCTCCTTGAAAAGTGGCCTGCAGCGAACAAATTGAATAGCAGCGTCAGCTCCTTGAAACTAGGGAACTCCTCCGGAACAATCCCCCTTCTGCGGGCAGCGACTTTTTGACAATCACCCCACCAAGCCTGGAGCACGATGGCTTCCTGCGAACTGCAACCTCATAAAAGCGTCGATACATATCCACCCAGTGCCGGATCCGGGGGCTACTACAAGTACAAATGCAAGCACTCTTTTACCCATAATTGTCTCTATTGGGTGTAAGTACACAATGGTCCCTGCGCACACTGCCCAGTAAATTGGCCGCATCTATACAGTAAATAATGCTGATGTTACCTCAGGCAGACGAGCGTGACTGAGGGTAGTGGGTATGATGATGGAACTCGGAAGGTGGAGTTGGGTGAGGGGTTGGTTGTGATTGGGAGCTGCGTCTTTAAGAGATTGTGGTTTACATCGAATCTGATGGGGAGGTATAAAGTGCTATATATTTACTTCTTGTGCTATATTTAATACAATCAAACATTGCTCCGGCATTAGAGCAACCGTTTCTCTCTCGGGACACTCGAGAAAAAGACGCCTGCAGAGTACCCCAGCTTCATGCTGTGTGGCTATCTCTTGCGGGAGGAGTGGAGCCCACCATTGACCGAACCTCTTCGCAAGCATGATATCATGCTTCTTCTATTGAACGACAAAATGTTCATTTGAAGAGATATGGAGAACTGGAGAATACTGGGATTTTGGAGCATAAAGGGAAGAAGCTGAGAATATTCGAGGATGTTCAATGGTTCAAACCTGTTTATGGCGATCTTGGGCCCACGGAATTTCTGGGGGGTGCATGGACGTTTGAATAATGTGCCAAATAATTTTTTGTTTGGAATTGGGGAGTTTCTTCGTCGTTTCCAGTCAAACTTTTCCTTGGTTAAGCTGTTTTGTTTCCCGTCGTCGGAATTTTGATTAGTGAAAGCGGTTACGGGCTCAGCAACGACACTAACCCAATGAGAATAATTTGGTCGCAGATTTCTTCAGACGAGAAGGGGTTTTCATGAGGAAGCGGTGTCCTACAAAAGAGGGGAATTAACGAGAAAGGAGGGGGGACTGAGATTTCCACGAATCTTTTTATTTCATACAAGTAACCAGAATTAACTAAGCATTTTGACTTCATTCCGCTTCCCGAAATCAGATAAAACCCCCAGAAAAGGAGCTGAACGATGTGACAATTATTGACAAAGGGATAGCAAGATGGGGGCTGCCGGAGACCCCACGTTCCACAGTGGCGAAAACGAACTGTGATACATCTAAATCGTTGCCTGCGCAGAATGGAGAAGGAGCGGCCAGTTTCTTTGGGCGCATGTGCATTGACGAGGCAAAAGCGTGGTGCGGTGGAGTATGTTGCCATGGGAAACCTCAGAATTTCCATGAAATCTGAAAGTGAAACTGAAGTGTATGAGATTTGGACTGGTCGATTGAATTGCCAACTCTTGATCTCTTGCCCTAGGCCAACTTGTTCTTTTATTCGCTGAAGTGACTCTGGTTGTCGTAACTTCTCCGGAGATCCTCACTTCCCAGTTCCATTGCAGAGTTTGTGTTTACAGAAGTGGTCCTTTCAGTGATGTGACAATCTTGAAACACTCCGCAAAAATTGAGAATTAAGGTCAGTTGCCAGAGGTAATCAAGAACAGAGGAAATGATAATATGTCCCTGAGCAGGTAAGTATAGCCCAAGAGTAGAAACATAACCACTTACTAGAAGGAATTGAAACCCACTCTTAAACAAAAGAGACAGCAAACTTGGAGGCATGGCACTAATAGTGGTGACTAGAACAATGGTGGTTGGGTTGAATGTCCGATTTACACACTCAACTAGAGAGACACGATGTAATATGCCGAATGCCTGAGAGCCATAGGCACTGAGTATTGCGACTAGCACAAAATAACGGTCGTACGGTTCATGACCACCTAAGGCAATAAAAGTGATTCCTGTACAACCAAACCCTAGGACAACAAAACCAATTCCAGAGAGGGTCCAGATGAGGAAAACACCCTGTTTGGCGAGATGGTCAAGCGTTCTCCAAAACAGCATCATCTATATAAATGTAAGCGTAGGATAACAATGCACAAATAATGACTTGCCTTGAATATAGCACTTTTTGTGAGACAAATCCCCTGTAGAATATATAGCTCTACTGGGTTGGTTCGTATATAACAGAGAGTAATCAATACGATATCAAGGAGAAGAAGTAACAAAGTGAAGTAGATTGGGATCGTAAAGCAGGTAAGCTTGGTTTGAGGGTTTCGGTATTTATGTCTGACATAAACATCTATACCAAACAAAAGAGTGATAAGAAATGCAAATGTAGTAGTAGGGATCAAAAGAGATAGTAGAGGTTCCATGATTGAGATAAGAATAATTGACAGAAGGGTAGGTACTGTGTAACTTTCGGGGCGTGCCCGTTCTCTCTTGTACCCATAGCTCATCTCGTACCCATAGCTCATCTCATACCCATACAATTCTCCTTAATCCGCACACCTGGTTGAAGTGAGGACTTACCTTTTGAGCGAAGACACCAGACTAGTGGGACAGGGGACGGATTATAACCACAATCTTGCCAGGAGAGGGTGAGAACGGGGCACAACACGAGAGGACCTGGTGATATGTAAGTATCCAGGAGGATGTGGCATCGGCACAATATGCACTAATACCAATGAGCACTAGCCCGCACAGCCACACATCAGCCACAGCAGGACCGAGCTTTTGAGACACTGCGTTCGCGGCCTTGCCTTCGCTACCTTCGTTACCTTCGCCCCCTTCGGCCTTCGCCCCCCTCGTTGCCTTCACTACCTTCGCTGCCTCCACTGCCTTCGCTACCTTCGTTGCCTTCGCCCCCCCTCCTTGCCTTCACCTTCGCTGCCTTCACGGCTTCTACATCCCTTGATCTATCTCGGCTTCGAACCCTACGTTGCGATGTCTTCGAGCGTCCTATCTCTTATCCAACAGCTATATTCGAGACTTGTGGCCAATGATGAATTCTGCCTCGATAACGCAGAGTGTGCGCGAGCGCGAAGAGCCTCCGACCTAGTACGTAAAGTTGGGCCAGTCAAGAACAATCCGCACGCTAAAAAAATACTGGAAAATACCTGGAATTATGTAAAGTTGAAGAAGCCCTTGTTGTACCTGGCAGTTGTTCTGTCTGATCCGCCGAAGCGAATAAACAAATGGAACGTACTGGATTTTGGGATGTTATTTGAGAAATGGGCTCAGGAAATATGGCCCCAGGTTCCTCCGCTGCCGTCTCAATACGAATGTTTGCTTCCAGTTATCCAACGTATGTACCTGTCTTGGAACTACAAAGTATGCTAACCAACCTACAGACGGTACCACCAGCTTCGCGAACATTTCAGTACCACCGAATGATGGAGCAGACGGGAATGATGGCGCACTTGGGGATAATGGGGCAGATGGGGCAGATGGAGCAGATGGGAATGATGGCGCACTTGGGGATAATGGGGCAGAGGTTGATGGGGCAGATGGAGGAGCGCCTCAGGATGAAAGGCTAGGTTCGCATTATGCCAAGTCAGGAACATTGACACTGAAGAGGGGAAATTTAGATGAAACCTCTATTCTACACCCATCAAAGAGACAAAGAGGAGACCAAGGCGAACAGGGAGGACAGAGTGGACAAGGAAAAGGACAAGGCAAACAGGGACGAACGGCAGTCGTACAACAGCTATCGTCATTGCAGCTGCAGCCAAACACCCTTGGCAATCAAAGTTTAGGATCCCACGATTCAGGACCCTCTGATAAATCTCCTTCTGTCTTAACCGGTTAGTTATAAAAGTTCTGCCACGGTATGGATTTTGAGCTAATGAGACTGAGTAGGTTATGGCGAGTGTAGAATGAAATTAGCAGTCAATCAATTCTGCCAGGCCGTAGAAGAGAACATTAAAGACCTGCTGCAGGTAAATTTGGTTGATGAGTGGATACATTTAAAGGCGAGTGGAATGGAGATTGCATTTAATAAGGAAACTAGTCAATTTTTCGCGAAGCAAGAGCTTGGGATGGCGAGTTTAACAGATCTCCCAGTTTCTTTAAGTATAGGGAAGATCTGTTCGTTTCTGAGGAATAATCTACAAGACACTGCTATTGTTTTCAGATTTGGACGAGATTGGAAACCGCCGCCATCCGCAAGAATCCAGTCGCATACAAAAAGACAGGTTGGAGAGACGGAGTTGTCTGTCGAAGGCCAGATTTTCATACCAGCACGTTTTGTCAAGATGCTAGCTAAACTCTTCTTCAAATAATCGGAAAAATAAATCACCTTCATACATTCCTAGTGAGCCAAAACCCCTTTGCGTTGCAAGCTTGCGCACCGCCGACGTTTTTCACAACTGCTAGCTGCCCTTGATCTATCCATTTATCATCCCCGCCATCTACCCACCCGTCTTTTCCTACTTCACGAACACAAACAGCAAAAGTATTTACAGGCGCTGCACTACTCGATTCGAAGGTTGTTGTGCTGCATTCATTTCCATTATTCTTCGCCTCAAGTCAGCACCATATTTACTATTCTCGCAGCAAATGGAGTGTGTACATGAAGTTTTTCCGCCTGCTCTTTAACCCCCTCGTCGCTCAAATTCGAAACATCCATGGTGTTGGAATGCTAGCTTTCCCGTCGTCAATTTTAGGGTATAAAGGTGGATCTGAGGGCCTTTTATTCTACAGAGTTCTATTAGTTAAGGAAATGATGAAGATGAAGCAGCCAAACCTACATTCTGCTGATTCTTTGCACAGTAACGAGGAATATGTTGATGAGACAAGTCGGGGAATCTGCGAATGTCCAGAGGAGCTGATGGCGCCGTCTTAAGGATTAAGTTTTGGTGCCCAATCCACCCCACCACAACTTAAAGCCCCTCACCTCCTCTTTTATCCCCAGCTAGGGCAATAGTAGTGAGTTGCCTTGCTTAATCAAGCAGGATCAATGCAACTTGGTGATAGTCGCACTGTTGGTGGGTTTGTCTGGATAAAGACACTGCCGCTGACTTTGTTCTATCCAAAAGTTGATAGTCTATCGAGTAGTGATCATAGGGATTTTGTAATGAAAATTCCACCGGTGCATAACAGTGCCAATCACCATCTGCTGACCTGATGACTAACACTAGTGGAGTGGCTTGGCAACATGGGAACATTCTCATCGCTGGCGACCTTAAAATACCAACAACAATCACAGCAAGGAGCCTCAGCCTTACCAGCTTGCTTAGCCTCGCCACTAAGCAAAAGCATGCAGGAATGCGCTTTGGAAATGCTGCTATATCTGTTAGTATGCCTGGCAGTATGCTGAACGTCGTACATACACTTACGCCCGAACGACAATAGACAGGCATTTACAAAACAAGGCAAGAACAACCCTTTCAAACAAAAAGAATACCAATGAAGCTAATTGATAATAGAAGATATCCTTACCGGTTCGAAGCCATTCGAATGAACAAGAGCAGAGAAGAAAGATATCAAAAAGTCCATTATAATATGAACCTGCGAGAAGTGCATAAATACAAAGGAAATTGAAAGAGGAGAGAGATGGCAGGTGGGAGGGAATGTTACTTGTATGCTGCGAAGACATCCTTGCCAGCAATCAACGCTTAGCTCATCTGGCGGGATGCAGATGGAGGTGGAGGTGGAGGCGTCGATCATTGAGGCGTTTACTGCAGGATGGACCTAGCATGATGCAGTTGTCCTCAACAAGGGTCTCGTGTTGCATACAGCATATCCCCATCTCGTTTAGGGCTTCGTGGCTCAGAGATGCAGACAGACCATGTCTCCTGTTCTTGACTAGTGGCGGAAACAGGGCGAGCCACGATCTATTCGCATCACGCAAGATTCCTGTATAAAGCGCGGTTCCGAGTCCTCTTCTACGTTCCTCTCTTCTGTGCTGTCCGCATAATGTGCCTGCGGAACCACCTTGAAGGGACAGTGATAAGTTGACAGAGAATTGGGGCTCCAATCACTGGTTCTATCCAGGGTCTCTTTTAAAACACCACACCTCGAGCACTTCTAGAGTAATGCATGATGGGAGCGACGACTATGAAAGGTCAAGAGTACGCATCGAACATTGAACAAGTACATTTTAGATGTACACTAACTCAGATTCCAGCGAGGCTGTCACTGTTCAAGCATGGCAAGGATTTGATCTATTGAAACCACTTCCAATTTGTGCTAAGAAATTTTCGTCCAAAGAATGAATTAAAATAGCAATACACTAACACACGTTTTGGCAATCCCCCACTTAGCAACCTAGCAATCTCGAGTCTCTCCTCCATGTCGACCTAAAGAGAAACAGTCCTGATTTCTACGCTACTTCGCCTCTTCAATTTTGTAAATTCTTTTGACCAACGAATTTTCAGTAAGTGCTTCTTCCCTAGGCCATCTTTCCGAGCCGGCCCCTTCAAGAAATAGACCCTCCGATCTTACTCTCAAAACACCAACATCAATCATGGTATATGATACTTTGACTTCTTTTAGATCCTCATCCTTTCTCTTAACATGGTATGTGGCCTTCAAGAAGCAACAACTCTTTTTGCATTATTCGTACCAAGATTGTGTGTGAATAGAGGCTCTTGAAGGGCTCGTGGATCTGCTGGGAGTTCTGGAAGGATTGACGTGTCCGAAAGAGTTCGTCGTTCCAAGCCTTCGCCCATTGACTCATATCTGCCGATTGATTCTTGTCTTTCAACGAAATGATGAGTATCAAGAGTTTCTCCCACGAAAAACTTTGCGGGAATTAGGGCTCTGTGGTGTAGATTCCTGATCTTGAAATTAGTCACAGGTAAGAGATTCCTGACCTTACTAAGTTTGCGGATATCCTCTAGTCGAACCTGAGATCTGCGCACCTTCGCCTTTCAGTGATGGGTTGTCTCTAGCAGGAACAAGTTCCGGCGAATACTATGGGACTGAAAAGATTTTGGGTCTAGAGGCATTGTGTGTTTTGTTATGTTTCTTTCGTCTAAGGCAAGAAAAACATAGTGTGGGGAGACTGGTAAGAAAGGCGTAGAGAAGAGAGGGTTGCTTGGTGTCGGGTGAAGCCCAATTGGAATTTAGAGTAGGGTGTACCCTTCTTGGCGTTCGATCCAAAACATTGTGTTGCGCTGAGAGGAAGATGTATCTCCGTTTGGCATGAAGAAAAAGCCCATTGTTTCGTACTCACCCTACTCTTGGTCCAACTTCGCCGATCAGATCCCTCCTGCAGAACCAAGCCAAATACACAGCATGAATGCTTCAAGCTCTTAATCCCGAGGGGCCTGTGGAAGTGTCGATTTTGACTGGCTCAGCGACTACAGCTGCACGGGCCTTCATTGCCTTCGATGCCTTCATTGCCTTCGCTGCCTTCGCCCCCTTCACTCACTATCTTACCTTCCACCCAGCCTGATTTTCAAAATACAACACGGAGCAATAATTGCCGCAGCAAGATGACCCATGGATATGCAGCTATGTTGATTTTGGAATTTGCTAAAACACCGAAAAAGTTAAGCCTAGTGGATCTTACGTTTTTGGAGTTAGATCAATGGATAGAATCGGGAAGTGATGTAGATTCTCCGCCATACTTGCTCCTTTGCAAAAGTCCGGAGTTCCAAGAACGTAAGTCATTTTTCTTGATCTTTGTATCTCCTGCGCTACTAGTATTATCCACATTCCCTTCAGTACACAAGTGAGTTTATGCTTTAAAGCCTTTTCTTCCTACAAAAATTTTGGGGCGCATATAGAAAACCAACACTAAAAGGTCAAGAGGTTTGCAAATACACCACCGAGATGCTGCTGCCCCGCGGGCCACAAAAGTAGATGACGAGAGTGAGTGAGGGCTACAGAATTGGCAACTTTCACGACCTACATCAAGTCACTTTCCTCAAGTTGCAGAAGACCCAATAAAAACAAAGAAGATCGATTTGTAAATGTAATCAGGGTTATGAGAAGATTGACCGGCATGAAGAGGTGGCGTGGAAGAAAGTCCTCAATGTATGTAAGTGAGTGTCTTGGATCTACACTACCTGAAGATTGGTGAACTGGCCCATTCTCAAGCCCAGTTCGTGATGACCCCTTTCTTGTTTTGTATTAAACTAAAACCGTGCCGAGTTTACATAAATCTGCAAGTAGCTATAGGGAACGGTGCCTTTCTAGACGATGAGCTGCGAGAGTAACGCTTCCTATCACTTGGCACAAATCACGATCGATTCGCTATAGTGTTCCAAGTGCCAGCAGACAAGATGCGGTTGCAGTGGTAGATTTTATTATATCAGTTCCAAGGCCAATGGATGCGAGAGACAATTCACTCCATGACAAGAACCGCCTTCTCCTTGAAAGGCGATAACAATGTAGTTTAAAGCGAGATCTCATCCTCTCCCTGGAGGCCACCGATAGCTCCGTTAAATACCCAGATGGAGCATACCCTCCTGATTGACCGTACTAAGTGTATTCCTTTGTAAATTGCGAGATGTCTGTTTTGTACCTTTCTGGGAAACAGGAAACCTTCTCGTGAATATTTACCTGTTGGCATGAAAGTTATACGTTTCTGGGGACTTGGGGTTGTTTTCTATTGACTTTTCCTTGCTGTTATACAATTCCTTTCTGTAGCTTGGAAGTTTCTTGGGGTGCTATATGTTGTGAACTGTAGTTCATCACTTTCTTGTCCCCCTATTCCACGTCTCAAGACCTCCCCTTATAACATAACAATTTGATGATTGATCCCCATGACTTGAAATCCAACCTCCCGGTGAAACGGCGTATAATTCAACTGGTCCAAGTCAATTTTACCGCCGGTGCTCAATCGCCCATATCGAAGGGAGCTCACCACACCATTCATCTAATCTGCTGAAAATTAGTATTAATCAACAAGCTAAGCTTTGAAAACTCCACGTACCTGGTTTCGAGTACAACCACCGCCTTTCTTCATGCTTGCATCTAGGTTGATTTGATAGCTAGCGCGCGACAATCGCCTAGAAGAGAATTTTTACCATCGGTGTAATTGAAATCATATTTCGAAGGCCGGAATATTGCGGATTCAGGGAAAACTAAACGGAATTCACTTGCAACTACTGACGGTGGACAACGTATATGTGTGGTTTCGTAGATGATATACCACGCTCGAACGGTCCGTCTGACATGCCCACACCTGAATTCAACCTGGGTGAATTCGTAAATGGCTGCTTCTTTTAGTGATGACTTAGGTCGATGTGTATACAAAAGAGATTTTTATCTTTCTTAAATTTTATACTTCGATATGGCGGATAATCCCTAGGCATTGGCTGTCGGCGAGATTGCAATTTTTGGGCGTCGGGATCGGTCCCACGTAAATGACTTGATTAATTGGTAGGATACATTTCGCTGAACCTGCGCTGTAGTGCTACGACACGCGGGATCTCCATGTTCGTTCTTTGTGTAGTTGCAGATTTTTTTAGTACGACTCTGGGCTGCTAATATGAATATTCCGAGGCGGTGTCTCATTTCCAGAAAAATAGGGAACCTCGATGACATTTTGTCCCCTTTGTTACCCCAGAATCCAACCTCAGATTTCAAGAACGATCACAAAGACGAGAAGCAAGAATTAACAGGCAAGAGGCAAGAGAGAAGAAGCAGTTTTGAGTTTTGGGGGCGAGTAATCTTCTCTTGATATCTCTACATAAGCTAATTGCCCAACTCGTAGGCCCAATCGTGAAATCATCTATACAACACCAAACTCAAGGCACAAACGCCATCTTACCAATCAACCATCCGTCAGCAATCCCGCGATGTGCGACTGGGAAGAGTTTCAATTCACCTGCGGTCACGCTACGAGCCGCCTCCTCTCATACTGTCATTTTGCACGCACGGATCCCTACCATCAATGCTTTGGAGTGAAAGTTCTCAAGCAATCGTGGTCCCAGAACTTCCCATGCCCACCCTGTCAGAACAGGACAAACTCCGGTGGTCGATAGGTTTTGCACTTGTTAAGAGGTGTTGCTAATTAGAGGGAGGAATCTTTCTCGAGAAGCTAGTCGATATACTATGCCAGGTATATTGTTTGTAGGCACATTATGAAGGACTTGATTGGAAAGAACTTGTGGAGAATTTGAATTTGAAGGACGAAGGAAGTTGGAACATGCGGAGATAATAAGGAAAACAAGGGAGGATCTAATAGTATGAATATAATATGAAAAAACAAACTTCGATAGCAAGGCGTCAATGGCGCATGATGCTACTATTTTGAAAAATGGTGATTCTCAAGCCTGTTGCCACTTCTAGAACCCAAATAGCCGAAATCGAAATCAGATCGAAATCGAAGCTATCAAGGACTAATCTATATTTGGTCTAGCCTAATCTATTTGGGATTACATCCTTAAATGGCCCCTGCTTTCAAGATGTAACTCTGGGGATTATTGTCAATCTTTGTCAAAAATTTAAGTAAAATAAAGAAGATGTATACCTGCAATCACGTATGAAGATGTAACCCAAAATCTCTTTGAGTTACTTTGAATGGAGTTCCATATCTCCATCTCCCAATCTGAAGATGTCGTGGTAATTGATCGTCCAATTGATCGTCCAACTGATCCTCTAGTTCTCGAAGACATTTCAATTCATCCAGGGTTCCTTCCCTTCCATTTCCCTCTTCCTCAATGCTGACCGCTCTTGATATCGCTTCCTTTTTGTTAACAATGACGATGATCTGTGTCTGGGGTAATTCGCGGTTCTTCCATTTCCAAAAGTATTCCAATGCCCAACCGTCACACCACATATAGTTGTCCAAGGCGAAGGTCTTAATAGAGGGAAGTCCTTCACGTAGCACGTTCAAAGTTTTAACAGCTGTAAGACAATATGCCCAGCTACAATCCACGGCACGAAAATGCTCATCAATTTCATCCTCCTTGCTTCCATCCTCCTCATCGTGTTCATGCTCAGAGCCGTCAGCTAACATGTTGAACCATCTTTGTCGTCCGATTTGCGTGTCGGAGAAGGTTAGGTGGATAATGTCGTTTCCATCGTTGTTGAAGTAGGTATTCGAGCCTTTATATTTTATCTCGGTGCCGATAATGATTGGCATGTTCGTAAAGAAACTGTGACCGAGATCTATAGATACTTCAAAAGTTCTAACTTGGTCTAGTGTAGTCTGGACTGGTAAAAAGTGACTGTATCGCGAAAGGCCGTACCGCCGAGCCCGTTGATTCACGTGAAGGAGTGCAGGCCCAGGTGTGGAAAATCGAAGATTTTGTTCTGCCGTGTCTCTTATGTTGATCTCCAGGTCGATAACCCGTGGACTTGAGCAGATAAACTTCCAGACTGCAATCTGTAGTTCCGAAGGAAGATCGGGGAATAGCGTGAATGAGCAGTGTTTGGAATCAGAGACAACAATATTGGTGGGATCTGAAGCCTCCTCCTCAGGACTTTCCCCTACCTCCTCGGCCTCGCTGGCCGGCTTTCTTTCGGCTCCTTCGACAGGGCTGTTGGAAGTAGACCTTTCCAAGGCGGTGGCGATCGTGTGAGTTGGAGGCAAGGAAGAGATGATCAAGCTGTTGCGACCATCCATGGTTCAAAATGAGCTTCTGGTAGAACAAGAAATAGCGCTGTTGGATTACTGACGGTAGCTGATAGTTGACGAATGAGTATGCGGTTTGATCTTTGCCTAGTTACTTGTAGTTTCTTGTCGATGGTCAGACTTGTGTGCCAGGTCGTATGTAGAACTAGGCAGCCAGAGCGGCACGATTTGGTGAAACGCTAGCATCATTTCTCAGCGGGAGTACAGATTTTGGAGTGACATAATATTGACGGGTGGAAATACCTTTATCACCCCGTGTACTACGTCAAGTATCAAGTCAAATATGTGTGCATTGTGGTAAAGAGCATATGACCAAATACAACCCAGACATTCTGCTTTGGCTGACCTAGCGAATTGTCTACCTTTCCTGTGCTAACACAACAGCATGTAGCGACTATACCAGACAAACAATGAATAATGACACGTCATCCAAAAAGCCCATGTTGCTCCATAGACATTCAAGGGGGCGGTCTTTGATGCATTGGGATTAGCATGACCAATCCTCAGTTGGCCCCATGCTCCCTGTCTAATTGATATATGTATACCGTCAGGTGATTTCTTGAATTACTACCCGTCTCGGAAGTGGGAAGTTGGAAGCCTCATTAGGCTTACTCCGAAATCCCCTCTGTGGGCTTGCATGAGCGCTAACGCACAACCTTGGCTCCCCGTTTTTCGGGTATAACCAGGGACATGCAGGACTACTGGCGGCCCCTGGAAAAACTGCTTAAAAAGCTAGGTAAATCAACTAAACAGAAACCACGCCTATTCTCTGCGTCTTTCACAGAACAAATTGTGAGCCTCGAGCCTGCAAACATTGAGTTGAACAATATAGTGTCTGCAGGAGTTTCTTTGCAAACATAAAAGCAAGAAATGGCTGAATTTAGATGCGACTGTCCGAGTGTCGGTATGACTATTTGGTCATAAATCATCAATATAAGTAACAACAGAAAGGTAACGAGAAACAGTGATTCATTTGTGCATTGTCTATCTAAGTGTGTTGTTGGCGGTACTTAAATAGCTGTGTTCATATCACGTGCTTCGTCTCGACGTATTCACTCCTCAATTATCCCAACACCGAGGATCTGCATTCTGCAACTGAATCCAAATTCGGAATTCTCCATCGGGTTAGTTAAAGCTGTAGGATATATGGCTGGAATGATTCGTCTTCTCTACTTTGCGCTGTTTTTGTCGTTTGTAGAACAGCAAGCTGTATTCTTCTTAAGAAACTCAATCTATTAAATGAGATTCTGTATATTTCTTTCTCAGGAGTCAAATCGCTTTTTTCTTTTTCTGAACTCAATTTGTGTACTGAAACCGAGCGGCAATCTTCTTACTTGTAGAGACGGTCTATAAACTGTTCTGTTAACTTTTGGTATGTCTCTATTGACTACTTCGTCTGGATTTTACTTTAACCCTAGTCCTAGCTAATTGCAAAACAGGCTGCTAGAAATGCATAATTCATGGGAGATATGTAAGAGGGATTCGGGGGTTTTTCAAGTCCCGGCTGGGTCACTGCTATTGCTACTAGCTGGGTTGCTGGCTGGTTTACTGTCTGGGTTTTGGGCTCGCTCTTTATTGTCTACTAGGTCAGTTGAGGCCGTTGTTTAGACTTTTGCTCTACATCCTGCTGACAGCATGTTAGTCAGCAAAGAATTCCGCAATTCCCACTCCGATATCTTCGACCTGCTCCTCTGCCACACACACCAGCTCATCCACTAGAGCTTTCTAAGCAACTCGCGTTAGTTTCTCCTGAAACTCCGAGTATATGTGCTCTCTCGGAGCTTTGGGCTGTACAGCAAGAAATAATATGCCTTGACGAGGAGGAAGGGTATTGGCACAGATGTATTGCGGAGTCAAACGAAAGAAGGGAGGAACTTGAAAATGAGCACCAACGAATTGTTCAAAAATACACTCACATACTCAGGGACGACCATGCTATTTACATGATTTCTGAAATATTTCGAAATTATGTTGGGAAGTATGTTTACATTACATGGGATAACAAAACTTGGGAAGGGTTCCTTGAAAGTGTAGCATTTAAGGACCGCGATTTTAAGGAAATTGTATTTTATGGAACCTCGGGATGGTATGAGATCTTTGAAGCGTCTTCTATTGTTCTAGCATAAATGAGCTTCCTCTCCTGATTTTTATCTAGAATTCTAAACGCACCGCTTCTTCAATGGCTTGAATTTATCAATTGACTTTCCCGCATTTGTGGGGAAAAACGCTACTACCGAGATCCAGTTCACGTTCAATTACCTTATTTATCTTCGTAGCTGGCCCTGTCTGAACGTCTTTTCTCGCTGCTCCTGCTTTGAACTTGTTTACCTTTTTCTGCAAGCATCCTTGGCTAGAGGATGTTCCAGCCTTGCTGTTTAGTGCACAAATAATTGAACAGGGAGTAGATTTTCTCAAGTTTAGGCAAAGACTACTCCTTATCATAATATCCCTCAAGCAGCCACTGTACACAGCTCAGCATATATGTGTTATACAGGATCCTTATTCATCATGTTTATTCATTATGCTTATTCATCATCTTATTCATCATCATTCAGTCCTTATATATACACTTAGCTAGACTACTTACACATATCGATCAATTCTCCATGACCTTAAGTACCCCATACCTGTGAGAATGCACGTCTAGGACGGTACAGGTTGATAGATTAAATTGACTACGAGGAGCGAAAGAGGTCCCAGGACCTGAAGCTATTTGAAGTTGAGCTCGTCGCCTCGTGGCTCACGTGACTAAAACCACATTCACTGTACACAAATCAAAGTCGTCACAATACCCTCTGAACCCAACAAGAACATACATCTTTCCGAAATGGCTGGATCTGATATTGGGTTATCTGTCTGCTTTGAAATCCATGGAGATTACTTCTATGGTATATTAAGCCAGGATTCTTCTGAGGCAGAGGAAATTGATTGGACATCATTTTACTTCGGTTTTCGCTTCCCGCTCAACTCACCCTGCAAAGATTTGCTCGAAAAAACACAGGATGAAGATATGTGGCGAAGACAACATCAAGAGGGACCGATAGATGAAAGATGGACGTCGATGCGATTGGATGTGCACGAAGTTTCTGGTAAGCTCCGAAGCCAGAAAAGAATGGTACCAGGGATCGAGGAAGAGCGGACGAAATTATTACAGTACAGACATCATTTTCCCAAAGACGACGACGAATTTGAAGACGACGACGAATCTAAAGACAAAGACAAATCATTACACCGATATAATCTCGAAGCTCCTCCACGAAACCCCTACGACACGCATTTAGGTGATGACGGTACTTCCGGACCACGGTATACACTTGCAAAGACATATGTACGCGCGTATCAAAAAAGCAGTAATACATACATAGACCTTGTAGATGACTGCAAAGGTTTTGATTAAGTGAATATAGTAGCTTTGGAAGTCACGGGGAGTGCTTGGACCACCCCTGTTGTATGTAATTCAGCTTCGAACTGTAGACTGGAGAGCTTTGCGAACAATCTATTCATCAACCCCTACCCTACCCTGACATATTGTTCGCCATCTACACTCGTACGATCGACGCCGTCGTCGTACTAAACCCTCGCTCCCGAATTCAACGCACCAAAGCAAACACCAAAACATACGACTGACGCTGTCGCCGTATTCACTATGCCTCAATTCACGGTTGAAGAGCTTCGAGCTGCAATCGGCGACCCCAACAAACCTGAAGACGTGAAGAGACTCGGCGAGTTTATCACCTCCCACGATGATACATTCGCACACGGTTTAGCCTTTATACTCAATAGCCTTGACGAAGCTACACTTCAACAAAAGCTTTCTCTTGAGCGCGAAAAGCTAGCTCAGGTCACGGCTATAACCGATCAAGAGGAGAGCGACAAAATCATCAAGGAACTACAAGACAAACTCACCGAAGCTACAAGCCAACTCAATACAACTCCTCCTGCCCCTGCTCAAACTGTCCGATCCCCCCAGCTCCTAGACCCCCTTCGTTTTGGCGCCACCCGCAAGTCACCTGAAGACCTCCGCAACTACCTATTTGACATCAATGTCAAGCTTCGAAGAAACGCAGACTGGTACCCCACTGAATACGATAAGATGGCTTACGTTGTTTCTACCCTGGAAGGCGAGGCACGTAATCATATCAACCCCTATTTGGACAATGACGGTAGCTTTACTACCTTGACTTCAGTTAGCGACATCACACGAATTCTCGAAGATACCTACAGCAACAAGTTTAGCCAAGAGGAAGCGTATGCGAAGATTATATTAGACAAGCAGGGCCAACGACCAACAGCGGAATTCCTCTCTAACCATCTAGCTTTGGCTAAGGCCTCTGGATCAACTGGATTCGATTGTACTCAGCGACTTATTCTCTTTGTTCATTCCGCTATTCGCGATAGAGTTTTAACCAACCCAGCCTATAACCGTCACGTCTCCCTCGAAACCCTAGCTACGCTTATACGTGACGCCGACCGTATTAACAAGTCTGTCTCTGGCGATAACTATACTCGTACACTTCCAAACATCGGCTATAACCAGAAGACTGTTCAAACCTCTACACAGTACCTCCCTACGACCACTGCCATATCCGCCTACTATCAACCGACCACGACTACTGCCGATCCAAATGCGATGGACCTTGACGCTATAAAGCTGGCCTCCGCAAGAAATGCTTGGACTTGGGACGACGTGAAGAAGAAGACTTGGGCCAAGACTCCTGAACAGAAAGAGGCTCGTCGTGCTTTCCAACTTGCTAATAGCTTGTGCTACTACTGCGACGATAAAGACCATACTATGGAGGGATGCGAGAAGCTTGCGAAGGCAAAGAAGAAGAAGGCTGAGAGAGATACGGGAAAAGCGTAGTCTCTGAGAACAGTCGCCCTCAGAGACGTGGTATCCGGAGGAAATTACTAAAGCTGTCGTCATTGGAGGAGAGGCAGAAGAACGTATTAGAAGTGCCCTGTAAGGTAGTACAACATACGGACAAGAAACACACTTCTAACACTCACTTTATGCTTGATTCTGGCGCGTCAGCCGAAGCTTTTATTGACTCTGATTATGCGCATCAAAACCACTTTGTCTTCTACCCCCTTACGAAGCCCCGCCGTCTACGTACCGCCGATGGAACTTCTTCATCAGCTGGGGACGTTACACATTTTGTTCTACTTGATTTGATAGTTGGCCGTCACATCGACCGCCAGCAACGATTTTACGCTACAAAGCTTGGGTCTCACAGTATTATACTTGGGAAACCCTGGCTTTCGAAACACAACCCCTCTATTGACTGGGAGAAGAATACAGTCACGTTCAACAAGCCATTCTGTACTAAGCATTGTATGCCAAAGAGACTCGATAGCACTTTCGTCAAGTATAGTACTGGGAGCGCCGAAGGCACTCCTAGTATTCCTCGAAAAGTCAATGCCGCCGCTTTTCATACTATTGCAAATACTCATGGGACCGAGGTATTCTCTCTATCAATATTTGACCTCGACCAGAGGCTAATAAGCCTCGGTGCCCTAGCCCCCCCAATCTACAAGAAGTTGTACCAGCCTCGCACTGACGATGGCCTTTCCGGCACTCGACGCATGGAGCAGATTTTACAACAACCCGAGCCAGACCCCCCACCACCCCCACTTGACCGGCACAGAAGAGCAGCAGAGCTATACCTACACGGTATATCACTCTCCGATATCGAGAAAGCCTTAGCTCCTAAGACCCTCGTCGACCCAGACCCGCTTCTGCCCCGAGAATTTAAACGACATTTGCCCCTTTTTAGTCAGAAGGACGCTGACACGCTGCCGCCGCACCGAGACTGCGACATTAGCATCCAATTGAAATCAGGAGAGAAGGCACCATACGGACCTCTGTACAACATGTCAGTACCAGAGCTGGAAGTACTTAGGAAGTACCTGAAAGAGCAACTAGACAAAGGGTTCATTCGAGCTAGTACTTCGCTAGCTGCATCACCGGTGCTGTTCGCAAAGAAGCCAGGAGGAGGTTTACGCTTTTGCGTTGACTACCGAAAACTGAATGCTATCACGATAAAGAACCGCTACCCGATTCCTCGTATTCAGGAAACCCTTCAGCGATTAAGTAAAGCTAAATACTTTACAAAATTAGATGTTATATCAGCATTTAATCAGATTAGCGTGAAAGAAGGGGACGAATGGCTCACGGCATTCAATACGAGGTACGGACTTTTCGAGACACTAGTTATGCCCTTCGGACTCACGAACGCTCCTGCTACTTTCCAAGCCCGAATCAACGATATTTTACGCCCGTTCTTAGACATCTTCTGTACAGCTTACATAGATGACGTCCTAGTATACTCTGACGATTTGAAATCCCACCGGAAGCATGTGCACCAAGTGCTTGACGCTCTTATGGCTGGTGGTCTTCGCTTAGACATACGCAAGTGTGCGTTTGAAGTCCAGGAAGTCAAGTATCTAGGCATGGACATATCAGTGGATGGCGTACGGATGGACAAGGAGAAAGTCTCCTGTATCACTGGTTGGAACACTCCCTCGAATCTGAAAGACCTTCAAGCCTTCCTCGGCTTTGCCAACTTTTACCGACGTTTCATCAAGGACTTTTCCCGAATAGTCAAGCCCCTGAATCTACTATCGAAAGCAGGGACGAGGTGGAAGTGGGTTAATGCCTGTGAGAAATCATTCCAAGAACTTAAGCAGGCTTTTATTTCGGCACCTACACTTAAACACTTTGACCCAGAGAAAGAAGTAGTTTTAGAATGTGACTCGTCTGACTACGTCTCAGCAGCAGTGCTCTCACAATACCACGACGGAGTACTACACCCAGTTGCCTTCATGTCAAAAGTCTTCGACCCTGCAGAGTGTAATTACGAAATCTACGACAAAGAACTCTTAGCTATTGTAAGAGCATTTGAATCGTGGAGGTCAGAGCTCTCAGGGGTAGAGTATCCAGTATCAGTCATCACAGACCACTCGAATTTGAAGTACTTTATGACTACAAAACAACTTACCCGCTGCCAAGTACGATGGAGCGAGTTCTTAACTCAATTTGAGTTCATTATTAAGACAGTCAAAGGCAAAGACAACGGGAAATCAGACTCACTTACACGCCGCTCCCAAGACCTCCCTCAAACCAAGCTTGATCCACGAATTCAATACTGCCAACAATCACTTCTTAAACCACAGAACCTTGACCCGTGCCTTCGCTTAGCACCCTTAGAGGTAGACGTGCCAACAGAACCAGACGAGCCAGATGACTATAAACTGAACCGACTTCTAGAGGAAGGCTACAAAGAAGACCTTTTTTTTAGACGAGTTTCAACAGAAATGAACCAGAGCGACCATATCCCTCACTCTAGAGAAGTAGCACTATCAGAATGCCGGATCGAGGACAAACGCCTATACTTTCGTGATCGACTCTATGTCCCTGATACAGAAGTTCGAGTATGGATTTTACAGCAAGCACATGACTCTGTCGAAAGTGGTCATCCAGGAAAAAACAAACTTTTTGAGTTAGTCTCAAGAGAATGGTGGTGGCCAAAGTTGATGTTTGACATCAAGCTATTTTGCAAGGCATGTGAATCCTGCGCTAGGCACAAACATTCACAACTCCGATATCAGGGTACCTTGAAACCACTCCCAATTCCAATTCAACGCTGGCGTGATATATCAGTCGATTTTATGGGCCCATTTCCGGCATCTGGATCCGAAAACTTTGATATGCAAATGGTAGTAGTAGACCGCTTAACAAAAGACTGTCATATTATACCTTGTCATTCCACTACAACAGCAGCAGACCTCGCTCGCCTATTTGTTCGAGAAGTATGGAAGTTACACGGCCTACCGGACTCTGTGGTGTCTGACCGTGGAACCCTGTTTGTATCTGACTTTTGGAAAGCTGTGTGTTCCACACTTAAGATCAAAGTCTTACTCTCTACTGCCTATCATCCAGAGACAGACGGTCAAACAGAGAGAATGAACAAATCTATTGCTCAGTACTTACGGCACTACGTTAGCTTTACCCAGAAGGATTGGGCTGAATACCTGCCCCTTGCTGAATTCGCCATGAGAAACACCGTAAATGCCTCTACTGGTATATCGCCCTTCTTCGCTAACAACGGTTACCACCCACGCCTTAGCTTCTCGTCTCCTCGGCCTAGATCAGACTTATCCCAGAAGAATATCGATGGCCAGGCTTTCGCCCTCAAAATGCAGCAGATTCTCAGCCAGTTACGCACTGATCTACTAGCCGCGAGAGACCAGATGGAGAGCTCATCAAACGCAAATAGACAACCAGCACCAGCATACCGGATTGGGGACCTAGTCCTTTTGAGCACTAAAAATATTACTTCCCCTAGGCCAATACCCAAATTTGATGCCAAGTATATTGGCCCCTTCCGAGTAATTCAAGTCATCAATTCACACTCTTACAAGTTACAACTGCCTAGCGAACTCGATTCAATTCATCCAGTGTTCCATACCAACCTACTTCGGCCGGCAGCAGGAACACCCCTCCCTGGCCAGTATAACCCCCCCCCACCACCAATCGCAATAGATGAGAGTGGCGAGACTCTATGGGCAATTGAGAAGATTCTGAATTCTAGAAGAAGAGGGAGCAAATTCCAGTATCTGATCCGCTGGCGGGGTTACAACGAGACTCACGACTCCTGGGAGCCACTATCAAATGTTATTAACGCACACCAATCTATACGCCAATACGAGAAGGACTTCGCCAATAAACCTTCTCCCACCAAGGTTGAGCGTCAAAAGGCTCTCGAGGAGCATAAGAAAGTGGTGGACGTCTCTGTAGAACCTCATATTTGAGTGTAGCTGAGCTAGAATTTTGGGGCCGGAAATATCAGTGGATTTGGAGGAAAGGGTGACCTTATGCAAAGGTTTTGATTAAGTGAATATAGTAGCTTTGGAAGTCACGGGGAGTGCTTGGACCACCCCTGTTGTATGTAATTCAGCTTCGAACTGTAGACTGGAGAGCTTTGCGAACAATCTATTCATCAACCCCTACCCTACCCTGACAATGACCCTCAACCAACAGATTCGAACAGCATACAATGACTCCGCTTGCTTGCAGGATCTCGAAAATTGGTTCCACCCCTTGTCAACGAGTCAGGTCTTCTATGTGAGCCTTCAGAAGATCTCTACACTTCGATAAAACAGCTCTGTAGGGACGGGCAAGTCTCACTGTGGCCAAGGACAACAGCACTAGGCACAGATGCAGAACTCGATTTTTATCCTTTACTCAATCCCCCGAAGTTCCTTGGCAACGTTCAAGGATTGTGGGATGAGAGAAGTCTCGTGTATGTCACAGGGGATAAGGGAGCTCCCCAGGCTTTGATATTCGTGGGGTTTGACGCTGGCTTAAGGCTGAAGGGTTTGCGACAGTGGAAGGAAGTGAAGGATGTGGGTTCTCATACTTTTGTACCCTCTCCAGAAATTATAGATTCAACTGTCGAATTACCAATTACAGAGAAAAGGTTCAGGGACACGGCCGGGGGTAACAAGGGGAATGGTTGGTCATTGATGAGGAAGGTATCCGCTATGTATTTGGAACTGACTAATCTGGGATATTATTTGGGAAGCCTCGCCTCTGAGAATGCAGAGGCGGGGGTCAAGAAAATTCGAAGCACAAAGCAAAGCACAGTTTAATCGCTGGTGGAGATCTAGTGCAGGAGAGGGATAAAGACTGCTTACACAAGGCTTGAGTTCCTTCGGATTTATATCTATGACTTCCATAATCGAACAATTATACTACCTAAAAAGAGCTACCCTAAATGTGTAAACCTAATTATAGGACAGCGCCAGGGAGTTCACGTGTAAACCACTACAAAGTAGTATGATCACGTGATTTTCAATCGCCCACGGTCGATTCCAATCGTCCATTGTTGATTCCAATCATCCACCGTCGATTCCAATCATCCACCGTCGACTCCAATCGCTGCCATCGATTCCAGCTAGTTTTCAATCGCCCTATTTCAATTCGATCACCAACATGAAGAGTGGCAAACGTTATGCAGTCTGTACCTGTCATCCAAACGACCTCCAGGAGGCTCAAAATAAAGGAATTGAGGCACAAGTTCGACGCACGTATATATCAAGAGGGTAAATAAAGGATTCTTTGAGAAGCTTACAGAATCAGATCGACTTTCTTAAACATCTCCATTCCCTCCTCGATAAGACCCCGCCAATGTTAATCATTGCATAGAATATCTGTTGTTCGTTGGAGACAAGTCAGAACGGCATTTACGAGCTAAGACATTATTGCTTGCTCAAATGACCCAGGAGCCCGCGTTCGATCAACACGGACCAAGGAACAACTTGGTTATGTTGTTCTGAGCGGAGCTCGAACCGCAAAAACTACAATCGGTTGTAGATTCATTATACAGAGTGAAAAGACACCCGAGTATCTGGAGTCTAGAATTGATTCATTCCTAGATGGGTTCAGCAAGACATTTGCCGCCATGCCGGATGCGGAGTTTGAGGACCACAAGAGTAGTTTAATCACTAAGAGCCTGGAGAAGTTGAAGAATCTCGATCAAGAGTCGAGCCGTATATTTTCCTCTATTGGATGTAGGTATACAATACTCTAAGAAGGAAAATCCCCCCCCTCAAACTATCAACAACCCCACCAAGCACTATAGGAACTCGCTTGAAAATGCCGTGGGCTATATGTTTCGCATGGTGAATATGATTAGGAGTTGCTATGATGATTTTGGTTCTCTTATATCGGCCTTTTCAACTTCTTCTCTCCCGTCTTCTCATATACTCTCTTCCGTCGATTGTTACTTGTGACCCCCAGCTCTTGCGACTTCAAGTAGAACGGTTCTATATGTATAGAGTTAAGATGAGTTATTGCCTCATCAGAGATTTGAAAGTCACATCCCTCGCATCCACATTGAAGTGGTAACGATATCTCCCAAAACCTCCTAGACTTAACGCCCTCAAACAGGAGAACCAAATCCTCCTAGAAAGTGTGACGGTTCTCACCGCCACCATGCCTCAAACCAGCCCCTGGCTGGCACCCGTCGGCCACCGTGCTTCCCGAGCCCGGCTCGGTTAGCTATAACCCTTGGCACCCCTCCTGTATATAAGAGCTTCCAGCTCCTGGACGTCTGTCCTTTCTTCTCTTCTCTCTTTAGCTTAGAATCTTCGAATAGACAGTTCTACGATTCCATAACCTACACCTTGGACGCTCCCTGAGCAACATATCGTACGTGTCGTCACAGAAAGCTCTAGTGTTTTTTTCTAATAACTTTTGGAAATCTCTATCACAGATTGCCCGAATCACTTTCCCTACGTATAGACTTGATGCCAACGCTTTTTGAAGCACAATTACAAAGCGTCCTACTAGGCGTACCCTTTCATGTGCTTTTGACAACTCCCAAAGAGCGCTCAGGCCACGTGCAATAAGGTCAATGTCCTCGACAATTTCAAAGACAGATCCGTACAAAATCGAGTTGCCATTACTAAGGGTGGCGTGAAGAGCCCCCGTCGGAATCTATATAACGTCCTTGAGTGTTTGGTGGAAGAAAACCACGTTGTCGAGTAAGGTAATATCTCGTGGCAGAATCAAATCATGTTCTCTATGCTCAAGTTTTGCCTGTCCTCGGAAGACTTCCAAGTTTTTTGGAGTCAAGGATACAAAAAGTCAGTACTTTTCATATTCTACATCGGTCCCTGCACTTAGTAGTGCTAAGTTGCTAGTTTCGTCAATATAGAAATCAAACGTAGCGCTACTCTGACATATGTTTATTGTTATCTTCTTCCTAGTTGTTTGGTCGGCAATTTTCAGTTTACTAATGCCTGTAGAAAGCTCTAGCTTTAGCCCTTCCATCCTTTGAAGCTTAATGCCAGTGACGACACTGCATCCTTTATACTACGCAGTTGGCTGAAATCCCGATGCGAGGAGCTCTTGAACCTATCTCCGCTTTGCTGGCCTTGGCTCATTTAAACAGGAGCTCAAGAGTTGCTCGTAGGAGGGGTAATTGCTGCTTGGAATACATTCGCCAATATCAAACATAATCGGCATTTGATAGTTCCCCTAATTCTGTTTGTCGACATTCGTTGGAGGGAAACAACGAGAAAAGCAAGGAATCGAATTCAGCTTTTTTAAAGCTGTACTATTACCTCTACATTTTTCAATGATCATTTAAGGCATTGATGGTTTATGTTCCTCTCTTGATTCTAAATTTGATAGCTAGGTGATCGTCGGAATCTCTACCTGCGAATAGGGAGGTATTAGTGGTGTGCTGTTTTGGTCAACGATAATCGGGGTTTGCAAGGTTGAAACTGCGATTGTAGATGTTTCTATGCTATTTAGCTCTTTCACTATCTATTTGGCGTCTTCTCTTGTTACCCCTAAAGATCTATCGGCGAAGTCTATCTGAAACTTAGTACCTTTTAGCTTATTTTAATGCTCCTAGGCACCTCGTACTCCGTTAACCATAGGATCTATCACAATAATCTCCTTATCTCTATGTTTAGTTTCTAGGCACCATGTATTTGATTTTATATCTAATTTTATCGAATCTCTCTGACCAGTTTTCTCTGCTAAAGCGAGTGGTTTTTGGCGTCGCGGAGGCTGGATGAGGTCTTGCGCTACATCAGTCCACCGCTTTGTAGTCGGCTCCTGGTTCACCCATTCAATCCAACGCTGCTGAATATTCTGAAGTTCGTCCATTTCAATATTTTGAACAAAGAATTGCGTAAGGTGGTTTGAAATATAAAATGACAATACGGAAGTAGTGCGATGGACGACTCTGCGGGCAGTTTTGTACCGTACGCGAAAATGTGTGGTGTGCGAAAATGTGTGGTGTGCGAAAATGTGCGGTGTGCGAAAATGTGCCGTGCGCGAAAATGTCGGATTTTAAAAGATTCACCGTTAGCTTATCGCGAGCAGGAGTTCTGTATTAGCGACCGGCGCATTCCTTTGACACAACCCGACCGAGTTGACTAGCGCTGATTTGTCTACCGTGTTCGATCGAATCCCGATCCGGACTTTACGTCTAGCTATTCGACACGTCCTCAATTTCTGCTCATGGTTGAGAGCTCTTTTGCCAGAGTGGTTTCACCGCCCACGTGTATCTTGAAGAGTTGCGAAGTTTTACGATGTTGATATTCCAAAGTTGAACTTGACGAGAATCTGACTCCTGATATTTATCTGCGACTTTACTAATCCTGCCTACCCTGGTGACCTTCGCGCATTTTTACCTGCTCCCTTATAAAACGTGCACTTTCCTCATGAATAAACGCATTTCCACGTCGAAAGAATTCAGCATCCCACATCATACTTCCCATATTAGCGTTGTTCATGCTTTTCTCCTAGACTGTTGTATTGCCAAGTCTAACTTGCTCAAAGTCGATAATCATGACACGCTCTTCTACCGCCAAAAAATTATGTGACACTGGATCGGCGTGCTCGACTCCGTGTTGACTCGATTCTCTAAGTGCTACTTCCAGTTTTACTTCGAGATTTTCGTCGCTGTTTGGTGACATGCAAAGACAGTCTAATCGTGTACCATAAATTTCAGACAAAAGTATAGCTAGGTAGTTGTCGTAGGTAATTTCGCCTTGAAAGTAGGGAACGATAATTCCTTGTAGCGGTTTGAGAACATGATAAGCACGCTTCTCGTTGCCGAACTCCTCCTCCCAATCTTGGTTTTGTCGCAAGGAGAAGAAAATGATAGAATAGCATAAATTATAGCAAGTAGTAGAATAACCCTGTTCGTGAAATGAAAATAACAAGGAAGAAGTTTTTAGTAAAGTCGGAGAAGCAGATAATAAAGTAAATAAAGTATAGAGATGTGATATCTAAAATCACATATTTGTGGATCGGTGATATTACAGTTTACAGTAACAACAATTTCTGTTTTTCATTTCGTGAACTCAGAGCAGGTGTTAACGTTCCCCTGCACTGCCCCCCCTGTCCTTGATGGCCATTACCTCTTCTGCTAAGTGACTTATCTTCGCTTCCCATAATCATCCTTGATTTTGAACTTCTTTATAATTTTTCTTTTTAATTTCCCTTCCTATATTATCTTCACATCATCTTTATCTCTAGTCACCCTAAGTGTCTACTTACGCTCCGATGCCACAATTTCCGGGTCTCTTCAGAAAAGACAACATTTTGCGAACCCGACCCTTGGGTGTCGATTTAAGGTTTTTAAGAAAAGACAATATCTCCTCCCGATCCTCGGACAGCATATCTGGAGGCATAGTTGGGATAGTCAGAGTTCCCGTCCATAATGCCTGGCTAGTGCATTTCCAAAGATTAAGATCAGTCGACCACTTGTCCCAGTTGTACTTTTCGTTGATGTGTTTGAACCGCCGGTCAAGAGCCACAAGTTGATGAAGCACCGAATCCAAATTGCGTTTCGTAAAGCATTGCTTGGCTTGGTCGATAGTCGCGGCCAGGACATCGTATGGGGCATCTATTGTGTCATACAGGCTGCTGGCAACGATCCAGTAGGCCAGTGGGTGGTATCGCTGTTGTAATTCCTATTCCGTTAATACAGGAGTCTCGCTAGATTGATGCTTGCTTACCTTCTGAACTCTGATAAAAAGGTTCTTTCTTTCGGAATGATTCTGAAATGCTTGCCGAAGGCTATCGCGTACTCTACACACCGAATCGAGTAAGAACTGTATCGAAAGTGCCTTGCTGTTATATCCAAACGTACATCTTACGAAGTCGAGTAAGGGGATCCGGAAGATAGCACGACAGACGGCCGTATGGAATTCATTCGCAATTTCACCAGGATCACCCGACAGTGGCAGTTGCCAATTCCAGTCCCAAGAGACACCGTATCCTGGTGGGTATCGAAGCGCTCGCCAGATCTCCGCGGCTTTTTCACTGTTTGTTCTTGAGAGGTCGACAGTTTGCTTGCCTGATACGCAATAGCGTACAAAGAGTGTATCCAGATCTGATCGTGTCTCTAACACTTTAGACAAGGCTATTTCGTCCTTAGATGGAATGAGGGAGCAAATGATCTCGATTTTGCAGGTGTTCGTGGTAGTTCGTAGTATTTGCTGAGATTCAGCCTCCCAATATTTGGAATTGATCACGCTCTCGCGAGAAGTTCCTGATCCCATGTCGGCGACGATGTGACAGGGAAAGCAGTAATATATAAGAACAAGTACAGGTTAGGCTTTGATTGGGGCCGGTTGATTGATGAGGAGGTATAAAGTGAGATAATGAGGGAAGATGAAGACAGATGATAATGGGAGAGACAATTGAGAGGGGATATAGTACGACTTATATATTAGCGGCCCCAGATACCTCCAATGACAATTACCCTCATTGGAAAGGAAGCTCACCAACTGGGCAGTGTTTACCGAAGCAGCATGCATTAGGCTCTACGCCACCTGTAAGAATGAATTTATCCTCATCCTATACCCTCTTACTTTTTTTTGGCGCACACCTTGTCACCGACAGCTGATCAAGTGGACCCCCTTTACTACCAATCAGTAGAAATCTGATCCTTGGTCTTGGAAGAAATGTCATTCCCACCAAGACTTTAACCAACTTGATCTACCGCATACACAAAGTGCATATCTGTAAGTTAGAGACGATGTCCACCTGAAGCAACACATAGTAACTCCTTATGCGGGTTCTGCTAGAACCAACCACAATCTATGAGTGTTAGCGAATTTTGCGAAATTTGCTACTAGGCATGTTCTCCCTGGCTTGTTCAAATCAATACTCTCGTACTGTTAGCTTGCTATAAGAGAGACTGCGGAAAAGAAAGGGCCTCCCTGCCTTCGGCTGGCCCCCCTTATATTAGCGAGCTTAAAAACGGGTCATATCACGTGAGATTCATTGACCCAGCGAAGCCTCTTTGAAGGCATAGCATATATTACAAGGTTTTGTATCGCTCCCAAGGCCACCCCTAGCGTAAGTTCCATGGGCAAGGGAAAGTGTTACTTTCGGCCACTTGGGCTGGAGCGGAAAGTATTAGGCCTCAATTATATTCAGACAAATATTCCCGTACTCTCTATTCATGCTTCACCGCTCTACTTCTCAACTCCGAATTGATGAAACCAGGAATGAAGCGCTTCTGTGTGCTGGCCTCCTTTTACCACCAGCTATTTCCTTGACCAAGGATCATGCAAATTCTGCTTCTACCTGGAAACCCCATGCTTCATCTTTTCTCGCCGGAAGAAGCAACCTAGGCAACTCACCTCTAACGCTACGCAAACTCTGTAAAACATGACAGAAGAGAGGATTTTCATTCCTGTTCACTCCCGATCCTTGTAATTCCCCCCACACTATTGGGAGCCACTCTTCGATTACCGCAGAAGCGCTAGTAAGAGCCTCTGGCGGTAGAAACCCAACAAATATCAGATCCTCTTTTAGCTTGTGAATTTGGTTAAAATGGAGACGCGCAATCCCCGAGCAATGTTCCTTGCACAGCCTCTTCTGCGATGCGAGATAAATGGTGCCAGTGGGTGCAAAACGTGATCCAAATGCCTCAAGAAGCCGCGCAAGTGTCAAGAACAGAATTAGGCCGCCATCCCGGATGTTTTGGTTCCAAGTCTTGCTCGTTGTGATACCAAGTCTCACGCCTATCTCAAAGACTGCCTTCAGACTTATGTCAAGACTCTCGATAATCTCGTAGAAGATTTCGTTCTCTGCCTCCTGCCGTACCTGTCTACCCTGTAAGGAGACCAAAATAATCTGGGACAGGTAATATGGCGGCTCAATAATATCACCAACGATGGCGGCTGGGAGTGATATTAGGCCCGAAATTCGTAATAATTGGTGAGAGGGCCAGTCTTCGTTGCAAGGGCAGAAGAGTTGCGCCACAGCCTGTCTTGTCGCGGATAGAGGCATTATTTTCGATAGATATTTCTTCTTTTTCTGCATGAGGGGTTCGATCTCTGAGCAGGAATCGAGATACAGCAAAGGGGTGACACCGATGATAAGCTCATCGGTTTGCAAGGAGATTCCATATACGGCTTTGTTGCCATACTCAGGAGGTGGGGTCGAGTCCATGATGAAGGATGCCAGAAAATAAGACAACAGATAAGGAGTAATGTTAACAAGACAAAGTCAAAATTATTATAGAAAATTCTTCATCATATCCTCTAACCAAGCTGATTATTGTATAACAGGATCAATATCGTTTCTCATATCTCTGTGTTAAGGGTAAGGTTTTTACTTTAGAGTTAGAAAAGCCAAATCTGGAAAAAGTGTATATCTTTACCCACTCTCATACAAGATACAACGGAGCTAGGAAGTGTGCGAGGCATCTTCGATCACTGATTACGTACTGACACCGAATAAGAAGGTGGGTGACCAGGAGAGCATTCGGTTTTCGATCTAAGGGCCGGAGTCGCCGCAGGAAATGAAATGCTCATCCGGGCTGTTGTATACAGGGAAGGTGATCTAGGCTCCTAGGCTTATCCAAGAGTTAAACTAGGAAATGGATTGATGGATATTGACCTGACCCCTTGTTGACGCTAAATTTTGAGTGAGCCAGATTTCCCGCTAACTCTAGCCTCAACGGATACGGTAAGTTGGGCCGTAAATGTATAAGCGTGGCGGACTTAGTAAGGTTAGTACAAGACACCTGGAAAGTGCAAAAAGCATTTAAACGAGCTTGAAAAGGGGTATGTATTACGTGAAAAGAATTGGTTAAGGGACTACTCTAATGCTAACCCCTTGTAGCAGTTGTTCACTTTACTCTAATGCCGTACATTGTGGAATATTTGGAGGCACCAAATTTGGTATAAGATCTCGCCAAGGTAGATTGTATCTCTCAATTCTAAGTGTACAATGTCCAATCATGGCTACACCTCCCGGTGTGTAAGTGTTAAGGATAGTGATTAAGTTGCATGATATATATAGATGAAACTAGACTGATAACAATCCAGCGGCTAAACCGAAAGGTACGATAGGCTTTGCAAGATTCTGAAGGATCTCCCGAATTTGTGTTGCACCCATTTCTCATACGTATGACGACTCCACACTTCTATGTACTTCGCAAGTCTAGTCAATCAAGTTGGTGGAAGTCCTAGAGGGGATGATGGGCGTTCCTTCCCAGACTCAGCTATAACGGCCCTATCAACACCGCAGATGAAACAGAGCTGAGCTGGTATGCTCCAATACCCACACTCAAACTCTGAAAATGAAGGTGAATGGCCAGGAGAGGGTATTCAGCTTTTGGTCTCAGAGCCGGGATTGCCGCAGGTGCAAGGCTCACGCTTTCTTGGTAAGTTTGGCCTCGAATTTTGATGCGTGGTCAAAGTTGGTAGGCCTCGAGTATACGTGGCATCACAGTCTTCTATCGTAACAGTTCCTGCTAGCAAGAACTCATAATAATCAAGTATTTATATAACAAAGCCCGGAAATAGGTGTCACGTAAGCAGATTAAATAAGCAAACTCCTCCAGCAGTTATACAAAGATCCTAAGAATGTTGAAGAAATGGAGGCCAGGAATTTTACAAGTCATTGGCGTGAATATTACTGTCATACAACTGCCCTAGCAGCCGAGGAAGAAGGAAGATAACAGGGCTACTGCAAGCAGGGGATATGATCTGCCATCCTCTGAGGAGATTGTCAAGGCAAGAATGGTTGAGGGTATTGCAACTGGGGAACATGGCTCAGGTACATCCCCACCTAATGAATTCTATCTCATGTGATGACGTGGAACAAGAAATCACGCAACAACCTTGCCCCTTGACAGCGCCAATGTTTTTGAGCGAGGCAGATTTGTGTAGATAGAGCCTTTAGCTTCGACAACCCCTCGCAGCTAACCAATAACCCACTTTAGCCTGGACAAACACGGCAAGTTCGGCTGTGTCGAGACAAGGTACCTGGAAGATATAAAGAGCACCTGAGCCGGCACACTTCCTTCATCATATCACATTCAAATTCAATATCCCTTCATCCTACTCCCTTTCCTTACAACATGAGCGCGCCACCTCTGTCCCAGGCTGGGCCTATCCCAGAAGGACACAGTTTCTACGTGAGTTAAGACCATTAAAGCTGGGAAATTGAATGCTGATAAAAAAGAATCCTACTAAGTCAATCTCTCAGGCTACATCAGTCACCAACAAAGAGTTAGTTATCTTTGCAAAAATCAGCTTTCTACAGTAGTCATACTAACTTTGTGCAGGTGTACACAGGGTCCTGAGGAATCCGTACCAGTCGAAATCCCCATCGATCTAGTAAGCTATACACAGTACCCTGGCGAAGATGCTCGAGTTACCCAGCTTCGTGGTAAGTTTTCCGGATATCCTACTCTGAATATTATTAACCCTAGAGAACTCGATCAAATGTTTAGAAAAATGGCAGGAGAGACTCCTGGCTATGGTTATATTCCTACGGAAATGGTCAAGTTTCTGCCTAGCATAACACGGGGGTTGATTCGTAAGTTTGCAGCGTATCTCAAGCCAGTTCTTCATCTGACTATCTACCTTAGAACTTGTTAGAGAACTACAAGCAAATGTTGGCCATTTCAAAATAAGCCGGCAACAAGAGAATCAAGACGTCTTCCAGTCCGGGGATTTTATACGTGGTAAGTTTCATAACTTATTCCCATTTTTACCTCTGGCTAATTAGATGTGAAGGGTATATAAGCTGGCTTCAAGGAGAGAATGAGAAGCTTCAAGGTATATAAACGCTCCCTTATTAACTTTTACAGTTTGATAACCTGAAATAGTTAAGATCGAGGACCTACGAGAAGCACTTAGCCAGGTAGAGGAAAATTATACTAGTATGAAGGCGCAGAAGGATAGTTTGGAAAGGGCACTTGATCAGGAAACTTTCAACACTAGCAACGAAGACACGGGTAGGAAACGTATACGTGTAGAATAAGATGGCGGTAAAGCATGGAAGGTTAACTTTAAGGGATACTACGTAGCTCGCGAAGTTAAAATGGCCAAGTAGAAGCAAAAGTTTCAGGGGTAGTACTACGTAGCACTACTCATCCTCGCTTAGCTGAAATTCATTATATTTTGGTAGCCCTCGCAGTATTCGGTTAGCTTGTTTTTAAGAGGTACGAAGGCACATACCCCATGCAACATCATCGTTAGGTTTAAGGTTGTTGGCGCAGTTAATTACAAGATAAGATATTTTAGGCGATGACTTACGCAAATGCATTCTATCCCTTCGTTATTTAGCTTCGAGACACACTGCTGATCTCCTTACGCTATAGCTCTCGTATCTTGTGGGTAGCCAGCGGAAGAAGACATGTCAACCGGTGTGAGGTACTTGGATTAAGGGGTTGGGTAAACCAAGGGCGTGGCAAGCGAGGAATCTGGGCGGGACGAGGGACGTACGAAAGTAGCCCGACGGCAACCCGCAACCGAGGCAGCACCCTTCATTCTGTGGATAGTTTGAGGGAATGTAGGGATAGAAAGGAGTACTCAAGGGATGCAGACGTATATAACCAGGAGAAGGACCGAAGGGACGAAGGGGAGGCATCGATTATTCTGACTTGCAATAGAACACTGGTTGTTCTACCTGTCTGCGTACTCCACTGCTTGTTTTGACTCTCACAACCGGATGGTTCTCGAGGTGAGAGATCAAACGCGATACCCCTATGTCTTGCTAACTTGAATTCTAGCTTTGGACCATTCAAGTCAGATATCAAAATACTTCATCCACAGATCTCAAGACTGAAGTTAGTATGCCACAGATCAAGCTTAGATAGATTTGTATTATATGGTAGCCTCCGTCTACCGACATATATAATATAGATATGGGTTAGAATACATTCGTTCCCGTGAAGTACAAGTCCGGACTCCAACCCCCTCTTCCTCAAACTCCTCAACTGCATTCTCGACTGCCTCCTCAAACCCCTCCTCAACTCCCACTACCAGTGAGCCCTTGTACTTCGTAGTTTCCTGCGTTCTGCCTTGTCGCAGCGAATTTCAATCCGGTCGTATAGGTAATCAGCACTCCTTCCAATTCCACAAAGTAACCGTGCCATTTCGTAATCCCGCTTATTTGCTGCCTCTTCTCTTGCCACCAGTTTTGCTGCTCGTTTTGCCTGTATCGCCTGCGCCCGTTTTGCCTCTGCCAGCTTCGCTTGCTCATCTCGCCACTGGAAAAATGTGTCAACCTCAAGCCTCGAAAGCTCTAAGATTGATGCCAGAATATTCTGGTCCTCTTCTGGAAAGGCCCCCGGCACTTGAAACTCTGCCCAAAGGTTTCTGCTTGAGGAAAGAGCGCGAAGTGTCAACCACCACTGCTCCTGTAATATATCTTGTTGATCGCGGTGGTGAAAGCAGAGTAGTCTGCCCGAGATAAACTGAAGCAAATTCCAGAGCTGATCGATTGATTCAATGCGTTTGAGTGCATGGAGTGCTGTATGTCCCCCTACGAGGTTTATTTCTGAAATTTGGTTGGGACATGTCGTATTCTTTGAGGTGGTTCCAATACATTTCAAAGTAAAGTTCGGTTCGATATTGAGTAGTTAGCAGATGTCCATATAGAAGGTGCTGAAGTCCATATTGTAGCAGTTTGACATGATGATAAAGAAGATGGTGATAGAATGCTGTGAAAGAGGTAGGGGCGGATGGTGCGTCTTATATAGGAATCTTGCCTCGAGGGACAGTCAGCGATTACGCATGAAACGAGAAGAGGCTTGTGGGTCCTCGCACATAGAAAAACGCCTACGATTCCCACTAAGGCTTCAACCAACTGACTTACTACATACACGAAGTGCATAATACTGCATAGAAATGCCACCTTGAACGGGGCGCTAGTTTCTGCATCTACGATGCTAGCTCTAAACGATCATGTGCGTTCTTAGGGTCACATCCACTTTTGCGTAAAAATGCCTCAAATGTCTATATATATAGTCCTCCCCTCCTATTTTGGAGGAGTACAGAATTCAGATGTTCAGCCGAAAACTTTGTATATTTCAACACGTAAGTGCCCGGTGGGTGGCCCTAGTATAAAATATGAGCATTTTCCAGGTCATAACCTTTTTACTCGATTGTAGGAGCTTTTGAACATAGGTCAAGTCCTTTGCGAATGTTGGGATCGGCTGGAATGATTTCTCTTTGTAATTCATCCGCTGCTTCTTGTTAAGTGGACCGTGGTCGGAAGCCCCCTGATTTAGCGAATCAGGGCCATCAATTATTATTGGCCCAGTTATTACCAGAATGTGATGATACGACCCTTTTTCCACAAGTGTAATCGCACCTTTTAGGCCCATGCTCCACACTCAATTGAGTGCGTGTTGATTATATTCATTAGATTTCTTGAGATCGAATATAAGGCAGGCAAATAGGAAGCTTTTGCAGTAGCAGTAATTAGCGAGGGTTTTGAACAGAGCCCTATCAGGATTCCAACCCCCATCCATCATATATAGACCTAGCTAGCCAAGCTTCACAAATCAATCAGTTCTCACGATACCTCTATAATTCCTAACTCAACAGGTCAATATACCATACATCTGTTTTATTTTTCTTTACCACTTCCGCCCGACTTGAAAGGGACGGTGAACGTAGGAGGACACTCTTGAGAAGGGCTCGCTATGGGCAGGGAAGAACCGCTGTAGATACAGGTCCAAGGACAATTTACGAATCACCTACAGATACAATACCAGCCCTCTCTTTGCCTCTACGCCTGGAACGCGATTCTACAGCATACAAGACAGAAATGCCGGCTCACTTTACACGAAAGTAGCAGCATTAGCATCGGATAGTATATTACACGAGGCAGTATGTTCGATCAAGACAGACAAGAAGCCAACCGTGTGTTTCTTATGTGTTACGGTTTTGAGTAGTGGCATATTCACTACCTACTTGTAATTAGTCAGCAACAGCAAGAGTATTTAGATACTCGATCGTGGAGAGATTAGCTCTTCGCGAACAATCTAGTTCTTGACCCCAACCATAACATTATGCGTTGGGAATCCGAATCTAACAATGCATGAGAGGGTTGTGTCATATGCAAACCCTGGTTCTTTAAGTAGGCACTTTCTGAGGAAGCACGTCAAGAAGCTAGAAAAGGGTAATCATGTTGAATGTCGGGTTTGCAATATCAGCCTCAAAGATCGAATTGCCTTACTCATTCTTGCTGAGAAGTCACACTGAACTATCTCACGAGGTCCAGCTGAGAGATTGATCAGGTCTGTCGCATAACCTGTAACTATATGTGTTAGCGCATCGGATACAGCCTGGAATGGCCATGGTGCTTAGAAAGGACATCGGATGAGAGCAAGGTGTCGCCCACTAGAATAGAAGAAAAACTAGTTATAGATAACTATTAAGGGTGAAGAATTAAACTATGCACACTATTCAATATTAGATCCTGCTCCTTTAACATAATCGCCCCCTCTTATTCTGGCAATTGATTTCCTTAACCAAGCCTAGAAAAACACTACATTATACCACATCCTAAAAATTTCCTGCCCCACCTCGGACAACGGAATCAGGACCGTCGATGCAGATGTTTATGACCTTGACAAGCTGAAATGTCGCTTCAGACTTGCTCAAATTTCAAGTCTAGCATTTGGGCTTTGAACCTGGTGCTGTAGAATTCATGCGACGGTGGGATATACATTTTCAACCCACTTCACTGAATTAGTACTCATTTCCTCCTCCTAGATTTTCGTTCTTGAACATGATTAGTGCGAAGTCTCGGTTTTCCTGTCAAGGGGCTCTCCTTATAGCCTCTATAATAGATTTGTGACCTTCAATCTCGGCTTTCTCTAAGGGCGACAATCCATAGTTGTCTGGAATCTTATGATTGGCATTCCGACTTAGTAGCCACTTGACAGCATTGAGATGTCCACGAGCCGAGGACTGCCAAAGCGCTGATCTACCTTCGAGGTCTCGAGGATTGATATCTACTGTTCCTGATTCAAAAAGTTTGTCTAAGACAGAAACATGGCCTGATTGTGCAGCTAGCCAAAGCGGGGTTCGACCAGCGAAATCTGGTATATCGAGCTCGGCATTGCTTTTTGCTAATAACAAAACGATAATTGAAAGGTTCCCTTGACTCGCTGCAGTATGTAAAGCATAGAAGTACAAGCCACCAGGGACATCGGGTTTCATGCCACTGTCTAGTGCTGAAGCAACTGCGGAATCGTGGCCTCCTAGCACATTATTATGAAAAGATTTTATCTTAGCCGCACTTCTGAGTAGCATCATTACAATGTCTTTAGCACCGGGAGCTTGCAAGCGATGGTCTTCAGTGAAGTTAGGATGGAGAGAACTCAGGTTTGCCTTCTCAAGGAGCAGCTGCACAATTGCTTGATCGCCCTCTGATGCTGCAGCTTGGAGAGCGTTGCCATACCGCCCGCCTTGAGCGTTGACATTCGCTTGGTTGTCGAAGAGCAGCTGCACAATTGCTTGATGGCCCTCTGATGCTGCAGCTTGGAGAGCGTTGCCATACCGCCCGCCTTGAGCGTTTACATTCGCCTGGTTGTCGAAGAGCAGCTGCACAATTGCTTGATGGCCCCAACGTGCTGCAGCTTGGAGAGCGTTGCCATACGGCCCGCCTTGAGCGTTGACATTCGCCTGGTTGTCGAGGAGCAGCTGCACAATTGCTTGATGGCCCTCTGATGCTGCAGCTTGGAGAGCGTTGCCATACCGCCCGCCTTGAGCGTTGACATTCGCTTGGTTGTCGATGAGCAGCTGCACAATTGCTTGATGGCCCTCTGATGCTGCAGCTTGGAGAGCGTTGCCATACTGCCCGCCTTGAGCGTTGACATTCGCTTGGTTGTCGATGAGCAGCTGCACAATTGCTTGATGGCCCTCTGATGCTGCAGCTTGGAGAGCGTTGCCATACTGCCCGCCTTGAGCGTTGACTTCAGCTTGGTTGTCGAGGAGCAGCTGCACAATTGCTTGATGGCCCTCTGATGCTGCAGCTTGGAGAGCGTTGCCATACTCACCGCCTTGAGCGTTGACTTCAGCTTGGTTGTCAAGGAGTAGTTGTACTACAGTTTTACTTCCTTTGGCAGCAGCTCCATATAAGGCATTTCCAGTACTTCCAGTTTGTTTGTTGACATTTGCACCTTTAGCAAGTAGCATCTGAGATATCTCTTCATGTCCATTAGCTGCTGCTCGCTCAAGTGCTGTACACTTGCTGTGATTTTCTGCGTCAAAATTTGCGCCTATATCGAGTAGAGCTTTAACAACCTTTGTATGGCCCCACCGAGATGCATGGTGCAGAGCCCGGTTTCCTGAGCCATCAACTTGCTCAATATCGGGATTTTGCAAGAGTATACCCCTTACAACACTTAATAGACCAGCAGAAGAGGAAATATAGAGCAAGGTAGAATTATTCTCAGGCCGGCGTTCAGAAGAAATGTATCCATCAAGGATTTGATAGTAACTTACCCAACGCTTAATTAGCTTTGGATAGTATTGGCTGTAACGAAGGAGGTAATCTTGTGAAATCCCTCGTGTGTCAGCTTTTTCAGCATGGAGGAACCAAGATTTTGTAGCATAATCTACAAAAGGAAGTCGACCTTTTATAGACTCAGCATCGATATTGCTTGTCTTATCCATTTCACTCATTTTTATGTAGTTTCCACAAACAAGTGACAACTAATAGTGACCTTGTCCGATCAGGTCTTGAGAATCCATCTTTTCGAGCAATTGGAGTCCATCTCGAAAAATGAAATCATTCACAGATTAGTGAATAAACTGTATTGCCTGATCCTTCTCATGCTGTCTTAGCTCAATCAGGCCCCCGGACAGGCTAGTAATTTGTCGCTTCATCACATTATGCGTGGGTAATGATAGATTTGTAAGAGAAAGCTCTGCGCTAAGTACCTCGGTATCTGGTAGATACATAGCGAAACATATCTCAGTTACTGTTAAAGGTCGTTCCGCGAGATATACACATCTCATAAGACGTAGAGTTTGCCTGTGACTGTTCTTGTCGATGACCTCGCTCAGGATGTGTCTATAGACACCACCTAGCTCTTCGGGAACCTTTGCCAACATCTGGCGTATCTCATCTGGTGGTATACCATTATTGTGATGTTGAACCGCTAAACCAACCGCAAGTGTGGCCCATTGAAATACTCCTTGTGCTCTTTCGACAATAGTATTTTGTAGTTCTACCAAGTATTGTTTCTCAGTTTCACTCACAGAAAGTCTTCTCTGAAGCTCATCGTAAACGTAATGTGAGATGTCTTTATGATTTTCGTTTTCAACACAGATATCACGTCCTTGATTATCAGCTACAATAGGGAAGTGGCGGCATGAGAAGCAAATTGTAGAGCAGAGCTTTTGGCAATATAGAAGGTCGTTCAGTTTGTGGAAATCCGAAACAATTTGATGACTTGTCTTTTGATCGCTGGTACCATCGTTGGCCTCGTCTAATGCGTCGACAAATATATTGACTGGATGGTTTTTTGCAACATACTCAACAGCGTTCATGAAGAAGGCACAGAGCTCATTGGTATGCCAGTTCCAGTCCTTTCCAGGATCTCCTTGACTCCTACACCTCTCTTGAAAAGCGTGGCGAAATTCAGCTTGAGCAGTGGGTACCGTTCGTAGCAACTGATGTAAGAGAGACCGATACATTCCAAGGCGACTTTTCTGTAACAGAGTACCCCGACCATGTAAGAAGAACGAAAGTTAAATAGATTCCTGGTAGAGAGGTTGCTTCTTGAAATGCTGAAGGAGAAATTCCATTAATGTAGATTTCCCTGATCCAGGCTTGCCCTTGATCCAGAGAATTCCAGAGCCTTCCTCAAGCCAGGTAGTGTACGAGATATGACTAGTAATCCAGCCACATGTATTTGCATGAGCTCGTTGCGTATCGTGTCGTCGATAGTCCATTTCTAAGAAAGCTAGAGACCGAAGGCATGCTTCACGCAATATTAGAGATAATCTAATCAAATGATATATATAGAGACGGCTTACTAAGATCTTGCTGTTCAAGCTTGCTATCAAATATAAGGCTATCTTTACCTCCACGATAAGGCAGTTGCTCGGCTATGTATCAATTAGATATTAATTATATTTAGATGGCAAGGACAACTTACACTGAGGCTGAGCTGAGACCATAGTAGGGATAGCATCCACGATATCAGTTATAGCATCACATACTGTCAGATACTCCTCGTCCGTAGGCTTCCCAAATTTGTTCATGTCGAAATGATTCCGTTGGAGACCGATTTTCTGCGCTGAGCCGAGGCAGCCAGAGCCTTCCGAAACTGTAAATGACTATCCTAATTAGCCTTAGAGCTTCTCCAGGTTTAGGTATAACATACCTTCTTCCCCTCTTTTCCCAAGATAGCCTTAACATTACATGGCTTCTGTTCAAAAAAACACGTAATCTTGGCTCTCTGTAGTGACCTAGCCTGAACCTTCTCAAAGACATGTACCATCTCAAGCAGCGATTCATCATTAGGATCAAGTATCTGTAAGATTTCTCCTTGGATTGTATCTTGGTGCTCTGCATTTACCGCCTTAAGAAGTTCGTTCAGTGTTAATCCAGGGGCCCCTCTAAAAGGGGTACCAAGAAACACTACGCCGTAAGTGGAAGAATATATCCTAGGCCATTCTTCAGGAAAACGTTCCGCGTTAAGAAGTGCCTATCATGTTTAGCTAGTCGTTCTTTTATACAAGTTCAGCGTTCACACCTGTAAAATGGCCAGTCCACCAAAACAGTGAGCGACGAAAATGAGAGGCCGCGATTGGAGAGCAGTGCCCTAGAAACAAAATTAGTACTCTAAATTAAATAAGGCGATATAACAGCCTACCTTTCTTACGCGTTTCAAAGAGATAAGTAGACGGGTTGCAACAGCTGCTGTCTTCTGGCGAATAACCTCATCCCCATACCACCGGGACATATATCCGTATCGCATTATCCGAGCATTCGGTACTACTGATGGCAGCATGTCTTCTTTCTCGAGCCAGTTGACGTAGTGCAACGTTTCGCCTGTGCCGACCCTTTTACACCAAGTATCGACGGGATGGGCACCGATGCCATGGATCGCGACAATGCTTAAACGCGTTAGAGAAAATAGGTAGTTTCAGGTGAGGATAGAGGGAGCGTACTCGATAACAGGTGCTTGGTTTCCAGTTGTCTCCACTGCTGGTTCGTGGAGGACCCTGAGGCCCGTGTCGTCGTCAGTTATAGGGCGAACCTGTTTTATTAGCATCTTTTGCAGCTAGTATCAGCCTAGGAGCATACCATGGCAGAAATTAATAGTAGTTGTGATGCTAATACAATGGGACCTCACTGATACGGACAAGCGATCCGTGATGATCATAATATGATGGAAATAATGGATTGAATGAGGGGTTGATTGAGACGTAAGGCTGGAGCATTTGCAAGTTGCGACCTGTAAGCTCAGCCGCAGCCTGGAATAAATTTTGTTAGCCACTTATTCGCCTATCAATTCGGCCTTGTTGGCAGAGGATATATCTTCACGACATGACACTCTTCTAACACTCTCAGCTCATTAGCCATGCTACTCAGCTATAATGGCACCTATCCTCGAGGTACCTCTATTCTCCATCTACTAGCAACTGTACACTGAACTCTCGACAGAGGGTAGGGCACCGATAAATACCTCGGTACCAGGGCATCCTTGTTTAAAGCTTGGCTATCTTCCCCAAATAAGGGAATTTCTCACGCAAGAATTCTAGACTCAGGATCTGAGACCTTTGCGCCACATCTTTAGGTGATGTCCACCTACTCTAGCAGTAATATCAACCCACTCCATCGCCAGCGAGTCAAAGGGCGCGAGATTATTGTCACCGAAGAATCTCGTTTACATCTTGTTTAGTTCTATGGCCGAACTTTTATTAAGCCTTTACCTAAATATATTCTCTCATAGACATTCTAGGAAATGTTCCTCGTCGATTCATCCGTGAGCCTAGGCGAGCACCGAAATACCATTCGAAGTGCTGCCTTGGGCTATTTAAGAAGCTATTGATTCTTGATCAAGCACGAGTCTGATTTCATTATCGCAAAACAAGACTATCTCTGCCTCATTCCCCAAGACGTACAGTGGGCAGACTTTTGTTGATTTTTTTCTACGTTGGATAGTATTACAGATGTCGACGTCTTAGGCCGATACAGTTATGGAGAGCTCAGGCTTTCCAGGTTAAACTTCTACGCTCTATTTTTTCTCGGCAAGTTCCACTTTGAACAAATACATGGCCAGTACAGCGATTGTTTCACGAGGCTCTATGGCCCTGTTCTTTTTGTTGAATGGAATACAAGTCCAGCTAGCTGTCGATCAGGTTGCATCATCGCATCATTATTCAATGTGGTCAGTTTTCTGTGCATTTAGCGCAATCACTTTGATCAGGACAGCTTTCATATCTGTCTGCTTTTGCTTTCTCTGGTTGTGGATTTTTCTAGACGAGTGGATATACACTATCAAAGTTCGAAGACGTAAGCGGCGACAGTTTGAGGGGTCACATAATCTACCCATTACTGTCCCAGGCAATTGCGCTGTGTGAATTAAATGCCGGGGTACAATCAGATGGTCTGTGTAACGCCAAAGCAAGGCAGAGGACCTGAATGGCAAGGGAAAGGAGCTGGTCCTTCTCGCTCGTGCCGAGCGTCTCAGAAGCAATTTCCCAGCTATAATTGTAAATGAAAGGTGTATAGCAAAAAAGATCCAGATTATGGATTCTAACGAGAAAGTGTATTGATAATTCTAGGTAGCGTTGGTCTTTTGTATCTTTGAATTTGAAATTGGGTGGGGAATTGTTAGCGTTTTATTATAGTGTATTTGATTTATCCTACAGGCGAGAGGCATGTTAAGGGATACATCAATTATTAAAGCTGGTATGAAAAAAATAGGTTTCTATTTATAGGGATTACTGTTCTACTAATACGAAAAGAAATCTTCTCACAGATCGCCTGTCCCTTCGCATCCACGAGAAATAGGTACTGTATACGATCCTTTGCTCCACAGGTCGTGAACGCTAGCATATAGTACTATTTTCCTTGCTAGTTCTCAAAATGTAAATAGATGTGGTAACTCAGTCGCGCTTGAAGAAAGCGCTTCATCCGTTAAAAATGAGGTGTAGTCAACCTCATCCGAGTAGTCAAACAAGTCTTTTATCGCCTGCGATACCCACTTATAAGATATCATATCGTTCTCAGACAACAGCTCAAGCTTTAATTTCATGTCTGGTGGGCGCTGTTCTTCAACAACGTGCAACAAGAATGTTGTTAGATGTTGAATGTCAGACTTCAAACCTAGGTAGACATGGTGTATATACGTTATAATGACATCTTCTTGCTGTAATGTAAGTGCTCGAAGTCTATAATGATCAAATCAGCTGTTCAATGGAAGCTGGGCCTGCTTTTTACAACTTACATCTCATTCGACAGGTCCCGCGGTAGGAGGAGGAAGATACCTGCCCCAAAGGATTCTACTAGTTTTGCGCATATCCTTCCTAATGCCATCTAATTTTCAAACCTTTTCTTGGCATTTTGACGTGTGCTCTTTTCCCCTTGCAACTGAGGGAGGAGCAAATCAATAAAGATATCATTTAAAGACTTTTTGGCGAATTTGATACTGTCTGTTGATTTTCGCCTCTTCCTCTGGCGTGGAAGTTGCCTTCGAATCACGGTCTCCTGCCTGTAAAGGGTATAGATATTGGCTAGATATAATCGACGAGGAAGCTCTGGGAAGTAAGAACAATCAGAGGAGAGCGCATTGAATGCCAGCTGGTATATGGACAATAGCTTCTCTATCCTACCCTCGGCTATGTCTCCTAGCTCTGTAGGCTCATGTTTGCCGGCCACATACATTCCTGTTGGCGAAGTTCTCTGCTCCTGGAGGTAGTGCCACAATGTTGAAATGATTTCGGGACCAGCAATTCTCTGGATCGTGGGTAATATGTCTAGAGGGATTGAAGATCCTCCTGATTCCCTGATGGATTCTTCTCGGCGTGTTACTTGTGGTTCTTGCGTGTTCATCCGCGACAACTTTGAGGAAAGGGAGGCTTCTGTAGAATGAAACTGTTAGTTATCTGCCCGAATCGAAACCTTGGAGCTCACCTCGAATACCGTTTGAATGTTGACCTAGAGGAAGACCGTTCTCGTTCTCTTTCCGATTCCAAGAGCTCTGCTGAGTGACTATAAGTGCAAGAGCGTCTGGACTAACCACCGGGCAAGTTTGGGAGTCAAGGGTGCGCTCTTCAGTGGCTAGCGGAGGCGCTGGGTTCCGGTATTGTGAAAGACTGGCACACGCAGACACAAAGAGAGGCGAAACTGCGAACAGATTATCTAGATCAGAGTTGTCGTCTTCATCACTCTCATCTTCATCCTCATTGTCGAGGTCAACCTGGGTTGCATCGTTTGGAATTGTAGCTGCCGTGCCTTTTGTGAATGGTGAGTTCAAATAATTAGTTGTAGATGTTTTTGAGGAAATATCAGTCAAACCAACAAGCTCGTCTCCATTTGTTAATGGCTGATTAGTGGAGGTTACAAGAAGATAGCTTTCGATACTATCAACGTGAGATGGATCGACCTGATGACCGGCACAAACTTTAGACAGTACCTTGAGCAGGTGCGCGGAGCATCCACTATCGACAAGAACATTTGTTGTATGTATCCAGGATCGGAAGACCAGTTGAATCGAATTTTCCATCGGAAGGTCGTTAGCCATCGCGAAGGTGTTTGGGAGAAAGGGAAGGGGGGAGGGGTTTCGGTGTGCAAGGGATTTTGGGCAAGGAACGCCAAGACCTAACCTTACGTTGCAGCGAATCTGGCAACAACAGGGGTGGGCCACAATAGGAACTTGGCACAAGGAGATTCTGGCACAAGGGAATTTGGGACAAGAGATTTTGGCACAAGAAATTCCGGCACAAGGGGATTCTGGCACAAGGAGATTCTGGCAGCGAGAAGCCAGTTGGGCACAAGGGAATTTGGGAAAAGATATTCGGGCAACAAGGGATTGTGGCACAAGGGGATTTTGGCACGAGGGATTTTGGCACAAGGAATTCCAGCACAAGGGGATTCTGGCTACAAGGGCTCGATTCTGGCACACAATGATTTTAGCACAAGGCGATTCTTGTACAAGGGTATTTTGACCGCGTGAACGGCTGTGACCGAGTTGATGCCAATCTAACAAAGTTACCAGCGTCATATATCACAATCACGACATGGACAATGATGGAAGTGTGTTTGACTTTCGACATATTTGCAAAGTCATGAACGTCCAAGTCATTTAGCAACGATGGTCTTTGATAGCTGAGCGTATCAAGGGCATAATTATGGCCGATGCTGCTTTACACAAGGATAGAGGCTACAATGCGAACACTCATTCTATTATCACTCAGCATATTGAATGGGCAGCACTTCTTCCTAGTGGTCATCTAGTGTGTATTGTTTTAGCATTGGTAATGATTTACAAATTCTAAAAGGAGATGCGAGAGATTCTTGGCTTTGCTGTGGATGTTCTTGTAGCGTTTAAAGCCACCTCGAAAATCGTGACTCGTGGTAGCTATTGTGTCGAGTTTAAAGAACCTCTCAAGGGGAGAAATTTTTAGTTTGTGGTGCAGAAAATAGAGAGTGGCGAGAGGGTTTTTGGGGAAAAAAGAGAGCGGAGGAAGCACGGAGCGTTCGAGGAGTCGCGGAGTGTTGTTGGGACTTTACCGTCTTCGAACTATTTATAATAGCATGCAAGATGTTGGAAGAAAAAAAAGTGCGGAGATATATATTTTAAATTTAAAACTATGTCCTATCTAAAAGAAAAGAAGGGTCTAGAGAGGTAAAGATCCAGCGATGCTTTAAGAAATGCAACTATATCCTTGATTCACTCTTGCGAAGGTTGATAATCAAGTTCGAAATAGCTAACTCCATCGGTGAGATGGTCGCGTACGACGCATCGTAGCTCATCTCGGATACTGTCGGTACTGGAGACTTTTTACTAGTTAGCACAGCAAGAATAAAATACCAGACAACTTACCAGTGACAAGTAATTGACCAGCTCTCCCAGCCTGTCTCCCAGACTCAACATCTCCCTCCACGGGTGTCTTTGTATCCCATTCAATATTGTCTACTAGCTTCTTCTCAATGTACTCTCCTGTGACTTCCTTTTGGAAGATATCTTGCAATAGAGCTTTGCCTGGATAAACCTTTGCACGTTTTCCAAAGGATGTTGTAGTGTCGCTTGATTCGCAGTATATTGAAATGGTCAGGATCTGTTTTCCTCTGTTAGTAGGATAAGAACATCACAGCTTTGGCGCTACATACGAAACCATCATCCAGCGTATCCTCGCTTAATGCACCGTTCAGGAGCGACTGGGCCGCGATTGTGACATCTACCTCTGTTAGGCCTCTGCTTACAAGGAAATAAGAGGGGACATGACTTACCGATGTCACGAACCTGCCATACTAGATGAATCCGACGAGCGCGGACCTCTCGGGCGTTATAACCATGAATGAGCTGCTTTAGGTAAGGCAAATGTGCTGCAATTCCAAAGCCACTAGCTACCATGAGAATGTTCTCACAGTCTTCCATAGGAACACTCTTCCCATAGGGTCCGCTGAACAGCACCCATGAATTCATGGTATGCTCACTCTTGGCATGATATAAGAGTTCTCGTGTCAGGCCTCTCCGAGCTTCGATGAAAAGATCGATGTGATCTTGCGGTTTGTCTGCCCACGAAATCACCACAAACGGATGACTCTGTAAGAACGACCAGAAGCTTACAGATGGTATCCAAAGATTGATGGCCTGCCCGGCTTTGATATCAAGTGGCTTCTGAAGCTGTATACGGATCCTGACGGCTCCACGTTCGTGGGTAATGTAAGCCCGCGCCCGCCGGTACCGAAATACACCGTTTCGGCGAATGATCACAAACCATTGTGCCATGCATGCAAGCAAGAAGAGCCCAGCCGAGATGTATAAGTACGCGCGGGGGAAATCTTTTTCGGAAGGTAGGTGTCGCCAAACGGAGTACGCGGCAAGCGCAGCTAGGGCTTGGTGGATGCGAAGGAATATTTCGTACGAAGGTCAGCGGCACAGAGACACAGAGAGCAAGAGAATCAACCCTACCGATGATGCTCCCTACACAACATGTTAACCGGGAAATCAGGCAAGGGAATGACTTACTATAACTGCAAAGAGGTTCTGAGGCTGCGATAAAGGGAAGGATGGCTGCGATGCCACTATTATTAATACATGGAAGATGGCAAGTACAGCTGCCATAACACCTGCCGACCGGTGAATCTTCCGGATCGTACCTGGGGCCACGCCTAGTAGATCTACATAAGTTCCGAGGTGAGGTATAGCGAACAGTGGGATCATATTAATCACCGCGAGTGTCCCAGCCTGAAGTCCAGCTTGCGAGGTAGTCGTGTCCCAGAACCTCAAGCAACATGCATTCCCTGCGAAGTAGATCAGCTGTATCATGACACCGGCTCGACTCCATGGGCCCAGAAGCCGGTGTCGATCAAGAATATAGCGGTAGACTAAATGCTTTGATACAAGAGGCGAAATATACCTGACGAAGCGGGCAAACAAAGGGAATCCGTTGATTAGAAGAAGGAGACCGAAGCTACTGCCTACGACAATGGCGTATATTATGCTTGTATCCATACTAAATGAATGAATGTGAAGATAATGAACGACTTGAAGATAGAAAGACTGTTGTGAATGATGAGAAGAAATTGAAGAGAGGAAGAGGGGAGGAGGAAGATGATCGCAAAACAAAATGTGGAATCTCTCTGCTCGCTAAGCGCGAGAGGTGGTCCCTTCCCAAAAGCTGCTGGCTGAAGGTCATCAAGGATCGTTTATAACCACCCAAAAAGTGCTGTCCGTGATCTTAAATTGAATGCTAAGATTCGAGTGAGCCTATATTGGACGCCGGCCTTTTTGGGATCCCTTGGGACCTTGGGGGGAACATTGGCTGCTCCTTTCAAACGACTTGAAGGTAGAAAGACGATTGTGAATGATGAGAAGAAACTTTGAGAAAGGGAGGAGAAAGGAGGAGGATCGTAGAGCAGAATATGGAATGTTTTTGCTTACTAAGCTCGAGAGATGGTCATGGTCTCCTCAAGAAGTTGCTGGCTGGATGAGGTTGCCTCGTCATCCTGAAAGGTGGTCGAATGTCGGTTGTAACCATCCAAAAGGTGCTGTCGATGATCGCAAATTGAACGCTAAATTCGAGGGAGCTGGTACTGGACACACGCCATTTTAGGGCCCTTGGTGGGGCTGCCTACCAAATCGGCTACTCCTTTCAGAGGATCATGGAGGTGGAATTGAGTCGAGCATGGGACCGTTTTGAGATACTGTAAGCTTTGAGGTTGGTTGGTGTCCTCACTAGTTAAAAAGGGCCGAGGCCACTAACCCCTTGCAGAACAACTCTCGTGACTTACAACCCATCAATTTTTGTTTCTATGACGTCACTGGGTAAAACCACAAACGGTAACGGTCTTTAATTTTACGTTAACAACTAACTTTAAGTTACTATATAAATTTATAATCCTAGAGCAAAAACACTATACAGCTGCTATGTGGCTAAATTTTCAAGGACAATTTAACCCCTCTCTTGAAATCATTAAATCTGGATTGCATCTGAAGGAAGGAATCTTCCTCATCGCAAGGTCTAGAATTACTGCTTTGCTAGGTGCGTTGGGAATGACTCCGAGATAAAACAACGTTTCTTAATAGATGCTACGAATTCTCTAGCATTGTTAAGGAAGTGATTCTTCTCCCTTTTCCCTACTCTCCTATCCCTTCTCTGTTCATAACTCGACTACGCTATACCGAGGGAAAGTTCTTTGGGCATCATATTACAACAAAAGTAAAATGTTACAAGTGCTTCTATATATAGTTCAGGAACTACTTCCGTGGTATATACTTGTAACGCCCTCGCGTACAGACCTGGGCCAATGATATTATACCGACGAGTGAGTCCTTCTGGTATGGACGGTTTAGGAGTGGATGCTACGATTGTTAGGGCAGGTCTCTTGAAGGGTGGGAAGCATAACTGTACATACCTTGAGTAACTCTTCCGCAGAGGCAACAGATGCCGTCGTGGAAAGAAAGCCGAGCGCATCTGAGTGCGACGGCCAGCGATGTAGATTGTCGACACCAATAGCGCCATCCTCCTTGACGTACTTCTGCATCAATTCCATCGTGATAAGTGAAAGGGCCCTGATATCGCGAGGCTCACCCTTTGGCTGTGATACCAATTGAGAACATTCCTGATTTGCTGTGCGGCGGGGTCAACTACCAACCACGCGTGCGAGGGGGTACTCACCTATTTTCACATCTCCATCTGTATTAAGCAGAATGTTTGAGCAGGTGAGAGACCCGTGTTCGAATCCTTCTCGAGCGAGGTAAGCCACGCCAGCAACGACCTACGGTGATTAATGGAAATACTTGAATAGCGTGCAAAAGCATACCTGGCCAAGGATAGCGGCCAATTGTCGGTCGTCAGGATAGGCTGGCGACTTGACAATCCACTCAAGGGAGATAGGCATGTGCTCGAGAATAACATAAAGGCCAGTGTCGGTTGTGAAAGCTTCAAGAGCGGTAACAATGCTTTGGTGCTGAAGCTGTCGAAATAAGTGTAATGTCTTTGCAGATGCGTGGGTTGTAAATGCTCTTACATGGACGAGCTCCACGAGAGGAGCTTTGCGAACCGCCACTTGCACAGGGCCACCAAGCTCAATATCGTAAACCTTTTTATAATTTACCCACGGCGATTCCCACGTAGCTCTGAGTTGGAGGGTGTCACTCGTCACAGCTCTAGTAGTCTTCGATTGTGCCTTCACCTGCCCTGGCATAGTATCTGAGACTAGAGGGCGGCTTCCATCCTTCGGAGTGGAGCGTAGGGAGTTGTACAAGACAGCTCGCTCAGTAACTTTCGTTGGCGATTTACCCCTTGCTAACGCGAGCATATTGATTTGTGTGAGGCGATTATCGGAGGAACCCATCTTGGAAGAGTAGAGGGTGGCGAAGGGGGGTAGTCGGCGCGGGTGTGGGACGAGATGCGTGGAGGAGGGCTTTGGATATGAGAAGGAGTCTGGCGAAGGAAAGGGTGGGAAGTAGGTGGCGCATATCTGTGTGATACTTGGAAGATGATCGAAAGCCTGTATAAGGGCAGCAGAATTTGGCTCCCTTAAATCATCACCTTAATTGATGACTCACCCTCAAACTTGAGTTGACCTTTAGTGGACTCCCAAATAAAGTGCAACAATTATAGCGATGCACCTGTCGGGCTCATAGGTCTATGAAGCTGTAGCGTGGAATAAGCTAGTGGTAGAAATAGGAGAGGTGGTGGCCTACTATCTTGGCACCAGCGCCACGCGGCAGGGTAAGTGCTTTCTATCTTAGCTGGCGCCCTGCATCGCCGCTAAGATTATGCTTATTTTGGCATATGCTTATTTTGGCACATGCTTATTATCAGCGCCTACTTTACAGGGTTTCGGGTTCCCCCACCAGTTCCTTGAGAACAAGGGATTCCTGCACAAGGGGTTCTGGCACAAGGGGTTCTGGCACAAGGGGTTCTGGCACAAGGGGAATCTGGCAACAGAGGCACCCGGCCTTGACGTAAACACGTGAACGGAGGTGATTGATGTTCATACGACAAGAAATGATTTCACGAACAGAGTAAGCTTCTGCGAAGTTGAATTTCAGACATTTCTATACGTGTTCCTTGAGCTCTTGCTCTCTCAGTCCCTAGGTTTCTGTCACCCCGAACCATTGGCCCTCCGGGCCCTGACCATGCCCCTCAACTTCCTGCGTGCTGTAGGTGGTCATCATACAACAGCAGCCTCCATCCCTCTTTCCGAAAGAGAAGACATCCGCAATCAGCTGCTCGACATGGCGTGGACTGTGGCACTTCTAGCATGTCGCAAAGCATACTTGGGGACAGTTTGGAAAACTCGCGATTAGGATGATCCGGTCCGCTGGTTTTAACTTTGTGAAATCCAATAGAGCAAATTGATTTCTTATTTGTTTCTAGAAAATCCCTTAGCGCATTGTATTCGGTGACTATGTGGCACATATCAAGTTGACTGAGATCTAGCGCGCAGTAGGACAGTAGCGCTAGAGGTGACTTCGAATAAATCAGGCGTAAGACCGGAACGGGTTCCAGGAGCTTTCTTAGAGACTCTGCCAAAGAGCTCAGGTCAGGAACATCCCATGTATCGTAATACGGAAGGTTAAAACCCATCAAGCTGATGGTATGAATGGCAACACCCCCATTCCGGGCACTATGTAGAGCATCGGAGATGACTCGCACATGGTATTCGTAGGAATCTTCTGCGACGGTCATATCTGAAGTCAAGATCGACAGCAGCCCGTCTCCTTGTATTGCCTCGCAGAAGGACAAGCATACCTCCGTTAATCGAGGAAGTGCTCCAAACGCAGATGATAGAACCCGAAGGTCAACGCCGTTGTCTACAATGCTGCGTTGCTCTTTACAAATGTCGTGTAGAGTTTCATAGATAACCATGTACGAAGGGCATTCATCTGCCTCACCACCCGCATCGTATAAATCCTTCGCAGTTTCCACGTAGTCGTTAGGAGTCAAAAGATTGGACTTGAAACTACTGAAGTCTAGTATTTCTATACGAAATTATGAGTAGTATTAGCACCAATCCAATATACTCTCATCATCAGAAACATACTTACCAGTCTTCAGCAGTTCTGGAACTTCGTAAGTAAAGGAGACGACATGGTAGCGAGCAGCTGACTCCATGAGTTTTTGGAGTCCGTCGAATCCGGCCTCTGAAAATTGGAACTTGACGCATCGGAAGAGGGTTGGCAAGCATGCTTCTCTCAGTTGTTTGCTTGCACGGGACAAATCTCTAACCTCCCAGGGCACAAGGAGATCGACAATGTGGTATAAAGTCTCTGTTGGCAGAGTCTCGAGGCTGCTTACGGTCATACTAAGAGCATTGGAAGGTCAGCGAACAGGTTGTACAGTTGAAGATGTTGATTTCCTCGCGACGTTGTCAAGGTTAAAATCGACATTGGGTGGTACGATCAAGTTGGCCAGTCTAATTTTGTGTATTAGTCAATCTGTGAACTATAAAGCTTGGTATAGTCATCTCATGACTCAATTGTTCAAATGGGAGCTTGGATCCCCGTGGTGGTCAACCCCACCAAAAGGGTCAACCCCACCAAAAGTTGATGGCATCAACCCACCTCCAGGAAAGTCGCGAATGCCGTCTATTTTAGGGTCGGATCTATTATTTCATAATTTAGAATGCTAAAAGCGATGATATGTTAGAAGCCTTCTTTGGGAAGAAGTTTGTGTTTAGAAGATGCATAGTATGAAAAGAAGCCTTCTTTAGGAAGAATTTTGTGTTTAGAAGAGGCATAGTATGAGAAGAAATGTGTGGAAAGAGGCAAAGTATGAGAAGAAATGTGTGGAAAGAAGTTTGTGGTTAGAAGATGTGTAGTATGAAAAGAAGCCTTCTTTGGGAAGAATTTTGTGTTTAGAAGAGGCATAGTATGAAAAGAGGCCTTCTTTAGGAAGAATTTTGTGTTTAGAAGAGGCATAGTATGAAAAGAAGCCTTCTTTGGGGAGAAGTTTGTGTTTAGAAGAGGCATAGTATGAAAAGAAATGTGTGGAAAGAGGAGACAGCTTAAAAGAATTCGTCAAGACGACAGGGGCATGTGGAAGCCATTTTCTTTTAAAAGATTTCTTCTAAAAGAAATAGTCTGCCTGAAGATAAGGTGTGGAAGAGCATGGCACCTCAGAGAAATGAGGGTGCTAATTATAGCGAAGGGTGACGCCATCAACTTTTGGAGGCGCCTCTTTTAGCCCTGAAAAATGGGTCAGTGACACATGTATAAATTTTTGGTTTTTTCCTTTCGTCTGCAAACCTTTATTAATATTTCCGTCCCTGCTTCATCCTCTATTAACTCAACATGCGGCGCTCTCGAGCTAACCTGAAGGACTCAAGACTTGAGACAGAGAAACGACGAACGTTTAAAGGTTCTGCGTTAATCAACCTCGACGTACTACATTTTTCAAGCAACGAGCACAGAAACCTTGATCCAAAACACGTCGAATATTTGAAAGGCTGCTTCCAGAAAGATAGATGCCGTCGACTCGAAGAACAAAACCACATTCAAGCGATCATTGATCAGCCAAATCTTGATAATGCACTTCGGCACTCGGACGTCTCACCCTACGAGTTGCTAAATAGCAAACAGAACAGATACCCAAAGCTGATATTCCCGAGAGGCTTCAAGCTTCGCTGTCTCCACGGACAACACAGGATCGCAGCTGCGCGAGAGTTCCTCCTGCCCCATGATAAGTTGTGGACGATCGATCTTTACACTTCAGGTAAGTACTACAGCCTCACTAGAATAAAATTTAAGTAAGCGTATTAGATCTTGACGACAATCTTAAGCAATGCCTCCACGAGCAGTATTTGAATGAGCAGAAGCCGAGCGATGGAGAGGCATATTGCAAGATACGGTACTATCACTTTCAACGCGACCTCGAGTCCGAGAACCAATGGAGGGCTCGCCTACAAGGTTGCAGGTTGAAGAACTTCAAGGAACTCGAAGGGGACGGGGACATGATGGCTGGGTTTGATGCTTTGTTAGACATTCCCGGTCTCTGGGATGGGATGAGGATGACCACATTGCAGAGTATGATGGCTATGGGCTGCAAAGACGTAAGCAAATCTATCCTTCCCCTACTCATGCTAACGATCACAAATAGGAGATCTTACATTACCTTGCTTGCATCAAGAAAGGACTTCTAGCCCTTGTAGGGGGTGATAAGCAGGCCCTTGCGAAACTCGATCAAGCTACAGTGAAGGCCTTGGAACTGAGGGCACCGGGTGCGTCAACTGTAGATGCACAGTTCCTGGGAACCCAAATCCGAGGAGGTGCTATCTTTACCGCTTTTACTTCCCATGAGCGCGATAAAATACTGGACAGGCTGCCGATGGTCGACGGGATGATACTAACCCTCTTCTCCTTTTTTAACGATCTCAATTATCTCCACCTTCTCATCGACTGCTTGAAAAGGCTGGTAAACGTTTCTAGACGAGAAAGTGTCTGCGAGGCCATTCAGAGAGGGTACACTGGAGTGAATCAGCGGGATGACCAAGTCAAAATCCAAGTCACAGAGGAAGCTTTCACTTACAAGACGGGGACAGACGCAGCTCGAGTCGACCTTGGGTGTCGAAGTCTCATTGCTTTGGCCATGCGCTACTATCCTTGTATGCCGCGGGACCGTATCAAGGAAGATACCGTGATGAAAGCGACGACAAAGGTAGACCAAGCCATCCTGGGTCGACTAGCAGACCTTGCATATCAACAGGGATTCGAGACGCCCCAAATCCTTACCCTCCGAGAGTATTCGAGCTCACGGGTCGCGCCAGACGATGACCTACCTTTCCCACCCCTGCATGTCACCTCTGGGCGTGGTGTTGATATGCATCGAAGATCTGGGATTCCGCGCCGCCGGGTGTATGAAGAAGATCGATACTCTTTATTCATCAATCATCTACATGACACAAAGGTATATCAAGGCGAGGGCATTACATCCTTCTTTGTTCGAAAACATGTCTACCTAGCATTCTTTGGTAGACCGCCCACAGATGATGGCACTACAATTTACTCGTCACCAATCTCCCGGTCTGGTCGTAATTCACCCCACAGCTCAATTGGTACTAGCTTCAACCAAGAACCAAGGCATGATATGAGTCAATCTCAAGGAGCTCCTGGGCTTTCGGATGAAGATATCAACGATATTATATACTCCTATAATCACGGTGAGCCTATACCAGAGCAAGAAAGGCTGGAGAGAGGGGGACACGAAAGAGATAATCGAGGGGGAGAGGGATCTGAGAGAGAGACGCTAGAGAGAGAGAGTCTAGAGCTAAGGAGGCTAGAGGAGGCATTAGAGCGGGATGACTTGAACGAAAGATTCACACAAGGACTACAAGCGCAAGAAAACTTGGAACAAGAGAAGCAACGTGAACAGGAACAGAGAAGGCGAGAGCAAGAAAGGGAAGAGGAAGACAAGCGGCGACAGAAGACTAGACAACAACGGAGACGAGGGGAGGAGGCGCAGGTGTATGGGAGGACACTCGGGGATTACGAGCGAAATGAAAGGCGACACACGCTACTTGACATGGAGAGCATTAACAATACAAGACAAGAGACTACTGACTCGGAACCTCAATCTGGTCGAGAACTCGTGATAGCAGACCAGAGCTCACACTTTATTCGTCGTCTTAGGAACCCCGTAGTAGATCACTCTAGCGTAAAACAGAGGGTTGAGCAAGACGAGGCGGAGCAGGAGGAGACTGAGCAGGAGAGACGAGAGCAGGAGAGACTAGATCAAGAGAGGATGAAGAGAGAGGCACTGGAGAGAGAGAGGTTAGAGCTAAGGAGATTGGAGGAGACATTAGAGCGGAATGACTTGAATGAAAGATTAACACAAGGTCTACAAGCACGAGAAAACATAGAGCAAGAGAAGGAACGTGAACAGGAACAGAAAAAGCGAGAGCACGAAAGGCAGGAGGAAGAGTCTCGGCGGCAAGAGTCTAGGCAACAACAGAGACGAGAAGAGGAAGCTCGGTTACGGGGGAGGACACTCAAGGACTCCGAGCGGAAGAAGAATCAGCACACACAATTTGATTTAGAAAAATTGGAGCAGGAGAGACGGGATCGAGAGAGACGGGATCAAGAGAGACGGGATCAAGAGAGACGGGATCAAGAGAGACGGGATCAAGAGAAACGGGATCAAGAGAAACGGGATCAAGAGAGACGGGATCAAGAGAAACGGGATCAAGAGAAACTTGACCAAGAGAGACGGGATCAAGAGAGCCGGGATCAAGAGAGACGGGATCAAGAGAAACGGGATCAAGAGAGACGGGATCAAGAGAGACGGGATCAAGAGAAACGGGATCAAGAGAAACTTGAGCATGAGAGGCGTGAACAAGAGAGCCGGCAAAAAGAGCAAGAGCAAGCAGGTAATCAGGAGATTAGAGGCTCAGATTTGCAACCAATAATTGAGAGACAGGTAACGTACAATGTCCAACCTTCATTTCAACATGCTTACCTCTGTAGGAGGCAACTTCGCTGCCTCACGACTCACCGCGCCTTATCTGTATTACGTACTGGATTTGGGAAAGAGGTGATTGGCGAGCATCTCAAATTATGGATGTAGATTCCTCAGACCCATCTGAAGTCAAGCGATTGGCGGTAAAGTATATGAGAAAGCGGATAAGGCTATTTGACACTGACTTCAATATACTGACTCCTGCCGATTGCTTCGAAGCAGTGACCACTAGTGGAAAAAACACTATCCTGCTTATTCCAGAGGGTGAGATAAACATTAGTGAGGAACTTGAGGCTTCTGTCTCTGAATTAGAGTCCCAAGGAGGATTTATCGTAAAGCAAGGTTCGACGAAGCGAAGTCGTAGTTGATACTAAGATAGCACATTTTACTATTATACATAGCACAAAGCACTAATTCCTTTCAAACTCGTTTCACTGTGACCTTTAATCACATCTAGCTTAATCAAGGTCTACTATCTTACAAAACCAACCCATAGGGTGAGGATATGTTTGACCCTGTGATGGCCGTGCAATTGAGAGATGTGACTTACCAGCAACATATTTTAGATCCCCTGGTTACTTTGAGTTTGACGCTCGACTAGACCAGGAGCCAATTCAGGTGCTGCACCAAGGATTTGCCGCGTAGCTTCATAGTCCTTCAACCATCAACTTTTTGCGGGCTAACCATCGACCCTTTTGGACCCACCATAGAAATTTGCAGGTTTACATGGCTAGTTACAGTATGTACCTCGAGTCTTGAGTCCTCCATGTGGGTTAGAGAGTACTGCGTGCTAAGAACCTACTTTTTACAGAAGAGGGATAGGTTGATGAGATTTGATGGGAAGGAAGGCAACTAAGGAGGATCTATCAGGACCCTGCGCACTTTCCCACTTCCCCACTACTTCAAAGTACAATCAATCAACCACAACATATAATTTAATTAAAACTACTTTTAATCTGATGAACTAGACATGTCTACATCTATTTGACAGCTTCGCGCATTATGACCAGCTTTTCCACAAGTGCTACAGCGCCTACCTAGTTAATTTCCCCTCCCTCCGACTACCACTCTCAACACGTATATCGCGTCGAACCGGACAAGGTACCATCATGTTCTTAGATTGCTCACGGAGTGGGCATCGAGTTTATAAACGACCTATTTGGAAACTTAGAAATCTTCATCTCTCTCAAGTTTTGTAAGGACACAAAGGCTCTGATAACTTGTATAGAAGATTGCCGCTTAGGGGCAGAATTAGAGACGACACATTGCTAGATATCCAATTCACTTGGGCATGAATTAGGATAGCTTATCTTTGATGTGGAAGACAGGAAAGACTTTTGCAGGGAACGAGTTATCGTAGGGAGGACACGTCAGGCTGATAGATGGGAGATCTAAATGTTTCACATTTTACTTCTTAGACAGAGCGGGAAAGCAGAGAACGGTATAAAAGAATCAGCAAGGCTACCTACCACAACAGTACCTTAATGTCCGTATCATTTGAAATGGAGTTTGCTAGAGCTGGAGTTAAAAGATTTTTGAATTACGTAGAGTTTAAGCTTGTAGCGCCGTTTAGCGTGTCTATGCTATTCTCAACTAAGACCTTCCAAAACCGAAATAAATGCATGTCAAAATCTCTGCTTCAAAGTCTGTCAAGCAAACGCTGAAACCTTGCAGTCCCCATAACCTCTGGTAAGGAATTTGCCTCGTTGTGCAGTACACTAATTAAGCCTAACCAGTGAGGATGGTTATCGTCGTATATGGCGACACATGGGAAAGAGTTCAATGCCGTCAGAACTCGTTCAAGTAAGTGCTCCCAAATTTGAATCTCCGCGCCGACCCCCTTGGGTGATGGTCCCAACACAGATAAGATGTATTTCCTTAGCTTACAGACCTTATCAAAATGTAAAAGAGCAAGCCCAGAGCAGTGTTTTCTCTGTAGTACGTGACCAGATACAAGGTATAAAGTGTTTGCTGGCGCCCGCCGTGATCCGTAGGCCTCAAAAAGCATCCCTAATGCTAGAAAGACTCCAAATCCATGAGGGGATGATATCTGGATTCTCAATGAGTCTAGTGTCTCGTGGTAAAGATTCGCAAGCATCGAAAACACAGAATGCGTAGCTAGTTCCAGGCTGTCCAAAAGATCCCCAAAAAGTCTGTCACTGACTCTCTTCCGTTCTAGGTTGATGTGGCGCGTCTCGGCGATGAGCAGGGCACAGTGAAGAGGGGTCGAGGTGATATCGTGGACAAGTTTTCCAGGGATGCTCTTCAAGTCAAGGGTTGTTAACGTAAAGTCTAGCCGGCTATCTCGATGAGATGAAAACATTCTTTTGCAAAGTATTGACGTTTCTCTAAGAGGTAAGATATGAGAGATGTGACTCAGTCTCTTGTCTAGGCGGGACTGAATCTCGTAACAAGATTCTAGAATAATATCAGGGTTTAGACCAATAATCGCTCGATCGATTTTAGCCGTGATTCCATAAGCCGACCTATAGTCGTACAGAGGGGGAAAAACATAGTTGCAGGTGGCGGAATATTCGTAATTTTTCCCGGTTGTGTGTGGTGCTGGAAAGGGTATCGTCATTTTGGAGGCTTCGGACAGAGTATAACGAAATGAGGTTATAGTAATAAGAACGAATAGAGGTAGTTGAGACGAGAACCTCCTTCTCTTAAGACTACATTAACCCCCTCTTATATAGGTAAGATTTCAAAGCATTTCCGTCCTCACGAAAGTTCAGAGCATGCAGCTGATCATCTCGTGTATGCACATCTACGCCTTCCATTTCCCGGTTCCACTCTTTAGCAAGGCAGACTTCGGGTGCATTTTGAGTCCTTCCTTGATACCTGGCACAGAAAGGGATAGGAACAGGAAACAGCTCCCGACGCGGATATTTAAGCGAGATAAGAAAGGGGGAGGGGAAAATGGCGGGGCACAAAGCGATTTTTCTGATGCTCTGTTATCATTCTTCTTCACGGAATGTCTTCCGCTACACTATCATATTGCATTGATACGCATATTAGCTATTGCTCAGGGATCTTTGCACTGAAACTAACCATGGTTGGTGAGCAACGCCGAGGAGAGTATGCTCTTACTGGCAGCAGCCAGAGAGCTAGGGTTACCTTATCACTTACCACAAGCAGAAGAAGTCATCAAAGTAGGCCTAGGGTATAATCGATGGCGGGACCTGTGAGTGCGGCAAGTTCCTAGCAGGGGATGCGAGTTCTGTCGACAGACTCCACTGCTGATACAACTTGAAGATTTCGTTGGCTGAAAGAGGAAAGCTCTCATCTCCGAAATCTTCATTAATGTTGCCTGATAAATGATCAGCCCTTCTAGTGTCTACTAAGCTGGCTCTTCATAGCTGAAGAGGGAAATTCTATCGTCTTGATTAACTATTTGCTACTGTGAAGAAGGTTCTGAGTGTCTGTGATGTGTGACAGTCTTTACCTATATCGAACTCGCTCAACAGTGATTATCATTGACCAGGATCTCAGCTGAAAAGTCATTGCTACCTCCAAATGCATGCTGGTGGAGAGATTCCGCTTGACAATGCCCTCCACAGCCACCCAACAGCCTCCATAGAAAGTTTTTCACCAATTACATCGCAGAACGGCTCCCCTTTCTCGCTTACGAGTGGTCACCCTAGGATAGATCCTACCGGAGGTGATCCGTGAGCTGTAGATATCCCACATATCCTTATATGAGAGGGAACTAATGCGTACCAAGAGCATGACTTGACTCGATTTGTACTCATAACCTGAACGTCCCCAGTTATTTCTGACGGTTGGCTTTACCGTGAGCCAGATATAGCTAATAAGGCGTGTCCAAATACACACTACCTCAATCAGCATGACAAGGGACGGTTTTACTCCCGCACCCGAGATCCACAATCCCTTGAGAAGAGGGGTATAAGAAGGCAGCTTCCTCCCAGTTATGAGGACACATTCTTCGTCCTTGAACATTTTTTCCCGTTAGAAAATCTTGCCCGTAATGTCTTCCCCTAGCATGACGCCTCCAACCCAGTCTCTAGTAATGGACGGCCAGCCAAGCATAGAGTTCGATTGGCCCTCAAACTCGGACTCATCAACTCCTCTCGACTGGGGTTTCCAAACTCCTTTGGACCTGAGTTTATCGAATTTCTCCAATTTTTCAGACATTGATTCTTTTTTTGGGCCTGAACTGAGTTTCGAGGGCCTTAGTACAAAATTTCAGTCTACAGTAGGATCACAACAATACCCGCCAGAAGAATCCCTTCTAGTGGGGAGTTCCGGTCTTGCAGGTGATGATTCTACCCCAACACCTTCAGGTATTTCGGCTCCAGAAAATCCGGAACATCATACAAATCTCGATGTAGAATCATCGACAGCTACGGTGCAGACTCTGAAGGTATGATCTCATAACCGACTTTAGCACTTTGATACTAATTGCGTATTAGGAATACATTCTTTTGCTACGACAGAAGCTGAAGAGAGCTTTTTCCTCCACAAACCAGGAGTTGCCGGAAGAAGGGATAGATGAGATTTCCTCTAATCTAGGTCGAATTGAGAAAGCTGGAACTATACCACCTAGCGTCATTCGGGAAACAAAGATCGGAAGGTTGTTTAGGACAATCATGACGCTAGAGATGACCCCGAGGGGTAACGACCTTCAAATCAAGGAACGAGTGAGCCGCTTGCTTACGAGTTGGGGCGAGACTGTCACCCTCTCGACTGCACAAGCGCAATCCAAGTCCGCCCCACAGCAGACGTTCATTGATCTCACTGGAGCGGACAGCGATGACAAGTATGTTACACCTCCCGGTACGCCGAAATCCGGGCTCTCGTCCTCTTCAAGCATAGGTAAGTGTCCATTATATCTGATCTTGGCTAGCCTAACAATTGATGACAGATTCTGATCCACTAATCAGCACGGAGAAGAATTCACGCCCTACATCTGATGGGAATCCAAGCACCAAGAAGAGAAAGTGCTCTACAGGTTCTGACAATTCAAGCAAACGTCGGCGAACCCAGCGGGTGACCACGGTAAAACAGCACTTAGCGGATGAGATACATCACAGCAGTCAGTGGTTAGCAGGGATGGAAAAGAGCATCAATGATTGTGAAGCAGACCTAGTTGCCTTGGAGGAAAAGAAGGCAGGGTTTCTCGCAGAGATTGAAGAAAACAGGAAGGAGGTTACCCGGCGGAAAACTGAGTTCATCAAGTTAAAGAATAGCATGGTAGCCTGGGGTGCCCACAATGAAGGGGTCTCTGAAGAATGGAAATCGTGTTAGCTTTTTCGGTCATCTATAAAATGATACTGTACTTGGAACTTTTAGCTTTCTTATCTTTTGTGGGGTGTTCTAGTTCCTTCGTTGGATTAGTGATCTAGAAATGGTTTACTGTAGCTTCTATAGCTTTAGCAAATTAAATGTCGGACTGGACTTGTTTCCAGTTTCAATAGAGCACAAGAGTTCTCAATTGAAGGTACGGAGAGATAATCAACATTTTTAACAAGTTTCTAGTAGCTATTATAAGTGTTATTCTTTAGAAACCTCTTATATTTCCATACAGTGGATAAGTGGTGGTGTATCTAGAGATATTGCGACGTAAAGATTGAAAGATGACAGATATAAGCGCAAGGACGCGTAGGCAGGTGGGAGCACGCCAAAGATGGCCTGTTGTTTTAGAGATCTTTAATAAGATCTCCTCCTAGATATTTCTACTTGAAATAACATCTAATTCCCTTCTAAGCCCTGGTTTTCATGTCGCTAATTCTAGCGAGCTACGAACTATTTTCCGGCAATATAGATCCGAGAAGGCGGTGAGGAAATATTATAGTATAGGCAAGCCTTTGACAATATCTGGGCCGGTGAAAGAGTAATTTCATTGCAGGTAGAAGAGAGGGGCGGTTAATATTAGAGAGTTTGTACATAAAACATCCACATAATGCCATCGCTCACCGAGAGGGGTTTGCGAACGTAGTCGCGAAAGTAGTCGCGAAGTAAAATGCGCTGATGCACGTAGTCACATGATATATATAATAATGGCAACACTTGATGCTCATTTTCAAATAGTCAGTGGTAGTTCTCTCGATAAAAATTTCTTCTTGTGGTCGCTGACCAACTTCGTCTTAAAGCAGGTCTTACGTCATACCACGTGATTTTGTGCATTAGCGCATTCGCTCCGCTGAGCACTGCTTCCCTGCAGCAATAGCCTCAATTCAACGTCGACCTAAAAATAACACCAGTATCATCCACATTGAGAATTCTATCCCAGTAGGCTTCGCTCTCAATGTCACGCATTCGACAAGGTTAAGGTTGTGTTGCCCCGCGTTTAGAAAAGCTCACTTCTTAATTTGCGACATAGCTCCGTTCGCAACTTCAATTCACGCACCTCTCACTTGATTGTCAAGATGGACCCATTCTCGTCGCACCTGCGGCCTCATCGGCTATGCATCATTTGTCGCGAAGAATTAATTGAGCGAAAGGATTTGGTGCTGGCTAGTATGTTTTAGAAGAAGCTGTCATCACAGAGTGCTAATCTGCCCTCCGTAGTCCTGAGTACATCCCAATCCTACTTTGGCCATACCAAGCCTTTTTATATACCTCCCCTTGGACCCGGAGCTCGCTTCGTTACCCTTCAAGCACAAAAATCGGGGCCGACCTCGCGGCTTATTTGTAGAACGCCAAACTGTTATGTTTGTTCTCAGTCTGATATCGATTTCTTGCTCTGTCATTATACGTGCTTGTTGGTCTTACAGAAACATGTGTACGAGTTGGAGTCTATTAGTCCTATCCTACAGATTGTCTGCCAGACTGGATCGTTCTTCAATCCTTGGCCATTAGCAAGAACTGATTACGATATATCGGACGGCCCTGACATCCCGCTCGGTCGCTCTCCACCCTCAGAAGACGAAGACGACCTGGAATGGATATCTATGATCAAACTTCTAGATCGTCAATCACCAGAGCTACAAAAGATGGTTCAAGCTTGCTGCGTGGAGAGTGAGTTTTGGAAAGTCAGGAAAGCAATGGCATGGCCTAAGGATTTTCACACTATCAACCAGGAGACCCGGTCTATTAGCGAGCTAGGAGTTTGGAAACGTGGTTCAGCCTTTGGTCCCAAGTCCACTGGGAGGTTTTTGCTTATTGGTGTCGATGGTATGGGTATTAAGGAGGTCGAATATACTAATACTCGACCAACTGAAGGACAAAAAATCACAAACGTATGGTATGCCTACTTAGAGACGAATGTTGTCCGGCATATCCAAGCAACTCTGAAGGTATATTGTTTGCCTCCCCCTTTTTGTTTAGAGCATATTTTCATTTAACGTCTTTAGAATGGCCGTATACGTCTTGGTCAGAAGCCACCAGATCTTGTTCTGTAGGACACACCCTTGACTCTAAACTGTCCTATTTTTGGAGCAACGAGGCTTAAACGACTACGAGTGATACAGCTAAAGAATCTTGTCAGCTTAACATTCTTTGTTGGTGCTAGTGGACTGATTTATGCAGTCCATTCGCAATACAATTCAGAAAATTCTACGTTGGACACATTTCTTCAGATCCCGGACCAGCGACGCGAGCATTTAGTCTAGTTGTTTTTTCCCGCAGCCGACAGCATCGAATTTCTATGGCTACAAACTCAAAAAGAAGCCGAGGGGCCGATGGCAGAGCCAAGCCTTCTGGTATTGCCTCTATGTTCTTTATATTTCTTCAAGCTAACCTACAGCAGCTCCAGACTCGGCACCAAAAAACGCTCACGCTCACCACCGGTCTTTATAAAGAGAATTCTGCGGCTTATATGTGCCGGACTCTAAGTCAATGTCCAACCGCACTAGTCTACGTCCAGCCAGACCCAGGCGAACCGATATTAGCGTTTGGGGCAGTCCCACCCAGTAAAGCAGAACAGGATCTCTACCCACTCAAATATCAACTACAGGATAACAACATAGCGGTATTCACATCAGAAGCGCCGCTGAAAGGTGTCACGAAAGTCAAACTTTATTGTAGGACAGACGGAACCTGTAGAGGGATGCTTCTATATTATCAGAGTGGAAAAGAACAGGCTCTTGGTCAAGTTCGGGGAGACCTTAGCTGTCAAGAATTTGATGACCCAGTAGGGTTGTACTTTAAAAACAGCGTCAACTGTGTATATATTCATATTTCACCACCACAACAAGATGGGCGAGGCGAGGCTAAGGTGAAAGGCTATAATTTTGTTGATATGGCCAGGGAGGAAGTAGAAATTTTGTGGCTTTTCAACTTCAAGTTCGATAAGATTCTCCAACTGACAAAACTTTAGAAGAAACTGTTGACATAAATACATATTTCCAAGCATAATTTGCAAGCAGGTTGAACATAAGACGGCCGTGAGTAAAGGAGAAATGCCAAAATTTCAACGAGAGCAACTTCGCTATATGAATCAGAAGAAATGATTCGTCCGCCACCATTACATACCCGCCGCTGCCTATGTTCTAGGCAATTCCCATGTATAGTATTGCTTTCCACTTTTCTTCCCTGTATAAATCGAGCCAGGCTGCCCATCGATGGTTCCTCTTTTCCAATCACTCGCCTCGTTTTGGACAGGTCCTCGGGGAGTATTGAAGCGATAATATGTATACTCTCTAAGACGGTCCTTCTTCTTCTCTTTCACCACATATTTATAAGGCTCCACATATTCAGGGCCAGTTGCTGGTGGTGACTCAGAATCTGGTTCACAACGGATATCTTCCATTGTCGTGTCATCTTCACAGGACAAATGAGCCGAGGAACTACTAGCCTGAGGCATAGTACGGGGTGGGCCAGCAGTGGCCACATCACGAGTGGTGGCATATGGGACCGCAGATGGGCCAGCAGTGGCCACATCGCGAGTGGTGGCATATGGGACCGCATATGGGACAGCAGATGAGCCGGCAGTGGCCACGTCGCGGGTCATGGTATATGGGACCTCGCTCCGAGACTCGTAATCTTCCCATTCTATTGGAAGTATAGCGTTTGAAGGTCGTGGGGATATAGGCCCGGTGTTTTGAACATCATCATTGAGGATTTTTTGAAAGGCCGCCGTGACAAGGTTGAAGTTCTCAGCATCATCGTCAAAATACTCCGTGATTCCGGGGCCCCAGGGGGTCAGAAAATCATCACCATTGTTGTAAAACCAAAATTTAATTCTGGTTCCGATCGTGGTAAAAGCGTATATCGAAGAATAACCAAACCACTTGCAAGAGTCTCGGCATCCGATAAAACATTGGGTCTCACAGGTGTCAATCTCGCCCTTGCTTGCTGCTATCTTCTTTGCCTCATACACTACGCGACGATTCCACTCTCGACCCTGAAAAATTTCAAGGCTCCCATCCATCCTTCTCGGGTCAGTCCCATAGGTTGGTGATTACTCCGGCGCATAGTTCCAAGTCAAAGGGTCGATGAGCTGTCTGATCCGGAAGCTCCAGTATCTGATTGAGGAGTTTTCGATGCCTCTACTCTGGGCATCTTCGTAAAGATGACGGACTGCCCTAGATCTTTTGGGCAGGCCTGACATTTTAGCGTAGGTTATGAACAAGGCAATGGTGTAATGGCTGAAGATATATTATGAATACTTTTGAGAGATTTGCAGGCTAGAAGTCTACATATTTAACATATTTCAACCGCGTTGTGTACTCCTCATTTGCTCTACCTTAAGGTACAGGGTCTCCTGAGGTATCCTCAGGGTGATGGACGAAAGCAGACGAGCGTAACTTACAGAGGAGCACAACTCACGGGGGAGCACAACTCACCAGGGGAGCACAGCTCATCCCCTACACGCGAGAAAGTGGGTGGTAATTGGAATTAAGCTCGCTATTAAAAATACATATGCTCAGATATAATCAAATAAATCATATAGATTCACATGAACTACACGTGTTTAGCTCATTTCAATTGCGTAATCATAACTTAGTAAAGCTGTAACATTAATCCTCATTAATTCGTGTGACAAAACTATCCTAACCACCACTCCGTGATAATGTCCGAAAAACTTTACTCACAATGGCCTTGTCCTTACTGCCCTCAGCTTTTTTTGACTTCTGCTGATTTGCGCAATCATCTCAATGACAGGGTACTGCCCCTCCACCTCGACGGGATCCCGAGCTTACTTGAAAAGTTGCCTAAAATCCTAGAAGAAATCCAGAAGCTCTTTCAACAGAGCTGCGGTCTTCTTCCGGGAAATACCCTCGAGGATGGAGGAATTGATAGAAGTCTAAGCCAATCTCCGAGATCTTCAACTGAGGTGCCCGTTGTCAATCCTGTGGATTTGGCATGCCTGCACGAGCAATGCAATAATAAGGAGAGGATGGTTTATACCAAAAAAGCCAGTTTACGGCGACACTATCAAAGCCGTGGGTGCTTCTCTTCCAATCCCAATGCCGCTCTTGACAATTTTAAATTCAGATATCGCTTGCACTGCGGAATGCCCCTACTGTCACAATACTTTTAGCACTCTTCGCAAGCTGGTCAAACATTGCGAAACATGCAAGTTGAAGGAGATAGTGCCCAGAGACAGAGAGGCCTTTCGGGCCAAGAGAGAGCTCTGTTTGGTTGCCAATGATGCCTTGGATCAACAATTGGACGCAAGAGCCGCTTCAATACGGCCCGACAGAGGGCCCGACAGAGGGGAAGAAGGCAACAGCGAGATAGATGGGCAGCCAAGCAGGCCACCAAAACGCCGACGGATGGAGACTGAAAACTCGGATGGAAGTGCACTAAGGACATCTACGTCTTCACCACAGTCAATCAAAGAGCCTACAGTTGATTCTGAAAGATGGTCAGAATTAGTACCTATTCACCCTGATGGATGGGAAGCAGCTATCTTTGCTACAAATATGCCTGTGCATCCTGATTTATGGTCCGAGTCGGTTTTTATTAATGACTCAAGTGTGGCCCAGATGGAAGCAGACTTCCTCTCGACCTTTCCAGTGCAGCATGTTGATTAGTTTCAGGGAATAGTTCCTCAGGCGAAAATTAATATTGTTAGCCATAACTGTAGTCTTCGTCGTGTTCGTCGTGTTCGTCGTGTTCGTCGTGTTCGCATCATTTTGATCTGTAGGGCTGCAAAATGCGTCCAAGCGTCCAAGCGTCGGTGCCGCGTGCCAAGCAAAATATACCTGAGCGGCCTTCCGCCCGTAGTCTTCTGTCCACCCGCCGCCGCCTTCTGTCGACCCCACCCTTGTAACTGAAGCACATCATGAATACCATTATAATTGTCAAACCCGACGACATCGCGACTATTACTTTTAATAGTAGCACACTGACTATTCTCGAAGACGACAAAAGCTTTGGTGATAAGAGTGTGCAAAAGAGCATCGCTGCTCAGGCTGACCAGACCCGTCCCACCATACAAAGTCTACCATCTCTACCCTTTGCGGTTCGCGACAAGTCAGTATGTATACATCCTTATCTCTGTTACCTATCTGAAGAGCTGAGATTTTGCGCGGAACTTCATGCGTATGCTAGGGCAGTACTTCTCTGGACGATTCGAAATACTCTCTGGCTTACAAATACACAAGTTCCGCGAAACTAAGAGGTCAATCATATGGGATCCGCAAGTACAACAGAGACTTGTCGCACACTTTGTTCTAAATGATATCTATGTGGCTCTACCCGGTGGGGACCAAACCCTTGTGAAAAAGGCATCAATGTTTGTATCCTTATTCTATCAAGAGAGCTTTGTCCTACTGATTTGAAAACAGAGTTTTCTGCTCTCCAAACTACCCATCCATCGTCGTTTCTCCAGCTACGCTGAACCAAGAATGCACTATCGTAACGATCCTCACAAGAGGGAAGGAATAAAGTTGGATGCACTAGGTAATGTCATTGGAGGGGATATACTAGATTTTAGTACACGAAATGTGGATGTATGATTCTTGCATTAAGCTTGTCTGGGCTAGCAACATTGGAATAGCTTTTCATATTGGAAGATGTCGAAAATTCAAAGACCTACAACAGAGGGAATTTAGAGGGAGAAGATGGCGTTCATGCCCCTCTCCCTCACACCGGAGTAACTCCCGGACTGATCATTTCCTCTTTGAGCATCTTTAAAATTTAGAGCTATATTTTTCCTTAGTAGAACCTTTCCCCAAGTGCTCCGAAATTTGGAGAGATTTCAATAGTCGCGATTAAGCAGAGGGAACAGCCGAAGCGGCGATCAGTACTATGCTTGAAAAGATCGACAATATGATAAAATAGAGTCCTTTTCTTGCTACCGAGGTGGCCCTAAAGGAGAAATAGTTAAAGAAAATTACATGTTAATAACAACTTTGCAGACCTGCTAAGAGGAAAGTTGTAATTGCTAAACTATAGATTTGTCTCGTGACAGGGTGCGTCTTAGCACACAGGGATAGATGTTAGTCTACCTTGTCGAACGCACAAATCTTGGTTCCCGAAGCGTGATGCCATGTACGGTCTGTACATGTTGTTTGAAATGCTGTACGTGTTTGAGGACAAGACTCTGGGACTTGCAAGTTGGGTGACAACACTCTATCCTAGCCTCTGGATCTTTTCCACGGAGGTGATTCCGTTCAACATGATCCATCATCTTTGCAGGGCGGCAAAAAGAGCCCATCCGCTCTTCGTAGCTCTTTGATTCGTCCCCAATGCAGAATAGACACTGAGTCGTAGCACAGACGAGAGGGAAAACTGGTATAAGGGGATCAACCTCGTGGGGCTGTTCTCCAAAAATTAGAGGTGAAATAGGTGCGACGGGAAGTCGGTAGCGTGAGGGCACCTCGCGACAACCGCAGAGAGCCTGCATAAGATCGGCGGCCTGAATCCGGCGGTTGACAGCGTCCTGTGGTGTGATATTTGGAATACGAGTACAAATCAGGTCAGCTAGCTCTGTCCTTTGCGGGATCTGATGCTCAACTAGAGGCTCGACGTACTCTTCCTCCTCCTCTCCACGGTTCTGCTTCTCAATATCTTCCGTCGGGCGGCGACGGAAGTAGTCCGCCCGGTATTCTTCAGAGATAGTCTTTCGTCGCATGCTCCTAGCACTGCCGATTTCCGTGGTAAGTCGCCGAACCTCTGCCTCGACATCTGTCCCCTGAACTCTATATAACCCAGCTTTTAGCCGTTCTCGCTCCTGCTCAAGCGCAGCAATAGCTGGATCGGAGGGGAGCGCAGCAAGGACGTCGTCAGGTACGTGGATGGGGGCACGGGGATCGCGCATAAGGCTCATATGGGTCAGCATACGAAGAACGCCATCTGCAGAGGGACGCTCGAGAACGGCAGACTGGACATCAAACCGGACCCGTTCATTAATGTAGGATCCATTATATACGGCCGAGTTCGGGTTGTGCCGCATGACCTGGTCCCTAACGGCATCAGTAGCAGTACCTAGACACCAAGAACGTCTATGTCAGCAAGTTTATCCCTACTCATTTTCATGAAATACCACAGGACAACTTACAATCAACGACATTTGCTGTCCCACGTCGAAAGCAATAGCTCGTCAGCTTCTCCTTAAAGCCCGCCGCAAGTCCAAGCCGGTCGAGGTAGTGCCTGAATTGAGAGTATGAGAGAGGCTTGTCTAGCACGTGCTCATCAGCAGAGCGCTCTTCTCGACGGAAGATTGGCTTCTTAAGCTGTTCTCGCTTCCAGCGCAGCGGCGTGCACAAGACCGGACCCCATACTTTATGATTAAAGATTCGCGCCGGGGTGGTCAGGCTCGGGGCATCAAAAGCGTTGTCTGTAAGGGCGAGGGATACGAGGTGGGTGATGGGACAGAAAATCGGATCGTCTACTTCGGTAAAGAAGAATATTGTACTAAAAATGCCTGTTAGTTCGTGGGGATGCATATCTAAGGGGGCTATTCAACATACGGCTTTGGGCGTCTCTTATGTCCCTTGTGGTGGGCCAATGTAATCTCCATAGCTAGCACATCCCGCTCTCCACCGACAGGACTACGTACAACCAGCAGGCGTACATCCTCATAGCAGAGCGCATCAAAGTGTCTAATGTCCTCCACAACCCCGTGCATAGGCCCCTGGCTATCGAAAGCGTCGTCGTTGCGACTACTAGAGTCTATGTTGTTCTTGATACCGATATCGTCCTCAATCTTATCAGCGAGATCATAATTATCAGCGGCTTTAAAATCATCAGAATCAGAATCAATATCCTCTTTCCTATTCTTACTAGCATCGACAAGCTCAGCAGGCCGACACCCGGTGCTGAAAAGAAGGAGTAGAATTAGTGCGAACCCTACCCGCTGCCGCTCTGTAGGGAATGTAGAAGTGTCACGGGCCCAATGGTGATTAAGCAGAAGCAGGAGGTCGTCTACGCCTAACACGGGCTTCGACTTGACTGTGTTATCCAACCCTAGCGTGTCGATATACTGTAGGTATTAGCAACCTTGGATGAAACATTAACAGAGAGCAGCATACCTTCAGGACCTCTTTCCCATCATTAGTATCCATGAGACGGCCGTTCTCTTTGTTGAATAGCATCTTAAACTGTGCTATGTATTGCTGCATCGCACCCCTCTTATTTACCCTGTCCTCGTCGTAGATGTGCTGGAAGAATGCTAGCGTGGTTCCCCTAGAGCAGTCCCGGATCACAGAGCGCCAATTCTTCCTAAGTTGATTGTCGCAAAACCTAGTCGAGAGTCAGTACAGTTAACCCTGCTAATCTGAGAGGATCGTTCCCTTACCTGATAAATTTGCCTCGAATACTCGAAAGATTGTCCTTGGTAGCGGCAGCATAGCTGTTTTGAATGACAGTCTTTGGGTTGTCATGCCGCTTGATGAGGTTCTGGTAGTATTCGGCTGAACGTTGGGTCTTGGGCTTGGGTCGACGACGCTCAACACGACTGTGAAGGCGCTGGAGGTCCTGTACTATTGTGTTTTGCTTCGGCAGGACGGTGGGTTTACGCTGTCTTGGGGCCATGAGGTCGACGGGTGTGTTGTGCTGTAGCAAGGGGTAGTCTTAGTGATGGCGTTACTGCGAAGAGTAATGGGAAGAGTAAAGGGTGGAGAGAGAGAAACATGAGGATGTTGTAGTTGTTGAGAAGCAATAGTTGCGAGGAGGGGGGGGGTTAAAGAGGGTATATAAGTATGTTTGGTGAGCAAAGAACTTGGAGTCCTAGAAGCATGACAGCGATGGTGACGGCCATGGTGAGAAATGACCTGGGGGTCGTTTCCTGGGGGGTCGTTTCCCGAGTGGATCAGAGTTGAGTGGATCAAAGTCAAGAGTCGAAAATCAAAAGATGACTGACGTTTGGGGTTTCTGGAAGCTCCGACGATCAGCCGGTGGACAAAGGCCCTGGCTCGACACGTGATGATTTCTTGGGGTTCGATCCCCCTCAAAGCAGCGGCCAAACCCCCCGGAAAAGGACAGGTCCAACACCACAACGTCGCCTAATTCTATAATTTAAACATTACTTAGGTGTCTCTTATTAATCTATTATTATCTTTATATATAAAGAAGTCTTTAAGGTAGAGTTAGGCCTAATCTAATATAGCTTCTCTAAGATAAAAGATCACAAAGATTAATTATAAGTTATAATTGTTACTAAACTTGTCTATATTAAAGTTAAAGTAGATGTCTATCTAGAGAAGAAATAACTTAAACTTATATCTCTTTCTATAATATATGTCTAGTAATTTAACTTAGATAGTTTTAAGTACTTTAACCTTAAAAGGTTTAGGTATATTAGATATACTCTTATAGTTGTAGTTAGAGTCTACTAGTATAGACACGCTGTCTAGTAACAGTATAGCTAGAGTAGCAAGGAGTTAAGCTCTCTTAGCGCTGCTAGAGAGTGTTAATAAGTTTGTTTAGCTAGTACTAGAACTAGTAATAACTGGTTTTAGTAGAGTAGAAGCTATAGTAACTAAACTTCTAAGTAGATACTTAAAGTATAACAAAACCTACTATTAAACTAAAAGTAACAAAGGTAACTAAGTCCTAAAGGTTAGTATATAGTAAGAGGTTTAAGTATACTAGATGTTTACTTAAAGGTAAACTTGTTACTTAAACTCAAGAAGATAAAACAAGATAACGTGGTTTATCAGGACCCCGATCATATCAGGACCCCGATCACTTTTCCTTGGCACGAGACTTCAAACTTGAATAAATCAACTACAATATATGAAATTAATTATCGCGCTCAGAATCTGATGAACTAGATATATCTATAACTTCTTGACAAGTTCGCGCATTATGACCAGCTTTTCCGCAAGTTCTACAGCACCGTCTAGACGATTGCCCCTCCTTCTGTCTACCCCCCGCTCTACGTACATCGCGTCGTACTTGCTCATCCACATCCTTCTGCGCTAGAATATCCTGTCCATCCTCTACTGTAAGTGCCCCTCCTTGACGGACACGAGTCTTTTTAGCCCTACGGCGTTTACTTAGGGCTTCATTAGCTGCTCGAAGGGTGCGCACCTCAGCAGACAAAAGGGTCATCTCATGGGCCATTCGCTCTGTACCCTTTGCAAGTGCAGCAACTGTCTCAAAGAGTGGAGTTGGCGAGCTCCCTTGATGACGGGCAATCCGATCCCGAACAAGAGTCGATTGTGAGAGAGCTTCGATTGGGTTTGAGGGGGTCTGCGAGACCCAAGGGTTGGAATTAGCAGTAGAGGGTCGAGGGGGAGTTGGAGTCCGTAGCCTCACATCAAGCTTTGAAAGCACTGCTTGCGGGTCGAAAGGTACTAAGCCAGCTCCACGGAACCCAGCCTTAGCGTTCT